>JASUUL010000057.1:0-397819 GCA_030449875.1 Aegle marmelos
AATATTCAATTTATGAAATTATCTCTTTGATAAAAAAATAATAAATACTTTGTGTAAATGGTGATGTGGATAATAACAAAAAAGGAGAAAAAATTAACAATAAAATTTAGGTGGTTATTGAGTACTTTATGTCAAATGGGATCAATCACAAGTTCCCCCATTATGATAAACAAGTGTGGAATATAAATAACTTTCAACCTCCTTCCAAAAAAATTCCTAATACACCCTTTCTTTTAGATAAACACACAAAAAAATAACTTCCAATTATACTCAAGCTCCTTGCAAAGCGCTTGAATACTATAAACTGCAATTTCTTGGAAGAAAAATATAGACTCGCTTAGTTCTATTAGAGAATTTCTTAAATCAAATATTCAAAATATAAACTATTTTATTTCAACAACACTCGCCGAATACAACTCTTATTTTTATTTTCTATAACTTAGAGATTTTATTGTTTCACTTGATACATAATCAAATGACACTAGAGGTATTTATAGTACATGAGAATAAGAAATCTAAGGCATTCAAATAAACAATTACCACGAAAAATCCAATAACCGTTTCTGTCTTACTGCTACACTACTTACACTCGACACATAAATAATTGACCTTACCCCTGTCTGAAGCTTCTATGAAATAGGCAGGTTTCTCAAATTTTGATTAAGTTTATGATCTGATAACCTTTAAACTTGATCCTATGACACCAAGTAAGCTTATGAATATTGTCTGCAAATTTTATTGAAGCTTCCCAGTGTACGAATCTATTGTAGAATAGATTAATAGTGATGAGTGTCGATCGCATGAGGAGATGAATTTTAATTGTGTATTGAATTAATTTTCTAAGTAAGTGGTTAAATTATGGTAAATTTATCGTAACTTTTGAATTAAAATGGCAAAATAATTAAAAATGCAACCATTATAATAAAACACTTAGATATCGGATGCATTGACATGCTTTAAGGCTCGATATTCCTTATTAATCTAATTGAATCATGAGGAAATCACTCCTCATGAACCGCTCTAATTAATATTGTGATAAGAGCTTATCTTGCCAAACGAGTAATAAGCTTGTGTTATTACTATCTACGTCATGAAAAGTCAAAACATCCACAAAATTTTGAGAGGAAAATAAAATAAATTTACCAATTAGCTCATGGAACATGTTGAGGCTTTACCTTGACTGACTTGAAACAAAATTAACTACTTATATTTGAACTAGGAATAATAGAAATTTTACTGAAATACAAAATAAAGATAGAAAAAATTTCGAGAAAAATTTAAAAATGATTAATGATGTATTAATTAGTAG
Organism: Aegle marmelos; assembly: GCA_030449875.1. Classification (NCBI taxonomy): domain Eukaryota; kingdom Viridiplantae; phylum Streptophyta; class Magnoliopsida; order Sapindales; family Rutaceae; genus Aegle; species Aegle marmelos. Next base: position 1,310 of record JASUUL010000057.1, read on the forward strand.
GGAGCCTCTTTTATAGATATAACGAGTAAATCATAACTATCGATTAAAAGCGATTTAGTTTGGTGCTGATTATGCCAAATGGTAGGTTTGATTGTTTTGAACACATTATCAAGCTATTATTTTATGTATGTGCATGTACCGTAGCATATTTTTTAATCGGCTAATATATTGTACATCGGTAAAGTCAATAGTGCATAAACGTTTTTATCCAATAGATTGTAAGCTTTGCTCGGTCAGCGTATTTGGTCAATGCCCGTAATCGATGTCAATGCCACATCGTTCCTTGATCAAAGGCCCTTTCGTCATTGGTCGGTGCCATCATCATCAGCACTACATTGTCGGTCAATGCCCGTCATGTACAATATAGATAAGCGATTGTCATGAATAGTACCATAAATAGTATATGTGAGCAGTGATATTTTTTATTTTTATACTTCTCTAAAGTTTTCATGTTAGAGTTTAGATTTGTAGTGTTTTGTCATCGATATCTCGTTTATTATGAAATAATTATAATGTCTAAAATATGTAAAATCTTAATTATAATAAAACACACGCTAATTAAATTCACAAGGAACTTAAATACATAAAAGTAAGGGGTGTCTGACTTGAAGTGTAAAAGGATGAATTTCTCCTTTATAAATATATTTTCTAGCACTCGACACACTCGCCAGCTTGACGAACATTACTAGTCTCTAGCAAATTAGCGAAATCAAATTCAAACCAGAAACCTTTTTTGGAACTATCATGTTTATTTAATTAAACTTTATGATGTAAATCAAATAAAAGTATAAGTATTTCTCTAGTCTTTAAGAAATATTATTCCCAAATCAACCATCTGCATGAATCAATCAGTAAACTTTGTCAGATTGTGTAATCAAGTTGCTTTCAAAATTGACTGTCAATATCAAAAAATCTTCTTGGTAGTGACACTCTTTCAAAAGAAATTAAACCCAATAATAATGGTTATTCTCATGAATGGTAAATTGAGGAGAAAATATTAAAGTAATATCACGCTCTCACCAAGATGAAATAAATGTCGCTCTGACTTAGAAATAATAAAATCTGAGGTAAAATGTGAGTTAAACTAATATATTTATTTATATTCATTTTTTTTTTTTTATATTATTATTTTTTATGCATCACTACATCTTTATAACCATGTAGCTAGTTTCTACTTTAGATTATAGTTTCTAAAATCAAGAAATACTTTTATTAGGGAAACATAGGCTAGGATATGGCGAATAAAGACGGAAAAATAGGGAAAGAAAAACAAAATACATGTTTGAGAAAAAAATAGAGTTTTTCTTTTTTCTAAGATACAGTACATTTCTTCTTTTTTAACTAATATATAAATTTTGATTTTTATTTTTTCATCTTGTTTTTACTTAGTCATAATTTTATTGAACAAATAATTATTTACATTTTTCCAAACATAAATAGGTGATGGAACTTGTATGACATTAAGTAATATTTCAAATCAGAGTTGGGTTGAGATGATAAGTTAACAAAAAAGGATAATATATATATATATTAAAGGCTTAAAAGGGTTAACTAAGGATATTTTACAAAAGAAATGGTTAGAAAGGCTCAAACGAGTCAAAGATTTCCTTCAGTACGTCTTTTACTCTAAAATAATCTTATATTTATTAGTTAGATAAACTTTCAAGGATGTAACCAACAAAATTTTTTTTAGAGAAAGTTGACTCAAAAGAAATTTTTTCCCTTTTTTTATAAACAATGGGCAAAAGAATAACTCTAAAGAAAAATAATAGGTTAAAACTTCACTTGGAATTTATTATGGCATGTATATTTTTCAAACAACTCATATTTTTGTCTCAACATCATCATGTAAAATAGCAAACATGGTGTAAAGCGAAGACCAAAGATATATAAAATCTTAAAATTTAAAAGTCACTTTATGTCAAAAAATCACAAAATATATTTTTTTATTTTTATTTTTTTTAGTTAAAAAAAACTAAAAAGATGTGTTTCTAAATTCGACATTTCAGTATTGACCATCTTGACTTAAAATTTTGAAAGTGTATATTTATAAAGAGAAATTAGAAAGGAAGTTAGAAAAATTACACTTAAAATGAATGAAAAGACTAAAAGTAAAATTCTTTTTGAACTTTCAAACTAAGAAGATGCGTTTTAGAATCATTTTGCACTCTATATTGGCCATCTTTGATGTAAAAGCGTTAACCACAATTAGTTTCCATAAATAAAAATTAATAAAAATTTCACTAAGATTAAGACATTGTATAATTATCAACTATTTCCTTAATAAATTTTTATGTTTTACCATGTATTAAATCCAGATTAGAGACACAAATGTTCTTGATTTGGTTGTTGGGAAAGTATTTGCAAATTGGATACTTCAAAAAATAATTTGTGAGTGCCTTTATAAAGTTATATTTAAGGATCTGAGTGATAATGGTTCCTAAGGTGTAAATGAGGTTGCATGTCTATGTGAAATAACATCGTCAAGAAGCATATAGCTGGTGTGAGCACAAAAAAGAAAATTTAAAAAAACAAAGGAAATAGTAATATAGCATGAAATTATTAAAGACAAAAATGTAAGTGATCAAACAATAGTGAAATAAAACAAACTAAAATAAAAGGATATTTCTGATAGTTGCGATGTGGCTCGTATCTTCCTTTGGTTTTATGTCCAAAAATGGTTTTGATAACGCCCTCTATGGGTCGGATAGGCTTTCCATAAACCAAGTATAATGATCTTATTCAAGCCATCGACAAATAAAGTCTTTTATAGTTAGATTTCTGAGACTATAGTTTGTATATTCTTTCTAGAATAATAGTTCTAACAGGAGTATTGTGTTTTGGACGTATCTACTAAGATGCATTTACTTGAATAATTTCCTTTACCACAACCAGGCATGTATGCAATAAATTTGGGAGGCAACTCACCTGCCACCCACACTTTGGCTTTTATTATCCATCAGATGTTAGCAGAGATATGATTTTTCATAAGCAATCACATGTGTTCGGGCTGAGCTTTGTAAATGGTAAGGAGAGCATTTTGAGGAAGTGAAGGAAATCGCTTGTGAAATTTTGCTAAGGTCTCATCTCTATCCATGCCTTCAACTCAGAATATTAGTTATCATGGAAAACTAAAGTAACTGACATTGATTGTCACGGGGTACCATTATTAAATGCTTAGCCGGGGTGAAAAAATAATAACACATAAAAGAAAGAAAAAAAATCTAGCAAAAACACAACACACGTAAAGGTAAATAAAAAAAATTAACTTACCATCGTCCTCTTATTGAATTTACCTCTAGCTCTAATTGAATATTATATATACCTCTCTCAATTTCTTTGAGACCTCTTTCTAAATCCTTAACATGGGCTACTAACTCTGGTGGTTGTAGCTTTTAGATATGATATGTTTTATAAAATCGTATCGGACCTCTGAAATGATATTGTATACATCGAAATTGTCTAATAATATTGAAGAGACGTTTTTTAGTTGAGATATTTATAAAGAAAAATGATAAGAGAAAATTTAATAGTTAAACAAATAAACTTACGCAAAAATAATTAAAAATAGAAAAGAAAACTTTAAATCACCAAAAGGAAACAGAAAATGTTAGGTCATTTTAAATCTTTTGTGCTGTTTTCTCTACAGGGTTGGTATTTGTAATATACCTTTGCTTTTCTGACCATTAACTTTAAAAATTGCACCGTTCCTTGGATTCTTAAATTTAATAGCTCGATGTTGAAAAACAATATGATCAGTAGATAGACCATCAAGAGCGTAACTTACTCGGAGAAACATGCCATTGAGAATTGAACAAAAATACTTTCTAACCTAGTGTAAAAGATTTTCTAATGCTCCACTTGTCACGGAAGATTTTCATTCACTTTTTATAGTCCTTAGCATTTTTGTCATTATGAATTTCCTCTGGTTTTATCAATTGTAATCTCTTTTTTAAACCAAAGATGTGGTCAATAATGTCTGAATTCTTTTGTTTCTTATCGAGGGAGGATGAGATGATTTCTGACAATGTTCTTTCTTCTCTAAAAATTGTAGAATTCTGAGAGTCAAGTGAAGGTTTGAGCTCAATCTTTGATCGTGATTTTGATAATGGGATGAGATTTTCTTTTAATAGTGCCAATTGCTCTATCTTTGTCTTTCATTTATCAATGTCCATGCATGGCAATGAATCCAATAAGGCATTACACTCATCAATCAATATGTCAATATTGAAATTCAAACCAAAGTGAGTTAAACATGTTAGTAAAGGTCATCACTAAGGTTTAAAAGAAAAGTATGATCAACTAATTCATCAATCAAATCTACATCTATAATTACATCATCTGTACTGTGAGGTTGTTTGGCAATGTTAAAGATATTTAGTTCCATGGTCATATTGCCAAATGACAACTGTATATTTCCAGTCCTGCATTGAATCTAATTATCGGGCAGTTGCCAAAAATGGACGACCCAAGATACTGGAGATGTGCTTCCTTGAATCCTGCACTGGTTAAGTGTTAATTACAATGAAATCGACAGGAAAATAAAACTTATATACCTGGATAAAGACATCCTCCACAATACCATAAGGTATTTTCGTGGATCGATCTGCGAGCTGCAACAACACTAGAGTTGGGAGTAATTCTCCCAGTCTAAGTCTCATAAACACTTAATAAGGCAACAGATTAACACTAGCTTCTAAGTTCAAAAAAGCATTCTCAATTGTGTGGTTCCGTATACCACATGAGATAATGGGGGAACCTGAATCTTTGTATTTTAGAGGAATTTTGTGTTGGAGTATAGAACTATCATTTTCTATTAAAAATGTCTTCTTTTAAATATGAATATTTCTCTTTTTTGTACAAAGATCTTTAAGAAACTTGGCAGAAGATGACACTTGTTTTATAGCATTAAGCAAAGGGATGTTGACATTTACCTGTTTGAAGATTTCAAAAATCTCACCTGTGGATTTTTCGTTCTTTACTTTAGCTAACCTGTGGAGAAATGGAGCTTTGGGAACATACTCTCATGGGTTCGTTGTTCTTTCTCTTTTGATGATGATTTCTCAGTATTTATAGGTACAATTTGAGTTGCTTTGGTCACTGACATCTCTACTTTATTGTCAACTTATTTTCTTTTCCGCAAGGTCATGATGGCTTTGACCTCTCCATGTTGCTAAGGTGAACTGGTACTTGCTTCATGCACTCCTTTAGGGTTTGGCACTGGTTGACTGGGGAATTTACTTTTCTCAACAGTTATTGCTATCGTTTGAACTGAAGAGGCAATTGGCCTACCATTTTCTCGAGGTTAGAAATTGATTGGGCCTGTGAGTTAAAGCCTGCTCTCATCTCATTTTGTAATCCATCAATGGTGCGGTTTTGTTACTCCATCGTAGATGGATAGAATTCTTGAAATTATAGAATGCATCCTCCCATGGTCTGAGTTGAGAATAATTTGAGTTCTGGTTATAATGTCTGAATGGTGGCTAAGAGGCTTGTGGAACTTAAGGAATTGGTTGCATTGGTAGAGTTAGAGCTGTTGGTCCATTCTGTTAGAATCTTTGAGACCACGAAAAATTAGGGTGGTATCTCCATCAAGGGATATATGTGTTAGAGTAAGGCTTGTAGTTTGATGGCTTCCTCATTACACCTATGATATTGGCTTGATCTGGGTATGAGTCATGGTCATGTGATTCTGTTGATTTAGCAGTTGTTAAAGATGCAATTTGTCGGGTAAGTCTTTCAATCATTTATTTGATTCCTGAGCATGACTCGTTAATTTGGACCTTATTTACCCCTTTAATTATTTTATTGTTTGTGAATGATCGACTCCGTTGTTGGAAATTATCAGCTTGTCGCTGAAAGAAATCCCAAATTTCTGATGCACTTTTGGACATTAGTTCCCCTCCACTTGTTGCCATTAGCTATTCTTGCACATTTGGCAATAATCCCTCCAAAAAGTATTGACATTGGTGCCATTTTTCATATCCATCATATGGAAATTTCAAGAGTAGTATGTTGAATCGCTCCTATACTTAAAAAAACTACTCGTCTTCTCTCTGGATGAACTCTGAAATTTTCCTGCAAATATAATTAGTTTTATGAACTCAGAAGTATTTATTTAAAAATTTTGTGACCATTTGTTCCCATGATGTAATGCTATTAGCATGCAATGTAATAAATCATGAATGAGCTCTATCCTTTAATGAAAATGAGAATAAATCCGAGTTTAACATCATTTGAAAAATTCTCATATCTAAAGGTTTGACAAACAACATGAAAATCATTTAAATGATTATATGAGTCTTCATTTAATAGGCCATAAAATATGAGGAGACAATTTAGCACACTAGGTTTTAATTCCAAACTCCTAGAAACTACATTTGGGTATCTTATATATGATGTGCTCAAGTTAGCTAAGGACTACAATTGTCCTTAAATGACCTCTTTGGTGGTTCTTATTGTTGCAAATCCATTTTAATTTTATTTTTAAATGCGATGTGTTTGTGTGTTCGAAGTGTTTGTGTGTGCAAAGTATTTTTTTCAATTTTAAGTCTACATGCTCAAGACTAGGTAATTGCGATTTCGACCATAAAATAAAAAAATGGAGAAATGCAACTAAAAAAATGAGAACAAATTTAATTTAAAAAGAAGAAGAAATTACGATACTAACTTTATCACGTTGTCATCGCTTTACTATGAAAATAAATTCAAGTGCTAAAAGAAATATAAAGAATAGATTAACTAAAAATAAAATAACAAGATAAATTACAACGAAGAAATTAAATTACAGAAATATAAAAAGAGAAAAAGAAAAGAAATTAAATTATGAATTGCACATTTATTTTTTTATTTTTTAAAACAAATGTAAAAGAAAACAACTAAAAAATAATTGCTTAAAAAAATTAATTCTATGAATTAATAAATTAACAAAATAAACAAAAATTAAAAAGAAAAATAACTTTGAAATTAAATTATAAAAATTTAAAGAAATTATAAAGAAATTGAATTATAAAAACAAACTTAACAAAAATTAACAAAATAAACAAAAATTACAAAGAAAAATAACTTTGAAATTAAATTATAAAAATTTAAAGAAATTATAAAGAAATTGAATTATTAAAATTTAAAGAAATTTAAATTACCAAAATTAAATTACAGATTCACTTTTTTAATTTTTTAATTTATTTTGAAATAATTTTAAAAGAGAAAAAAAGAAATTAATTCACAAGAATTGCTGATTCACTTTTTTTATTTTTATTTTAACTTTTTTTAATAACAATTTTAATAGAAAAATAAAAAATTACTAAAAAATTAATTCTACAAATTAATTAAAATAAATTAACAAGATAAAATGAAAAAAATTACAAAGGAAATACACTCAAACACTAAAAAGAAAGTAAAAAAATAGATTAACTATAATTTAATAAATCACAAGATAAACAAAAAAAAATTACAAAGAAAAGTAAAGCAAAAATTAAAGTACAGAAATTTAAAGAAATTACAAAATAAAATTGAATTACAGAAATTTAAATTGCAAAAATTAAATTATAGAATTATTATTGTTTTATAAGAAAAGAAAACAAATTAAAATATCTTACTTCCCCGGCAACGACGCCAAAAACTTGTAGTGTAAATTTTATTGAAATCGCAAGTACACGACTCTATTGTAGAACAAATTAATGGTGACGAGTGTCGATCCCATAAGGAAGTAGATTTTAATTGTGTGTTAAATTAATGTTTTAAGTGAGTGGTTAAAGTATGGTAAATTTATCCTAACTTTTGAATTAAAATGGCGAGAATAATTAAAAATGCAATTGTTATAATAAAATACTTCGGTATTTGGATCTGCATCAACATGCTCTAGAGCTCAATATTCCTTATTAATACCAATTAAATCATGAGGAAAAAATCCATTCGTCATGAATCACATTCTAATTAATATGGTGCTAAGGGCTTATCGTGTCAAACAGTAATAACTATGTTATTTCTTTCTGTCAATAAAAAACCAAAATATCCATAAAAATTAGAGGAGAAAATAAAATAAATTTACCAATTAAGCCCATGAAACATATAGAGACTTCACCTTCAACCTAAGTTTGAAAGAAAATTAGCTACCATATTTGAACTAGGGATAAAATGGAAATTTTATTAAAATACAAAGAAAATACAAGATAAAGAGGAATTTCAAAAAATAGAGCTAAAAAATGAACTCAAAAGTGTCAAATTAGGGGAGAAGCCCTCCTTTTATAGATACAACAAGTAAATCATAGCCATCAGATTTAAACAATTTAGATGTACAGGATTGCACTACGTGGCAAGTTCTGATTGGGTTGAACACATCATCAGGGCTATTATTCCATGTATATATATGTGCCGTACGCACGTTTTTCTAATCCACTAATATACTGCCACATCATCAATCAATAGTGCATAAATATTTTTATCCAATAAGATTGTGACACCTTATCGATCAAGCCATGTCATTAGTCAAGGCCACATAATCAGTTAATGTCACATCATTTCTCAAATCAAATATTGCCATGTCATTGGTCGATGCCACATCATCAGTCAATGCCACATCATCGTATAGTGTATATAAACAGTGTCATGAATAGTACCATAAACAATACCGTATATGTGAACAGTGATATTTTTATTTTTATACTCATCCTAAGATTTTCGACCGTTCTGAGTTCATATTTACCGTCTGTTTTGTCATTCAATATCTTGTTTATTATGAAATAACCATGATGCCCTAAAATATGTACAATACTTAATTATAATAAAACACACATAATTAAATTCACAAAAAACTTAAATATATAAAAGTAAAGAAGTTAGTAGAACTCAAAGTGTAAAATGACTATTTTCTCCTTTATAAATATATATTTTCTAGCACTCAACAATGAACTTTGAAGATATCAAATGATAGTGAGTATCTATGTGTTTGCTTCGATCATGAAAAACTAGATTTTTAGATAAAGTAATTGATAATTACTTTATTTGTTATCAACACAAATCTCAGTTGGCTCTTTTTGTGGTAAACTCAGCTCTTTCAATAAATTTCTACGCCAAATTACATGACAAACACTTGATGTGGTAGTTATATACTAGGTTTCACAAGGGGATAGTGTGACAATTGGTTGCTTTTTTGACATCCATGTGAAAGCAGTATCTCCCATAAAAAACACAAATCCAATGGTACTCTGTCGATCATCTACATCTCCACCCCAATCGGTATCACTATATCCAACAAGCTTGTAATCATCAGAAAGCGAGTATGACAAGCTGGATTAATTTTATCTTTGATGTAGCAAAGGATTCTCTTTACAACCTTAAAATGGGGGGTCTTTAGATTTTTCATGTATCGACTTACAACTCCAACAGCATAAAGGATATCTGGTCTCGTGCATGTCAAATACCGTAAGCCTCTGACCAAACTCTTAAAGAATATTGGATCTACATCTTCACCTTAATCAAATTTGGATAACTTGACTCCACATTCCACTGGTGTGGTTATAGGTTTATAATCATTCATCTTGAATTTCTTGAGTATCTCCTTTGCATAGTTTTCTTGGAAGATAAATATGCCTTCTTCCTTTTGTTTGACTTAAATGCCAAGGTAGTATGCCATTAGTTCGATGTTAGTCATCTCGAACTCTTTGATTATCACTCTTTTGAACTCTTTAATAAGCTTAATTTTTTCTAGTAAAGATGAGATCATTCATATACAAGTACACAATCAAAATGTCTCTATCATTTTCTTTAACGTAGAGAGCATGTTCATATGGACATTTGGTGAAGCCATTTTCTTGAAAATACTTGTCAATTCTGCTATTTCATACCTTTGGTGATTACTTTAGCCATAAAGAGCTTTCTTCACTCTTTAATCTTTGTCTTCATATCCTTTCTTAATGTAGCCTATTGGTTGTTAGATGTAAACTTTTTATTGAGGAATCCATTCAAGAAAGTAGACTTCACTTCTATTTGAAAAATTTTCCATTTGTTCGAGAAGCCAAAGAAATAATAAGTCTAACGGTTTTAAGTCGGGTTACAAGAGCAAATACCTCATCGTAGTCTACGTTATCCTTTTAACTATATCCTTTTGCAACTAAACTAGTATCGCCTTATGCCTTTTAATTTCTCCTTCATATTTCTCTTTGTTTTGTACATCTATTTGACACCAATTGCCTTGTGAACTTTGGGAAGAGTTGTAAGTTCTCAAGTGTCATTCTTCACAATGGCTTTAATTTCTTCATCCATAGCGATTCTCCACTTTTCGTCTTATATAGTTTCTTAGAAGTTGACTAGTTCATAATTAGTAAAGAAGCAAAAAAGAGTAAGGTTATCAAGTGTCTCAGTTACCTTATAAAAGATCTTGAAGACTTCTTATACATTCTTCTCTTATTTCTGTTAAGAAAGATGGTGGTAATTCTCCTTGAATAGTTGATACTTGTGAGATAGGTAGAGTAACTGGCTCTTGTTGTTCTTCTATTTGTTCTTTTTTATGTATGATCATTTTCTTCAATAGGAAAGAAGTTGATGTGATCCACATCAGAGCCAAAATCTCATTCTCTTTCTTTATAAAAAATTACATCTTGACTGATTACGATCTTTAATTTGTACCCTTTGGAATTTTTGTTATAACTGCGAAGATAAACTTCTCACTTTTATCATCAAGCTTGGCTCTTCTCTTGTTCGGTACATGTACATAGGCAATGGTTCCAAAAACCCTCAAATGGGTGATGCCAAGCTTTCTTCTACTCCATGCTTCATGTGGTGTCTAGTTCCAAACACTTCCTATTGGAGACTAGTTGGATAAGTAGACTGCACATGTAACAACTTCTTTCTAAAATTCTTTGGTAGTATCTTACTTTTTAGCATATTTCTTACCATGTCCATGATATTTCTGTTCTTTTTTTCTGCAACACTAATTTGCTGGGGGGATCTTGAAACTATTAAAGGGCGTCGAATTTCATTTGCTTCATAAAACTCTACAAATTCTTTAGAAGTGAACTCTTTACCTTGATCAGATCTCAAATTTTTAATTTAGTGTCCACTTTCTTTTTCCACTGCTGCTTTAAACTTCTTAAAAGTTTCAACGACTTTTAATTCTACTTTAAAAAATACATCCAAGTTTTTCTTGAAAAATCATCTATAAAAAGAAGAAAATAATTACTTTTACCAAGAGGGCTTGGATTAAATGGTTCGCACACATCAGTACAAATAAGCTTGAGTGGCTTCCGAGCTCTTGAGTTTGACTCATTTGGAAAGCTTTATCTGAACTGCTTACCAAGTAAAATCCTCCACAAAATTGATTAGGGTGATTGATGTTTGGTAAGCTTTTCACTATGTTCTTCTCGGATAGTAGCTCTAGTCTAGTAAAATTGAGATGCCCATATCAAGGATGCCAAATCCAGGTTGGATCTTTATAACAAGCCTTGAGACACTTTGCAACATCATTTTGTATATTTAAAAGAAACATTTTATTCTTTAACATTTTCACTTTTGTAATTAAGTTTCTTTTATCATCTCTTAGGAAAAGACTATAATCTTTTAAGCGAATATCATAGCCTTTTTCTAAGAGTTGACATCTACATAAAGATGTTGCTTTTCATATTAGGCACATAGTAAACATTTGAAATGATTTGATGGCTACCATCTTTTGCACAAAAAATAATTACCTTTACCCTTCATGATACTTTTGAATTATCTATAAAAGCGACATTGCCATTCAAAGATTCACTTAGCTCCATAAACATGCTTTTGTTTCTGCTCATATGATTGCTAGCACCTATATCAAGGTATCATCTATTTTCAGGACCTCTATTTGTGTCATTATGTGCTAGTAAAAGTATAAAATCTTGACCATTCTTCAACATAATGCATTCTTTCATCAATCTTGGTACTTGGAGCTCTACATTCTGAAGCACAATGCCTAAACTTTTAACAATTATAACACTATACTTAGGATTTATTGTACCTCAATCTTTGATTATCTCTGGCTCATCCTCTATTTGAGCTTTCTAATTTTGTATAATTAGAGTTGTTATAGTTGTTGAAATTCCAACGTCGTCCATGACCATGACCTATACCTCGTCCTCGACCTTTACTTCGAACATAATGTTCTCTCTGATTCTCGAGACTTTCTTTTCTCTTCATTGGATTAACTTCCATATTGAGGAGTTATTTTTCAATCCCATGCTTCTTCTTTTGTTTTTCTTTATAGGCTTGTAAGCTCTCTTGAAGTTGCTCGATCGTTATAGCTTTAAATCTTTTATTTCTTCAATAATCATGACAATATGATCAAACTTCAAGTCCATCGAACGAAGTATCTTTTCAACAATTCTTACTTCGTTTCACTCTTTGCCATTTCTTTTTAGTTTATTAGCAACAGTCACAACTTCAGTAAAATAATCTGAAATAGATTCAGATACCTTTATATGTAAAGACTCAAATTTTCCTCTTAGTATTTGGAGACGATCCTTTTTAACTTGCTCTGCTCCTTTGTAAAAGGTCTCTAGCTTCTCCCATATTTCTTTAGAAGTGGTTGCACTAGTAATCTTTTCAAAAGCATCTTTATCTAATGATTGATAGATGAGATACTTTGCCTTATTTTTTTCTTCAAATATTTCAAATTCTCCTTTTACGCTGCAGTTAAAGTAACTTCATTTTTTGGAACAATAAAGCCTTTCTCCATAACTTCCTATACGAAATGTACACCCAATAAAGCCTTCATTTTGATATTCCAATTGTCAAACTTGCTTCTCTTTAATGGTGAAACTTGAAATGTCAATATACCACCATATGCCATAGCTCAAAAATTGAGTGAGAATTTAGAAATTTTGATTGCACAAATGAATCCAGAATGTCGAAAAACCTTGGCAAGGATTCAGATAAAATTTTGGTCAATGCTGTTCAACGATCAACGGTTAATGGTCAACATTGGTCACAGTTAATGGCCAACGGACAATGCAATCAATACTCAGCTTGGCTCGGTTTAGCTCGGCTTGATTCTAGTTCATTTCAGATCAATCCGATTCAACTCAATTCAACTCAGTGAGTCAACTCGAATTCTGGATAGCAAACATTTGGGAGTGAGTACGGGCACATTTAGGCTCAGATTAGGCTGATTTTTACTGCGTGGCAATCTCCTCGTCGAGATTTTTGATTTGATATGCTATATGACTATATATAGTATTGAACACTAGCTCAAATATCACTTTGTTAGAGAATTTCTTAAATAAAATGCTCAAAATACAAACTATTTTATTTCTTCAACAAAACTCTTCAAATACAACTCTTATTTTTCATTTTCTACAACTTAGAGATTTTGTTGCTTCACTTGATGCATAACCAAATGACACTAGGGGTATTTATAATACATGAGAATAAATCTAAACTATTCAAATAAACAATTATAAAAAATCAATAACCACTCATCTTTACCTATTACACCTACCACACTAATATAAATGATTCAAACCTTACTAATACAAGAAGTTTCCATAAATTGGACTTGGATTTCTCAAATTTAGATCAAGTTTATGATCCAACAAATTCTTCTTATTTCTTATCTTCCTTAATGATTTGAACTATGCAAATGCATGGTTATTTATAGCCATGCTCACTTGGGACTTGTGGATGTAGAGAAAACTATTTTTGTGGCCTAATACAAAGTGCTCCACTAACATATTAAATTCAAACCTAACATATCCACTATGCCTTGTCTCCCATCATATTTACTTAGTGGATGAATAAAGCCACATGTCTCCAACATACCTCTTAAGTGGATGCTTGGTTTCAAAGAGAGACGGAGCGGGGAAAAAAAATGCATCGCTTGCTTAAGGTGAGTTAATTTGCACATTGGGTGAGACTACATTATTTGTAGAAAGAAATTCAGAAATCAAAATATTTTAATAAAGCATCAATTATTAATTAAGTTTTTTCCTAACGGAATTTGTCTAGGAATTTTTTTTGAACCTCCTTATAACAATATAATACATTCAAATCAAGTATCTGAATATACAACAAGAAAACAACCTGCACAAATTTAATTGTATAGGTGTCTCTTCATAAGCTATGATCCTTCCGGTTACGAAGAAAGCCACCACTCTGCTTTGCTCCCAGTTGATATTGGATATAACCCCTTTTGCTTCACGAAACTAAGCAGAAACCCTTTGAGTTTTTAAAATAAGTTCAGATCCCCATGCCGTTATTAACTTTACTAATTATTTTATTATTTTATCCTTGTAAAATTTATAAACGTCAATGCTAATTGAGAAAAAAAAATCAAATTTCCTACTTTTACACTTACAAAAAAATAAAATAGCAAATAAAATTCTAAATTCTATTTCAAAATGTTAAATAGAATTGGTGGCTTAAACACAAAAAACCCAAACCCTTTCTTGACTTAACCTTATGATGCAGAGCAAGAAGTTTAAGTAATCCTAATTAAATTGAAAAGTATCATATTTAATAGTATTTTAATTAAATTTCATTCAAGCTTAACTCAATTGCTAATTTAAAATTTTATTGTTGAAGTATTTCTTATATAATTAAGTTGTAAAGCTACTTTAGGCAAGAGACTTAGATTTAGGTCATTATAAATACTATCTTCTGTAACATTAGAATTGATGAAAATGTTGATTATTATTGAATTCCAGTTTGACAGTCTACGTGAGTTTTGAGTTACCATTGTTTTTTGGTAATCTATGGAATCAACGAGATCTAAAGACCGGACTTGCAGGTTAGACTAAATAGAGTATAGAATACGTTCCTACACTTTTCCATCAATCTTTCCTCTCTTTTAGCTGTATGTTATCCTACATCAGTTGATATTAGAGTGTGCTTGTGTAGAACTGCACTACATCAAACTGAACTACAACAATCTAGTATCAGAGCTAAAAGCCTGAAGGAAATTGTTGCAAAACAATAACTCTGTTCATTTAATTTTTTATCTTTTATTTTTTGTTATTTTAGGTTTTTTTTTAAATAAGAAAAATCTAAAAATCCTCAGAGTAGAAAAGTGTAAATACTATTATGTAGGCATAATTTTTTATCTTTCATTTTCTGCTAGAAATCCTAGCCACCCATCACCACAATTACTGCCACCGTACCACTAACAACAGAGCATCGCTTCTGCAATTGACAACAACCGAATTCACAAGCAGCCAACGAACCAAACCCCGACATCACTGACACTAGAACTCCCGAACGAACGCAAAAACAACCAAAAGGCTGCATCTCTGCCTCTTTTTGATTAGTTGCCATCGTCGCGAATTGAAGCTCGCTTCTGCCATCGTCAAGTTCCTCACTACTAGCTCTATGAAGCACAACAATAGCTAGCTGTTAACGTATGAGCTATTAAGGAGTTTACGTGTTTGCCATAATTATAATTTTGCCACTCTTGTTGGTTGGATGGTTTTTCTCCTTCGATTTTATTTGGCTACTGACAAAAAAAGAAAGAGTGGGGAAAAAGAGTTGGGCCAAAATCCATTTCACCGCTCCACAACGACAAGTCTTTTTTTTATCGGTACCTAGAGGTGGGTAAATTGATTTTTGATTCGGGTTGTTCAAGTTTTAATTTGGGATACATTTTGTTTGAGGGTATATTTGAAATTGCTATTAGACAGTTGTAATTTTTAAATTATATTGAAATAATTTTTTATTTATATAATAGAGAATTTATTATATATTTAATAATTTTATCATAATAATTTTATCAAATTATTACTTAAAATTTATATTTACTATATATTATTAATTTTTATTTCATAATTATAATTTTTTTTTACAGTACTATAGCTTAAAAGGTACACCCCTCAATCCAAACATATCCTAAGTTAGAAAAATCAACGCAATTGGGTTCAAAACAAAAATCCAAACCGAATTGAATTAAATTTAGTTCAGTTTAGATTTAAATTTTGAATTAGATCGGATTAAAAATTTAAGTCAAAATTTCAGTTGGATTAAAAATTTAAGTCAAAATTTCAGTTGGATTTTAATTAGATTACAACCTATTCCAAAATTTAATTCAATTTTAAAATGAATCAAATCCCACCCTGCAGCCACATAAAATTCCAAAATCAAACACCACCCAGCTTCAGATGCAAAATGTAAAGCAAAAATGATGCTAAATGACAAAACATATAAAATACATTAATAACCCATCAGCATTAACACTCAATACAACAATAATTACAATGTTAGTAACCGAACCAGCAACAATTACAGGGAAATATTACACAATAGAACATTGAACAGTTTCAGTGCCAGTAATGCCTCTTACCCATGCCTAAAAGAAGATTGATTTACAAACAGAATTAGATCGGATTAAAAATGTAAGTCAAAATTTCAGTTGGATTTTAATTAGATTACAACCTATTCCAAAATTTAATTCAATTTTAAAATGAATCAAATCCCACCCTGCAGCCACATAAAATTCCAAAATCAAACACCACCCAGCTTCAGATGCAAAATGTAAAGCAAAAATGATGCTAAATGACAAAACATATAAAATACATTAATAACCCATCAGCATTAACACTCAATACAACAATAATTACAATGTTAGTAACCGAACCAGCAACAATTACAGGGAAATATTACACAATAGAACATTGAACAGTTTCAGTGCCAGTAATGCCTCTTACCCATGCCTAAAAGAAGATTGATTTACAAACAGAATTAGATCGGATTAAAAATGTAAGTCAAAATTTCAGTTGGATTTTAATTAGATTACAACCTATTCCAAAATTTAATTCAATTTTAAAATGAATCAAATCCCACCCTGCAACCACATAAAATTCCAAAATCAAACACCACCCAGCTTCAGATGCAAAATGTAAAGCAAAAATGATGCTAAATGACAAAACATATAAAATACATTAATAACCCATGAGCATTTAACACTTAATACGACAATAATTACAATGTTAAGTAACCGAACGAGCAACAATTACAGGGAAATATTACACAATAGAACATTGAACAGTTTCAGTGTCAGTAATGCCTCTTACCCATGCCTAAAAGAAGATTGATTTACAAACAACCATTCATACACCATTTGGAATAGCATATATAACCTTGTGCGACCGATATCGGTGAGTGAAGCCAGAGGCAGTGGTGGCAGCAGTTGGAGCAGATGCAAAAGACTCAAGATCGGCTCAAGACAATAGTAGCTTGAAGTCTTGAATGAGGAACCAGATCGACCCAAGCAAGGAGGAATGGTTGGTGCACTGAACGGAATTGACAGCGGCAGTGGCACACGGGTATGTCATGTGTGTGAGTGCGTGTGCTGCAGCTATATGCTGGGCCTGGGGTTGTGCCGTTGTAGAGCACAAATGTGAAGTCGTAAAGAAGAGGAATTAGGGATTCGAAGGAAATGAAGTAATGTTGTTGCATTTTATATATATGAGACTAACCAGATCAAGTTTTCAAATAAAAACTGATCGAGATGCATTTTTCACCCCATTTGGATTTTATACACTAACCCGAACAAAATTTTTGGAACCAATCTTCATGCCTACCCTTATTGGTACCAGTGACCTTGTGCTTCGGTATTGAACCAACATTACTTATTGAAAAATCCGTACAACTTTTTAAAATTGATTTAATTGTAATTTGGAGAAAATTTATATTGTTTAAGCAAGATTTTAGAAAATTTATAGATTTATATTTTTATAACGTTGAATGAATCGAAAGAGAAAGAGTGTGTTTGATTCCTAAGGCTAATTTGTTGAAAATATTGTTTGACCATTCACATCTACATAAAGTCTTCAATGTACAATTGTTGATTTCAATCGACCTCCAAGATTTGACGAGGCAATTTTTGGAGACAACTGCTCTAAAAAAGGATAAAAAAATCTAGCAAAGTAGAATTAAAAGAAACATAAGTTTGCATCATGAGATAGAAATTTTTTATCTTCTCGGGATAGTTATGTTAGATTTATTCTAGTTATGGCTCACATATAAATTGAGTTATTGGACATTTAAAGAAGGATAAACTTTAAACTTATGTTAATTACCATCTCCTCATTTTAAGGATAGTGGTAGAATTTAATTATTTCTTTTTAATTCTTGAAGTCTTAAGAGTGATTAAATTCATAACCAAATTTTTAATAGAAAGAAGTGAAGAGTTCTATTTATTAATATCCTTTGGATTAGTAAGTTACTAAATTTTGCCATTTGAAGGGTTCCTAACCTAGCCAAATGATGGTTAGAAGTATAAATGTTAATTTTCTATCACAACTTTGTATAGTAACGGCATAAGTTGGAAGACACGTTTGTGGTACATGCCTAAAGAGCTGCAAACACTTGGACAATCATAACTGGAGGTATGTTTTATGCTTATTTAAAATTAACAAGTTATCCTCTTTTAGAGAGTGAGTACAGTGAAAATCCATTAAAGAGAGCTTAAACTTACAATTTAACCATCTGTTCCGTAATTTCAAAGGAGACACATCAAACGTCTTAATTAAAAAATTTGCAACCAACACTGAATCACATATATTCTAGCCAAACATCCCTTGAAAACTTAGAACGGATGAAAGCTCTCCAAACATACCACTCCATGAGAAAAGAAGCTTAATGTGTCCTAAAGTAATTATAACGCTTCTTAACAGAATATTGCTATCTTTGGAAGATATCAAAACCCGCTTTTCAGCCCCACGAGTAACTGGAAGAACGTGCCATTTAAACTGTTGGTTGGATCTGAGAACAACACAAAAAATCTAGAGGCAAATTCCAAGCTTCATCTTTAATCATATCACAAACCTTGCTAGCAAAGGTGCATGTCACGACTTAAAGAATAAAGTTTATATTGGTTCCATTACTAACTGTCCATTTAGAACCGACGATAAATCAAGAAGCATCGATTTGAAACCATGCCAAACAAAGTAGTTTAAATAATTTCCCGCCACTATCCATCAAAGAATAACAAGGAATTAAGAAAGAAAAACACTCTTTGACCTTCAACCGCATCCCAAAACTGTTGCAAAAACGCTGGGTTGAGCAATTACCTAATTTCGGTAAATTTGGCTTCTGAAAAAATATAAATACACAGAAAAATAGGATACAATAATTTACGTGGTTTGGTATAAAGCCTACGTCCATGGACAAAGACTGAAAGATAATTTTTTACTAATAATGAAAATTTACAAAATGGAAAACACTCTCAGTACCTAATACTTAATACACCTAAATAAATACTCACTGGAGCATTTAAGTAAAAACTCTCTCAAATCTCTTAATTGCTTCACTTGCAATTGCTCTCAAAATTGAGATGATTTGAAGCTCTTCATCTCTTCTCTATTTATAGGCATTGCTCACCTATTGTTACATTTAATTTAGCTTCAATTTGCCAAATTATAAAAGTTGGCAATCAGTGCCAAGTTTATACAATTGTAGTCAAACATGATATTGGTTGTCACTTGCAATTTATTCAACAAATTTGCATGTTTGCATGCTAGCTGTCTTGTTAAATAATTGCATGCTTGACTTTTCAATAATTTTCTACCTCAACAAATAATTTTTAAAATTTGAGTTGACTATCAGCAAACTTTTCTCTAGTCTCTGCACTCTTCAACTACTTTCAAACTTGTAGAATATTAATCAAGTTTAGACAATGCTCAAACTTGATCATTGTCACTACCTTGATCAAGATATCTATGGGATTCTCTGCAGTCTTATTTTTTGAAAAAGAATTTTTCCCTTATCAATAATTTCCTACACAAAATGAAATCGTTGTAACACCCTAAATCTAACACATGCAGAGCACGTTAGAGAAGGAGATTACTCGCAAAACATAATCTCTACTCATAAATACCAAACTGGTATACCTCAAATTCTTATAAGAATAATCCACAAGTCACAAGTCACATAAAATAACAAAGTCTCAAAACCCAAATTACAAGTTCATGATTGAAATAAACTAAAAAAAGAAAACATAAGTCTATTCTTCTTCTTCTTATTCAAATAGGGAACAAAAGCCAAAATCTCTAACTTCATGTCTAGCCATACCTCTCAAAGGAACTTATTCTGTAAAAAATTAACGACGAATGGTGAGCCGTCAACTCGGTAAGTAAAATCATTCCTAACACACTAGGTCTATCGATACCCAAAAAATATATTGCAAGCCTTCTTTGAGCAAAATATATTTCATAAATCCATAAGTTTCACAAAAACTATATTCCATGATGAAGTAACGTATTTCAATTAAATAACGTAAATTCATAAGAATTCAGAATATCAAAAACAAAGTTACTTATTAAGGCAAATCATATTCACATGTACAGAAAATGAAACGTTAGCTCATGTCACATAGTGTCACCTATAGTCCCGGTGACCTAGCCCAGACAGAATCAGAATTAGAATATTGTGTGCACATTCAAAACTTATACCCAGTATTGGTCGAGACAGATATATCGTATATTACGATCAGAATTAGAATCAGAATAACTATGGACAATGAGCTAAAACATTAATAATTTTATAATCATCAATAACTGAAATCACACATGAGTACCAAACTTTGTATCATATTCAGAAAAGTCCATAAAAATAATTTAGGCTTGCAAACTGATTTACAAATAAAATCATAATGAGAAGTCATGTCACCCAAATAATTTATATATTGAAAGACATTTATAAAATATTTTATTAAAAGAATTCATATTTGAAAACATTCTCATAAACTGATTTTGCTACGAAAATCCTTTAATTTCTAAATAATATAAAATTCTTATAATAATATCAAAATACTTATACCTATCCAGTATACTAGGAATGAAGTTACTTACCTCGATATGAGAATCTTGAACTACACACCTCTAAGTCCCTAGGAGTCCTCAACCCCTTAACAAATACAAAACATAATTATGAATAACTCACTCTAAGAATCTGCCTTTCTAATTCATTCCTGTACAGGTCTGATCTCAGAATTTTAACTCTTAATCTAAACTTCAGAATGACATAATATTCTGCAAAACTATTCTGGACATCCATGAGTATCTCATATAAAATTTTGAAAAGGATCCGAGATCAAAAACATTTTTAAAACTATTTATTTCTCAACAATTTCAAAACTGTTTTCTCATAACCTTAACCGAACAGAACCGTTTTTGAGCATTTTATAAAATGAAATTCTTATCCGAAAATTATGAAATTACAACTGGAGATACTATACACGTATCGTAACATCCTTATAAAATTTCATAATTTTCCAAGTTCATTTGGTAGTGAAAATAATTCTGTAAACCTGATCGCACTGCTGGAATCGCAGTTTTCCAGTGCATGGTTTCTAATTCGAAAATACATATTAAATTGAAAATGAAATCAAATTTGATTAAATGAAATTTATTAAGGAGGCTCTATATGTCTATTTTCCAGAATATGAATTTCTAATAAAAATTCGTTCACAAAACATCAGTTTAAAAATCACGATATCATACTGTCTAGAATCATCCTATATTATGCCAAGGGTTGATTAACCAAACTCCTAATTAATCAAAACCCTAAATGAAACCTAAACACATCATATGTCATGCATCAAGATCTATAAAAATAAATCTAAAATCATGCCAAACATAAATCCTAAATAGAATGATTTACAAGAAATTCTTGAAGGGAATAAGGAGGGTATACATACCGTTTGCTTTGATTGAATCCTAGGATTTGAGTGAAGAAAAATTATGAACAATTGATAAGAGAGGAAACAAGAATATCATAAGTTTTTAGGGTTATGAAAAAGGGAGATAAAAGATGAATTTATAGGGAATGGAATCTTGAAAAAATAACCTTTTATTCCAAAACTATCTTCTAAATAATCCTTATTAATAACTTAATACTCTTTTTTACCATTTTCTAATAAAAAGGCCTTCATAAATCCTAGTGAAAGCCCAAATTCTAGAAGGAATTCTTTTTTTTTTTTGGCGTTATAATCGTAGTCAATATGCTTCGTACGTTCATGATAAACCTAATTTGTTGTTAAGTGAATGGCACTCTGACTATCGCAATACATATTAGTGTGCTCCTATATCAATCCCACATTTTCAAGCAAGTCTCGTAGCCAAATAGCCTCTTTAATAGGCTCTATAATTGCCATGTACTGGGCCTCTATAGTCGAAAGAGCAAGTATAGACTTTAGTGCAGACTTATAACTAATTGGTCATCCAGTAAAAGTAAATACATATCTAGTAGTTGATCGTTGTTTGTCCAAATCACCAGCATAATCAAAATCGTCGCACCCAATCATATTTTGACAAAGTGTAATATTTTGCTTAAATAGCAAACCAACATCTAAGGTTTTCTGAATATACCGTATAATCCATTTCACAGCTTGTTAATGTACCTTACCGGGATTATGCATATATCTGCTCACTATACCAACTACATGTGAAATGTCAGGCCTTGTACATACCATTGTATAAATCAAACTACCTACTACATTTGAATACGGAACTTGTAACATGTATTTTTGTTCTATATCTGTCGAAGGAGATAGTTGTGCAGAAAGCATAAAATGAGAATCTAAGGGGTATTTATAGGTTTTGTCTATTCAGTCATGCTAAATTATTGTAATATCTTCTATAGATATTACTTCTAAGATAAGGTAATTTTGCTATGAATTCTATCTCTGCATATCCCTATACCAAGAATCTTCTTAGCTTCACTCAAATCTTTCATCTCAAGATTGAGTTGAGTCTTTAATTTTTCAATTTAATTTTTACTCTTGGATGCTGTTAGTATATCATCAACATACATGAGCAAATATATGAATGATCCATGCTGTAACTTGCAAAAATAAACATAATGATCAAATTTATTTCTCGTGTACCTTTGTCTTTTTAGAAACTAATCAAATCACTTATACCATTGCCTTAGGGATTGTTTCAATCCAAAAAGCAACTTTGTCAATTTGCAAGCCCAGTTTTCTTTTTCAACAACATTGAATCCATCTAGCTGAGTCATGTAGATTTTCTCTTCCAAATTACCATGTAAAAATATAGTTTTTATATTGAAGTAGTTCAAGATCAAATTACACAACCATGGCTAGTAAAATTTGATAGATAAGTGTTTCACAACTGGAGAAAATATCTCATTGTAGTCTATTCCTTCTTTCTAAACATAACCCTTCGCTACCAATCTAGCCTTATATCAAAATTTATTCTTATAAGGAAATCTTTCTTTCTTTGCATATACTCATTTGCACCTAATTGCTTTTTTTTCCTTAGGTAGTGTGACTAACTCCTAAGTTCTATTTTTATGAAGAGACTGCATTTCTTCATCCATTGTTATCTTTCACTATACACTTCCAGGGCTACTTATTGCTTCTTAGTAAGTGAAAGTACATCATCATCTACAATTGGAAGTGTATAAGCCACCATATCAACAAAGCGAGCAGTTTTGTGAATTTGTCCTTGTTGCCTTCTATATGCAATTGAATCTTGTTATTGTGAAGGTTCCTGGGTCAAAACCTCTTCTTCATCAGTATTTGTTTCCTTAGTATTGCCTGGATCATTTTTAACCTTTTCAAGCTCCACCTACTGCAAAGTACTAGTGGTCATTTCATCCTTTTAAGAATCTTTTTATTTCAATATAATTAATTAATCAATAATCACATCTCTACTGAAAATAATTTTCTTTGTATTAAGACACCAGAGACAGTATCTTTTTACTCCACTATTTGTACCCATGAATAATACTTTCATTACTATTGGGTCTAATTTATATTTCTTTACATGATACTAAGTAGTAAAACCAAAAGTATGTAAAGAATCATAATCAATAGCAAGTTTACAAGTCCATATCTCTATAGGTGTTTTGCCATTAATTGCAAATGATGGTAAACAGTTGATTAGATGGCACACACATACAACTACCTTAACCCAAAATTCTTTGCCTAATCAAACATTGGATAGCATATATTGAACTTTCTCTTATATTGTCCGGTTCATACGTTCTTCCACCTCATTCGACTGTGGTGTATCTCAAACAGTGAAGTATCGCACAGTGCCCTCATCTTGGTATATTTGTAGAAATAGATCATTCATATACTCACCACCATTGTCTGAGTGAAGTCTTTTAACCTTTTAACTAGTTTGAGTCTCAACCATCTTTTTCTATTTTAGAAATATACCTAAAACTTTAATTTTTGTTCTTTATTAAATAGGCTCATACTTTTTTTAAATAATCATCAACAAAAGTAACAAAATAGTGCATACCTCCTAAAGAAGCAGTTTGGTAGGTCCCCACAAGTCACTGTGAATATAATTTAGAATTCCTTTTATATCATGAATTGCTAAACCAAACTTTACTCTTGTCTACTTACCCAAAATATAATGTTCATAAAATTCTAATTTGCAAGAATTTATACCTTTTAATAAGCATTGTTTTATTAAAGTTTGCATTACTTTTTCACCAGCATGCCCCAAACGCATATGCCATAATTTGGTTGATTCTAAATCTGTATTTTTTCTAAGCATTATCGATGTTGATCCAATAATCATACTCCTTTAGAAATAATACAAGTTATTTTTTCTTGTGTCTTTTATCACCGTTAGTGCCCTACCTACTACTTTTAAAAATTTATCTTTCAAAGTGATTGTAAGTCCTTTAAATTCTAAGACTCCTAATAAGATAAGATTTCTCTTTAAACTTGGTACATAGTAAACATCTGTCAAGACTTAGATTGAGCCATTATAATTGTTTAACTGGATTGTACCTATCTCTGTTGTTTTACAAGCATTATCATTGCCTATAAAAAAAACTCCACCATCTAGCTCCTTGAAGCTAAAAAACTAGCTTTTATTAGGACATATATGATAAGCACAACCTGAATCCAAAATCCACTCATCTAAGTGACATGTTAATGTCATGCCAACCAGACTACAGTTGGACTTCTCATCATGTTTTGCTGCACATGCATTAGAATTAATTTTGTCCTTTTGTAACTTAGGATAATTCTTTTTCTAATGTCCTTTCTCACAACAAATAGCACATTCATCTTTAGCAGACCTTCCTTTAGACTTGTTTCTATTTTTTAAGTTTGTGACTTTATAACGACCTCTCACTGTCAATGCTTCTACAACTATATCTCTGTGATTCTTTTTGTCTTTCTTCCTAGTCTTAGAGTTTTTCATTATCAATGCTTCTACAATCGTATCTCTGTGATCCTTTTTATTTTTCTTTCTAGTCTCAGAGTTGTACAATGCACTGCATACAACATCAAATGTGACACTATCCTTTCCATAAAGTAAAGTGGTGGTGAGATGATCATATTCATTAGGAAGAAAATTCAATAGTAGCAATGTCTTATCTTTATCATTAAATTTCTCATCCAAATTTAGCAAATCTGCCAATATCTTATTGAATGAGTTCACATGGTCATTCATTGACATGCTTGGCGCATACATGAATTTATAAAGTTTTTTCTTCATATAAAGCCTATTTTTAATGCTTTTCTTCATATACTTTTCTTCTAATGCCTCTCGTAATTTCTTTACTGATGTCTCCCTCAGGACAGAGTATTTCTGATCAAGGTGTTTCATGTTGTATGTTCAAGTATGAGGCCACAATGTGTGACTAAAGAGTAGATTAAGTTGCGTGCTTTTCCTTTTTCTTTAAATAGGCTAGCTAAAGATTGGTTGTACTACTTGCTCCTAGATCAATTACAACATGGAATGGCTTGAATCCAAATCAAAATGCTAGTGCTGTCATCTTTAAAAGCGGGAAGCAGTTGTAAGAGCCTAGTAAAAAAGTGACAAAGCATGCAGAAAATGAGATTAAGAAGGATGAATTGATATCTAAATCTTAAGATGCGCAACCCACTAGATCGAAACTCTTACCTGTGGTGATACCTCCTCATTTTCCAAACCGATTTGTAAAATCCAAAAAGGAAAAGCAAGAGAAATACATCCTTGAGACATTTAATAAGTTTAACGTAAATATTCTTTTATTATATACTATAAAACAAATACCTTGATATGCTAAATTCCTTAAGGAACGGTGCACCCCCAAGAGAAAATTAAGAGGAGTTGAAATAGTTAACATGGGGGGGAATATTTCAGTAATTTCCAAAAGAAACTACCTTCTAAGTGCAAAGATCCAGTTATGTTTACAATCCCTTACAAAATTGGTATTGATAGAGTTGAGAAGGCTCTATTAAATCTAAGAGCTTCTATTAATATCATGCATCGTTTCATTTATTCATCTTTGAATGTTGGTCCATTAAAAGAAACTAGCATGATAATTTAACTAGCTAATAGGTCTAGTGCAATCCTGATGGGGTATTAAAAATGTCTTAGTACAAGTTAATGAGTTAGTTTTTCCTGCTGATTTTTATATACTTGATATAGAAAAAGATAACTCCTATAATTTTGTCTCAATTTTATTAGGAAGATAATGTTTTAAGATCACTAAGACCAAAATAGATGTACATAAAGAGACTCTCATTATGGAGTTTAATGGAGAAGTGATAGAGTTCGATATGAATGATATCATGAAATATGCTAGTGAGGAACATTTGGTATTTTCTATGGATGTTATTAACCCTATAGTATAAAAATTTTTTATTTGGATATTGAAGATTCATTGGCAGCTGTTTTAAATAATAGTATGGGCCTCAAAAGATTGTATAAGGATGAAAATGAGTTTGTTTTAAATTCTGCGTTGCAAGAGGTAATTTATGAATTAAATTCTTTGAGAACTTTAACTCATCATATGTCTTATGTTGAATTACCTTTATCTCATGGAAAAATTCTTCTATCTATTTTACAGGCATAAAAAATAGAGCTTAAACCATTATTGAGTCATTTAAAGTATATGTTTCTAGGAGAAGGTGAGACACTTACAGTGATTATTTCTTTAAACTTACTATTTTAGAGGAAGAAAAGCTTATTAGAATGTTGAAGGATTACAAAAAGGCTATTGGTTGGATAATTGCTGATATCAAAGGGATAAGTCTGTCCACGTGCATGTATAGAATACTGTTGGAGGAAGATGCCAAACCTTTAATTCAAGCTCAACGCTGGTTGAATCCACTCATGATGAAAGTAGTGAAGAAAGAAGTTCTGAAACTTCTTGATGTTGATATTATCTATCCAATTTCGAATAATAGTTGGGTAAGTCTGATACTTGTGGTACCAAAGAAAACTAGTATAACAATTGTTAAGAATTCTTATGGTAAGTTAATACTCACTTGAGTTCAAAATGGGTGGAGGGTTTGTATTGATTTTAGAAAACTTAATTCACTCACAGGGAAAGATCATTTTCCTATTCCTTTTATTAATCAGATGCTTGAAAGGTAGACAGGAAAATCTTACTTTTATTGTCTTAATGGCTATTCAGGTTTTAATCAGATACCAGTTGTCTTTGAGGATCAAAAGAAAACTACCTTCACATGTCTTTTTAGAACCTTTGCATACTGAGGTATGCCATTTGGTTTTTGTAACATTCCCATCACTTTGTAGAGGTATTTATGGATGATTTTACAGTATATGCTGATTCTTTTGATGATTGTCTCTATAATCTGAAGAAAATGCTTAAAAGATGCATTAAAATAAACCTTGTCTTAAATTATAAAAAATGTCATTTTATGGTAGATCAAGGCATTAATTTAGGTTATGTAGTCTCTGTTAGAGGAATTGAGGTAGATAGAGCTAAGATAGATGTTATTAAATCTTTACCTTATCCCACATGTGTGCAGGAACTTTGTTCTTTTCTTGGTCATCTAGGTTTCTATCGATGTTTTATCAAGGATTTTTTTAAGATAGCTCAACCTTTATGCAAACTACTCTAGAAATATATAGCATTTGATTTTAATGAAGCATGCAAGGTAGCATTTGATAAGCTCAATGAGTTATTGACTTTAACTCCAATTATACAGCCACCCAATTGGAGTCTCCCTTTTGAGATAATGTGCGATGCCAATAACTATGCTATTAGTACTATTCTCAGACAAAGGGTTAGAAGAGCTGCTCATGTTATATATTACGCATCTAGGGCACTTGATAGTGCTCAATGTAATTATTCAACAACGGAAAAAGATATTTGCTTTAGAAAAATTTCATTAATATTTATTGAGTACTAAAGTGATTATTTTTTCTTATCATGCAACTCTTAGATATTTGCTTGCTAACAAAGAAGCAAAGCCGAGACTAATCCACTGGAACCTATTATTTTAAGAGTTTAACTTGGAGATCCGTGATAAGAAAAGAGTAGAAAATTTAGTTGCAGATCACTTTAGTAGATTGACCACGAGTAAAGAAGTAGCACTTTTGAAGAATGATTTTTCATTTGAGCATCTCTTTGTAGCTCAAGATATGGTTCCTTGGTACACTAATATTATCAATTACCTACTTATAAGAACACTACCTAGTGATCTAACAAAGACCCAAAAAGATAAGATTAAGAGTGATGCTAAGTACTATGTTTTGAATGACCCTTACTTGTGAAAATATTGCTCTGATCAAGTCATCAGAAAGTGTGCATCTAAGTTTGAAATTCTTTCCATTCTCTAATTTTTTTTAACTCATATGCATGCGGTGGTCATTTTAGTCTTGAAAGGACAACATCTAAGGTGTTGGAATGTGGTCTATTTTGGCATTTTTTATTTCCTGATTCATATATATTTTGTAATTCGTGTGGGAATTATTAGAAGATAGGCAATTTCAGTCATAGAAATCAAATGCCATTTACCCCTATTCTTGTGTGTGAAATATTCGATGTGTGGGGCATTGATTTTATAGGACCTTTTCCTGTATCTTTTGGCAATGTTTATATTCTTTTATCAATAGATTATGCTTCTAAATGCGTAAAGGCTAAGGCTACCCAGACTGACAATACTAAAGTTATTGTAGATTTTGTTAAGTCTAATATTTTTGCCAAGTTTGGTGTGCTGAGAGCAATGATTAGTGCTAGGGGCACTCATTTTTGTAACCAAGTGGTAGAGGCTTTGTTCAAGAGATATCATGTTACCCACCAAGTGTCTACTACGTATCATCCACAAACAAGTGGAGAAGCTGAGATATCAAACAAAGAAATCAAGTCTATTCATGAAAAGACGGTTAGTCCAGATCAAAAGGATTAGAGTTTATGATTAGATGATGCATTGTAGGCATATCGCACCACATACAAGACTCCATAAGTATGTCTCCTTATCGTTTAGTATTTGGTAAGCCTTGCCATTTATTTGTAGGGTTTGAGCACAGAGCATATTGGGTGGTTAAGCAATGCAATATGCAGATGGATGAGGTAGGATAGTAGAGAAAGTTATAGTTGTAGGATTTAGAGGAGATTAAAAACGAATCCTACAAGAGTTCACGACTTCATAAGGAAAAGACAAAAACATTTCATGATAGAATGATGTTTGAGAAAGGAGTTCTTTGTTGGCCAAAAAGTTCTTCTTTTTCATTCTAAGCTTAAACTTTTTCCTGGTAAATTAAGTTCTCACTGGGTTGGACCTTTTATTATTACTAACGTTTTCCCTCATGGTGTTGTTGAGATTCGAAACCCGACCTCTGACAAAGTTTTTAAAGTTAATGGTCATCACTTAAAGCCTTTTTATAAAGGTTTTTTGGTGAACATTATTGAGGAAGTGGCCCTCGAAAATCCCATTCATGAAAATTGATTCATGAATATGTCTAGTCAAAGATGTAAAACAAAGGTGTTTTTTGGGAGGCAACCCAAAAGATTTATTTTCTTTGGATGTATATTTTATCTTTTTTCTTGACTCAATTTGTTTAAATAATATTTTTACTTATTTGGGCCAAAAGAAAACTTTGAGTAAGGCGTGCCCACGTTTTAACTATTAAGTACTTCTGTGATTTTAAAGTAAAATGATTTTAAGGCCGACCCATATGCTTATTAAAAAGTTCTTTTGTGATTATTATTTATTTCAAAATTTGACAAAAGAAAATTTTTGGTTAGGCATGCCCATGCTTTAATTAATAAGAACTTAGTATCTCAAGTGTCTATTTTAGTTTTTAGTTTATAATTTTTTTCATATAATTTTTTATTATTTGTTTACTTTGTTTTTGATAATTTTTAATTTTTGAATTTTTGAATTTGTATTTAAAAATTTTTTTAAAAAATATTTATTTCATTTTATTTTTATTTAATTTTTATTTGAAAAAAAAGAGAGATTTTTTATATAAAAAGGAGTTTAGTTTTATTTTTTTCTTTGATTAAAAAAAACCTAATCAAATCTATTCATTATTCTCCGAAACCTTAAAACAATAACCTCAGCAGCCATGACTCAACATCCCCGCATCACCATTACATCCAGTGTCCTGCGATCCAGCGTGTCTCTAAAATCATTAACCACACTCATCAGTAGCATCCTACATCTCTATTGTGTCACCAGCACGCCTATAAGCCACCAGCCAGCATCTCCAGCACAGTCCAGCAAGCTCAATTCGTGTCCCAAACACACCAGCTTGTGTCTCCACCCGTAATTGAATTTATTGTAACAATGACGAAAAGGAAAGCTTTAACTACCAGGCCATCAACTTCTAAAAGGAAACCCATCACAAGGAAATCCAAGACTGTCGCTGCCACTACGATCCCATGGAACACAGTTTCAGATTCAAGCCAAGCCGTGAGACAAAGTTCAAAACATGGAAAATGCATGAGTGTTTTGCCACTTACTGAATCCAATCTTGGAGGGTGCCTCACATTCATAACTCAACAAGAGAAAGAAAAATGCAAAGATATTTCCAAGTGAAAAATTCTTCCAGTTAAGTATATTCATTACCCAACTCTCGAAAAATTAAATGTTAAAGATAATTTTAATTTTTTGATAGATAAGATTGGTTTGCATAAGTTTGTTGATTTGATTGTTTTGGATATGTTGAGTTGATTAAGGAGTTTTATTCTACTTTTCAATTTCATATACTGAATGATTTTGCTTTGCATATTCCGAATGTTATAAATGTTTATTTTAATAGGATGAAATTTTTCACAATTTATCATGATTTTAACCTAGCGTTAGGATTCATTGATGATGATTACTCTTTGAATGATACATATTTAGGAACAACTTATGACTTTAGAAAAAATTTTGAGCCTTATAATCTTTAGTGTACTTTATCTTTGGATCACCATGCTTATGACCAGAGTAAATAAAAAAACTCTTTCTTACGTGATCTTATTTTGAAAAGTGTGTATCGATTCTTAGCATATAATATTTTAGGAAAGAAAGACCACTCGAGAGTTTTCTCTAAAACTGAGTTTTATTTTATCTGGTGCATGTTAAATGATGTGAGACCTAATTTACGTTTTTG
Source organism: Aegle marmelos (assembly GCA_030449875.1). NCBI lineage: Eukaryota > Viridiplantae > Streptophyta > Magnoliopsida > Sapindales > Rutaceae > Aegle > Aegle marmelos. The sequence goes on from JASUUL010000057.1 coordinate 32,593, forward strand.
GTTAGCAGATCAATTTCAGAGTGTGGTTAAAAGGTTCAGGACTTTATTTCTCGATCCATACATTACTCTATTGGCTATAAGCTTATGCTTGCTTGATCCTAACAATCATGATTTATATCCTCCTTGTAAAAAGGAGTTTTTGGATATGTCTGTGTTTGAAAGAACAGGTGTGATCGAATTCAAAAAGGGTAGATTTCAGTTTACTGAACCAGGACCCACTCAACTTTCAAAGAATCTTTATGCTTGGAGTGGTTCTAACTCTAGTGACAAGTTTGATGATGAAACTGCTACCCCATCGACTATTCCTTCTACATCTGCACCATTTTTGAGCACTCAGTTACAAAAGATAGAGTACAAACTAAACAAGATAGAGCAGAATTTAGCTGCATACTTCAAGAGTGTGGGATTTATCCCACCATTTTAAATCAAGCCCATAAATGTCATGTGGATTAAAGCTCACAATTTATGGACATTTTCTTTTTCTTTAATCTTTTATCCTTACAATTTATTTCTTTACATGAGCTTTAATTATTATATATTAGGGACAAGTAAGTTATTGGTGTGGGAGAGGGATTTTTACAATATTGATATCTGAAAGTATTATTTTTACTCTACTCATCTTTAAATAATTTTAGAGTTAATATCCTTCATATATATTTTTTTTAAACAAAAAAAAATTCCTCTTTTCTTTTCATTCTCACTATATATATATATATATATATATATATATATATATATATATATATATATATATATATTATCATATTCTTTCATTCTTATTATACACTCACATTCTTTTTCAATTTATCTTTCATTTTTTTTTGCCTTTTATTCTTTTCTAATTTTCCTTTTATATATCATTCATACTTTCTTCTTATTTTACACCACTATTGATAGTTGATTCATTTGAAGAGTATACATGATTTGATGGCAAATTTACCAACTTTATGAGAAATTAAGCCTATGAGCAACCACTTTGCTTTAATTATTTTTGTTGTGTGAATATCAATCTTGGTTTGTTTATTCTAAAACTTGCTTTGTTATACATGTTGAAGCCGCATTACGGGATTTTATGCATTAAAACAATAAGGGCAAACCGCTTTCCATTTTTCTATTTTTGCATTTTTCTTCCTTTTCTCCACCCAAAGACCTTCATTTTTATTTTTATTTGAGTCTTAACCCATCTAATTCTCTCCATCTACTTATCCATTTTCCTGCTTTCTGAGCCTCAATTTAAGGAGATTTTTAGACTTATTGTTTAGATATATCTTGTATATGTTTTGTTGCTTTTACTACGTTGAATTAAAGTTTCTCAATTAGATGAACAAGCATTATGCTTGAATAAAATTGTGCAAAGTTCATTTCTTTTGTTTGGTTCACCATTAAAAAAATAAAAAAGAAAAAAGAAAAAATTGTAAAAAAATTTGAAAAAAATGATTTACATTCTTGGTGGCTTGAGCAAAAATAAGCGTTTTGATATCATAAGGTTCATTTAATGGTTCATTCTTTTTATTTTAATCTCTTTTTCTTTCATAGACCTATCTTTTTCAATTAACCCATTTAGTCTCGTTACAACTTTTCTAAGACCTTAGATTTTTTTATTTAATTTATATTTTATGGATTGAGATGTGATATATGAGCAAGCTTATGGTAACAGCATTCTTTGATTTGATTTGAGTGCATAAATGATACCCTAAACACTTTGAGTGCATAGAGCGAAGTCAATGAGAGGGCTATTAAATTTGTTACACTTGAATTTTGAATGGATTTTCTTAGTGGTTAAATGTCTTTATACTAGATTATGAGATCCTATGCTTTAAAATCCTTATCTCCCGAATGTTGATTGAATTAAATTCTTGAGGTATGCTTGCCTATGTTTGTTTTTGGATGAGTTGAGATGAGAATTGAGTGGAGATTTTGGCTTAATCTTGAGTTATATGCTTAGGGACAAGCATTATCTTAGTGTGGGGGAATTTGTTAGAATGCAATATATGCACTAGTTTTACATTGTTTATTTCCCTTAATATCGATGTTTTACACTTAATAGTAGTGATTCACTTGTGATTTATTTTTGTAGGTACAATTCTATTGACTGGTGTTGAAAATTGAGCTATAAGATGATGTTTGAGGATGTTAGATTTCCTAAAATAATTATTAGCTTTATAAGAACTTTATTGATAAGGCGTAGACGAGTGCTATCAAATAAGGGCATGTAGTTTTTATTTTAACCTGTTTTTTCTTTTTGGTCATTTTTGTAATTTTGAATTTAATATTTAGATAATACTTTAGATATAAGTATTTTATTTATGAAAAAACTCTATAAGAGGGAAAAGACATGAAACACAAAAAGGGATTTTTGACTTGAAGAAAAAGAAAGAAACCCTCAATCAAAATTTCTCTCTTTTCTCTATAAGGAACTAAACTTATTACTTTGGTTGAAAGTTAACAAGGCTTTGATTCAAAATTACTGTGAGATTTTTCTTATGCTGTAATTGTTTTATTACTTTTTGGGTATTTGTTTATTCTCTAAATTATTGTCATGATTATGGTTGTTAATTAGATAATTGGCCACTATTTAATTATCAACTTAAACTATTGTGAATTAAAAGATTCATCATATAAAGATTTTAATATTTGTGACAAATAGCATATCAAGAAGAACTTTTATTAGGGCGTAACATAGGCTAGAGACATGGCGAACGAAGAAGAAAAAATAAGAAAAAATAAAATATATGCTTGAGAAAAAGTAGATTTTTAGTTTACAAGTTACATCTCGCTTATTTATTTTAATTTAATTTAATTTTAAACTAATATATTTTTTGTATAGTATAACTTGATTGAATAAAATAATTATTTATATTTTTCTCAAACATAAATAGGTGATGAAACTTGTAAGATATTAGGTACTATTCTAAATCGAAGTGGGTCAAGATGATAAGTTGACAAAAAAAAGTATAATTTTTCTTTAAAGGTTCAAAAGGTTTAACTATAGATATTTTATAAAGAGATGGCTAAAAAGGCTTAAATATGTCAAAGATGGTCTTTCTATTATTTTTTAAGGCTATAAATAATCTTCTATATCTGCTAGTTAAATCAACCTTCAGATATAGCAACATATATTTCTTTCGTTTTTTTTTCTTTTTTTTTAGAAGATTGACTCAAAAGAACTCTAGAGATCTTGTATAAAATAATAAACTGTTAAGCTGTATGAACTATGTGCAAAAACTGTTAATCTTTAAAAAATGACAGGCTCAAAAACTCACTTAGAATTATTATGACATATGTATTTATTCAAGCAACTTATATTCTTCTTCGACATCAACATGTACAGCAGTAAATATGGTACAACATAACTTAAGACAATTTAAAAGTCATCATGTCATCTAATATTAAAAAATCACAATATAAAAAAATTAAAAAGATGTATTTCTAGAGTCATTATACTCCTTATTCAACCATTTTTAATTAAAAATTTTGAAAGTGTATATTTATAAAGTAGAAGTTGGAAAGAATGAGTTAAAACGATCACACTTAAAATGACTGTCAAAACTTAATAATAAGATAATAAGAAAATATCTAAAAAGTAAATTTTTTTTAACTTTTAACTTAAGAAAATGTGCTTTTCGAGTCACTACACTCTATATGCAGCCATGTTCGACCCAAAAAGTTAGTCACAGTTAGTTTCTACTAATAAAAATCAATAAAAACTTTATCAAGATTAAGATATTCTACAATTGTCAACTATTCCCTAATCCTATCCAGGAAGAAACATTGTCCTCAATGTTTTAAAAAGAAGTAAAGTTTAGAAAGTACCACCTAGGTATTGCAACGCAAAAGAAAATATTTATAAATAAAGAGTTAAATTTAATTTGCACTTCTTATTGTGGCTATTGCTACCATCATTAATTAGCTACTTTAGTACTAAAGTCCTGGGATGTGGCTTTGGTCTATAAACTTGTAATAAATCAAACAGCTCATCAGCAATATGAGCACAAGTAAAATTTTTTTAACTGTGGAAGGAATGAAATAGTTTTTTATTGCATGGGTAAGAAATTTAATACAGCCATCATAAAAGTTATTGACATTTAATAAACCAATATGTTAGCCTGAAGGCTACACATAATATAATTTTAATGATAACAAATATGTGTCTTAATTGTTTTAATTAGTAGTGTATTTCACATTTTCACTAAGTTCTTAAAGGATAGTATTTATGCAAGTGAATCAAGTGAAATCAATTTCAATACACTCAACGGACAATGGTTCGATCAAGAACAAAGTTTAGAGCTGAATAGACTAATTATTATGACAAATTCTTATAAAACTAGTATGATTTAATTTATACTTGATGTAACAATTTGTGAAGCTCGAGATTTTAATTAATTAATTATTATTTTTCATTAATCTAAAATTTTTTATCATAAATTAAATATTTCATGCTTATGAATTGATTTTCTAAATATGAACTAAAATATAAAAGTTTTTTTGTAATTTTTTATGTGAATAAATAAAATTTTAAATATGAATTTGGGATTATTTACAAAATGAGAAATATTTTTAATCATATCATAATTTAAAAAAATTTTAGGAATGAGAAGTATTATTTAAAAATTTTGAAATTAGACTTGTTTGTAAAGATTTCTGACATTTTGAGTTATAGTATAATTATAAAAATATATTAGGTAAAATTATAATTTTATGAACAGTAGTACTATAGTAAGTTCAAACTATTTTGAAATAGATATATTTGTAAAGTTTTACGAATTTTTATAGGTCATAGTGTAATTATAAAAGTTTTGGGCAAAAATATAATTTCAAGAACAATGTTACTGTAACAAAATTCAAATGTAACAGTAACTTTACTGTAATAAGTAGCTAACCACCAAAATGTAGAGACTGGCTCCTTTGACACTAGATTTGCTTATAACGGCTATTTTTCGAGTCAAAACTATATAAACCCAAATCAAACTCATTTACAAGCTCTCCAACAAGCTAAAAGAAGTTTATAGATCACAGATGAGCTTCCAACTTGCAAACCATCCTAGATTGAATCATTAGTATGTTGTAATTTATTCATCCACTCTTGAAGAGAGTTTTTTTATTATAATCTTGAATTTTATATTAAATTTGTGAGTGTATAAGTGTAGGAAATACTTGGGTAAAGAGATTAGGAAATAATTTCTAGATTGTAAAAGTTTATTAACAACTTGAAGTCAATTGTAATGAACTTGAAGGCATGTGAGACTTGGATAGTAAAATCTTCAAATTTAGTTGGCTTAGAGTCGTGGATGTAGGCAGAACTTGCCGAACCATGTAAAAACTCATAGTGCTTGCTTTCTCTTCTTTTTCTCTTTTATTTTTAGCATTATTGAATTTATTATTTCCAATTTTATTAAGGTATTAGATTGAATTGTTATGTTGTTTGTTTTGATTAAATTTTAGAAATCAAATAACCTCCCCTTTTGGTTGCATAACTAGTATTTTACAATGCGTTTTGATAAATGTTCAGATGGGCCCAAAATGCTAACGTGATTAGTGCCTCTAGAGTTGCTCTAGAATTCAATCAACTCTCTATCCTAATTTTGCTAAAGTCTTTAATGAAACATCTATAAAAACCAGCATGCCCACAAAAAGATCTTGCTTCTCTAACTTTTTTTATAGAGGAAGATTAGAAATCAACCTTACCTTGGCTTTATCAACCTTAATATCTTTGCTCGAAATGATGTAATTGAGAACAATACTTTATTTTACCATAAATAGTACTACTCCCAATCTAAGACTAAATTTTTATTATACATCTCTGCAGGACTAGTGTAAGATAATGTAAACGTTGATCGAATGAATTAATAAAGACAGAAAAATTATGCATAAAGACTTCAAGGAATCGTTCAACCATAGTAGAAAAAATACTTAACATGTATCGTTAAAATTTAACAGGTGTATTACATAATCCAAATGGTTTCCTCCTATATACAAAAATGCTAAAAAGGCAAGTGAAAGCAATTGTCTCTCAATCTTTTAATACTATAGGGATTCGATTATATCCTTAGTAGCCATGTAAAAAGTAATAAAATTCGTAACTTGTTAATCTATCAAGCATTTGATTGATAAATAATAAAAATAATGGCTTTTACATGTGATAGAATTCAAATTTCTATAATCAATACATATATTCATCATGTTATCACTCTAGTAGGTATTAATTCATTATCAACATTGATAACTATTGTGACTTTTAATTTTTTATGGCCAAACCGTACAAGACTGACTCACGAATTATCAAAAATGAGGTAAATGATACCTGCATCTAATAATTTAAAGACTTTAGATCTACCAACTTCGTTTATATCAAGATTCAACCGACATTACATTTCCCTAGTAGGCTTAGCATATTCATTAAGATGAATGCAATTCATATAGTCTATTGGCTTTATACCTTTTATGTCGGCTATAGTTCATCCTAATACTCCTTTGTTAAACTTTTGACAACTTACCTTTTTGTTTGTTAACCTTTAGTGGTGGTTCTAATGATAAGTGTTGAGTGTTAGAAAATATATATTTATAAAAAAAAAATCATCATTTTACACTTCAAATTCTACTAACTTCTTTACATTATGTATTCAAGCTTCTTGTGAATTTAATTATGTGTGTTTTATTATAATTAAGTATTTTACATATTTTAGGTGCATGATGGTCATTTCACAATAAACGAGATATCAAATGACAACAGACGGCAAATCTAAACTTAAAACGGTTGAAAACCTTAAGAGGAGCATAAAAGTATAAATATCACTATTCACATATACCATATTGTTCATATGTACAGTACTGTTGATGATACTATTCATGACATTGTTCATATATACTGTACGATGACATAGCATTGACCGATGACGTGACATTAACAGTTGATGTGGTACCAACCAATGATGTGGTAGTATTTGATTGGAGGAACTATATGGCATTGACTGATTATGTGGTATTGACTGATGACGTGACTTGATTGATAAGGTGTTACAATCTTATTAGATAAAAATGTTTATGCACTGTTGATCGATGACGTTGCAATATCTTAATAGATCAGAAAAATGTGCGTACGGTACATGTATATACACGAGATAATAGCGTTGTGATGTGTTCGAACCAATCAGAACTTGCCATATGGCATAATCCTGTGCATCCAAATTATTTTTATCCGATGGTTGTTGAGTATTAAAAAATGTATATTTATAAAGGAGAAAATCATCATTTTTCACTTCAAGTTCTACTAACTTCTTTACTTTTATATATTCAAGTTTCTTGTGAATTTAATTATGCGTGTTTCATTATAATTAAGTATTTTACGCATTTTAGGGGCATCATGGTCATTTCACAATAAACGAGACACTGAATGACAAAACAGACGGTAAATTTAAACTCAGAGTGGTCAAAAACCTTAAGAGGAGCATAAAAGTAAAAATATCACAGTTCACATATACGGTACTGTTTATGATACTGTTTATATGTACAGTACGATGACGTGGCATTGACCAATAATGTGGCACCGACCAATGACGTGACTGCATTTGATTGGAGGAATGATGTGGCATTGACTGATGATGTAGCTTGATTGATGAGGTGTCATAATCTTATTGGACAAAAATGTTTATACATTGTTGACTGATAACGTGATAGTATATTAGTGGATTAGAAAAAATGTGAGTACGGTACATGCATATACACGGGATAATAGCCCTGATGATTTGTTCAAACTAATCAGAATTTGCCACCTAGCGCGATCCTATGCATCTAAATTTTTTTAATCTGATGGCCATGATTTACTCGTTGTATCTATAAAAGGAGGGCTTCCTCCTCTAATTTGAGACCCCTAAGTTCATTTTTAAGCTCCATTTTCTAAAATTCCTTCTCTATGTTATAGTTTCTTTGTATTTAGTAAAATTTCCTTTTTGTCCCTAGTTAAAATATGAGTAGCTAATTTCCTTTCAAGCTTGGGTTGAAGGTGAAGTCTCAACATGTTCCATAGGCTTAATTGGTAAATTTATTTTATTTTTCCTCTCTATTTTCTGTGGATGTTTTGACTTTTCATTGACAGATAGTAACAACAGAGTTATTACTGTTTGGCACGATAAGCCTTTAGCACCATATTAATTAGAGCGTGATTCATGTGGAGTGAATTTCCCCCTCATGATTTAGTTGGTATTAATAAGGAATATTGAGCCATGGAGCATGTTGATGCAGATTCAGATACCCAAGTGCTTTATTATAACAGTTGCATTTTTAATTATACCCGTCATTTTAATTCACAATTGAGGATAAAATCTACTATAATTTAACTACTCACTTAAGAAATTAATTCAATTAAAATCCACCTTCTCATAGGATCAACACTCGTCACCATTAATCTATTCTATAATAGATTCGTGCACTTGCGAGTTCAATAAAATTTGCACAACAATGGTCATAATTTACTCGTTGTATCTATAAAAGGAGGGCTTCCTCCCTCCTAATTTAACATCCCTGGGTTCATTTCTAAGCTTTGTTTTCTGAAATTCCTTCTCTATCTTGTATTTTCTTTATATTTTAATAAAATTTTAATTTTTTTCATAGTTCAAATATGAATAGTTAATTTTCTTTTATGCTTGGGTTGAAGGTGAAGTCTCAACATATTCTATGTGCTTAATTAGTAAATTTACTTTATTTTCTCCTCTACTTTCTGTGGATGTTTTAACTTTTTGTTGGCAGATAGTAATAACACAGTTATTACTATTTGGTACGATAAGCTTTTAGCACCATATTAATTAAAGCGTGGTTCATGAGTAATGGATTTCTACCTCATGATTTAATTGATATTAATGAGGAACATTGAGCTCTGGAGCATGTTGATGCAGATATAGATATCCAAGTGCTTTATTATAACAGTTGTATTTTTAATTATTCCTACCATTGTAATTCAAGATTTAGGATAAATTTACCATAACTTAACCACTCACTTAAAAAATTAATTCAACATATAATTAAAATTTGCCTTTTCGTAGGATCGATACTCATCACTATTAATCTATTCTACAATAGATTCCTGCACTGACAAGTTTAATAAAATTTACACAACAAGCTTTTGGAGCCATTGCCGGGAAGCTAAGTTATTTTAATTTGTTAAATTAATTTTTTTTTGTATTTTGTCTATAATTTAACTTTTGTAATTTAAATTTCTTTAAATTTCTGTAATTTAATTTTATTCTGTAATTTCTTTAGATAGTGATAAGCAATTTCATGCATTCGGACTATGCTTTTTAAATAGTGAGGAGGACATTATGAGGAAGTGAATGAAATTGCTTGTGGAGCTTTGCTAAAATCATGTCTTTGTCCATGCCTTCGACTAAGAATATTAGTTATTATAAGAAACTAAAATAACCAATGTTGATTGTCACAGAATATCATTATTTGCTGTTTAACCGGGGTAAAAAATGATAACACACAAAAAAAATCTAGCAGAAACATAACAGACGTAAAGACAAATAAAAAAAATATTAACTTACCATCGTCTTCTTAATGAGTTTATCTCAAGTTCTAGTTGAGTTTCATAGATTCCACCTACTATTTCCCAAAGTTGTCTTTTTAGATCTTCAATATGGGATACTAACTCTGGTAGTTGTAGATCCCAAATTAAATATGATTGACAAAATTAAATCAAGCCTTTTAGGAAATGCTTCACACATGGAAGTTGCTTAAGGTGGTTGAAATAGGCTTTAGCAAAAATAATGATACAATGACAAATGGTTAAATCACCGGAAAGAAATAGAAAAAAAGGTCAAATTTAGCAAGTCACTTATATTTATTGCACTATTTTCTCGATATAGTTGGCATTACTGATATGACTTTACTTTTCTGACCATTAACTTTAAAAATTACACTGTTCCTTGGATTCTTAAATGTAATGGCTCTACATGGAAAAATAGTATGAACACTAAATGGGCCAAACCATTGAGAACATAACTTAGAGAAATTTGTTTGTGAGAATTAACTAAAAACGTTTTCTGACCTGGGGTGAAAGATTTGCTCATGCTCTACTTATCATGAAAGTTGTCATTGGTTTCTTGTGGTCCTTAGCATTTTTTTGTTACAAATCTCTTTTGATTTTATGAATTGTAATCTCCTTTTTGAACCAAAGATGGGATCAACAATGTTTGTAATCTTTTGTTTGTTATCAGAGAAAGATGAGATGATTTCTGACAATGTGTTTTCTTCTCCTAAGAATGTATAATTCAAAGAGCCAGGTGAAGGTTTGAGCTCAATTATTGATAATGATTCTGATGATGAGATGCTTTTTTCTCTTGATGGTGCCAATTACTTTATCTTTGTCCTCCATTTATGAATGTCCATGTATGGCGATGAATCCAGTAAGGTATTAATCTCATCAATTGATTTGTCAATATTAAAATCCAAATCAAAGTGAGTTAAACATGTTAGTAAAGATCATCACTAAGGTTTAAAGAAAAAGTATATCAACTAATTCATCAATTAAATCTATATCAACAATTCTATCATCTGCATTGTGAGGTTGTTTGCCAATGTTAAAAATATTTAGCTCTATAGTAATATTGCCAAATAATAACTGTATATTTCCAGTCCTGCACTGTATGTAAGCATCAATAATTATTATGAAAGGTCAACTTAAGATAATGGGGATATGCTTCCTTGAATCCTATACTGGTTGAGTGTTAATTACAATGAAATCAATAGGAAAATAAAACTTATCTATTTAGATAAGCACGTCCTCCATAATACTATGAGGTATTTTCGTAGATCGATCTATAAGCTGTAACACTATTGGAATTGAATGTAATTCTCTCAATCTAAGTTTCACAAACACTAGGTAAATAGATTAACACTAGCTCCTAAGTCTAATAAAGCATTCTTAATTATGTGGCTCTCTATATTATATGAGATAATAGGGGAACCTAGGTCATTGCATTTTAGAAAAAAATTATGTTAGAGTATAGAGTTAACATTTTATGTTAAAAATATCTTTTTCTAAACATGAATATTTCTCTTTTTAGTACAAAGATCTTTAAGAAACTTGGCATAAGATCACACTTATTTTATAGCATTAGGCAAAGGAATGTTAACATTTGCCTACTTAAAGATTTTAAAAAATTCACTCATGGAGTTTCTCTTCTTTACTTTAGCTAACTTATAAGGAAATAGAGCTTTAGACATATTCTCGTAGGTTGATTTTTCTTTCTCTTCCGATGATGTATTCTCAGTATTTACAAGTATAATTTAAGTTATTTTTGTCACTAGCATCTCTACTTTGTTGTCAACTTCATTTCCTTTTCATAGGGTCATGATGGCTTTGATCTCTTCATCCTGTTGGGGTGGACTAGTACTTGCTTCATAGACTTCTTTTGGGTCAAACATTGGTTGACTTGAGAATTTATTGTTAAGTGCTAGAAAATGTATATTTATAAAGGAGAAAATCATCATTTTACATTTCAAGTTCTACAAACTTCTTTACTTTTATGTATTCAAGTTTCTTGTAAATTTAATTATAGGTGTTTTATTATAATTAAGTATTTTATATATTTTAGGGACATCATGAATAATTTCACAATAAACAAGATATCAGATGACAAAACAAATGATAAATCTGAACTTAGAACGGTCGAAAACCTTAGGAGGAGTATAAAAGTATAAATCTCATTATTCACATATATGGTACTATTCACATGTATGGTATTTTTTATGGTACTATTCATGACGCTGTTCATATATACTATATGATGATGTGGCATTGACTCATGATGTGGTGTTGATTGATGATGTGGCACCGAACAATGATGTGGTAGCATTTGATTGGACGAATAATATGGCATTGACTGATGATGTGGCTTGATTGATGAGGTATCACAATCTTATTTGATAAAAATGTTTATGCACTGTTGATCGATCATGTGGCAGTATATTAATAGATTAGAAAAATTTTCATATGGTACATGTATAAACACGGGATAATAGTCCTGATGATGTGTTCAAATCGATCAGAACTTGCCACGTGGTGTAATCTTGTACATCCAAATTGTTTTAATCCGATGGCCATAATTTACTCGTTGTATCTTTAAAAGGAGGACTCTTTCCCCTTAATTTGACACCCCTGAGGTTATTTTTGAGCTTCATTTTCTTAAATTCCTTTTCTATCTTATATTTTCTTTGTAATTTAATAAAATTCTCATTTTATTCTAAGTTCAAATATGAATAGCTAATTTGCTTTCAAGCTTGAGTTGAAAGTGAAGTCTCAATATGTTCCATGGGCTTAATTGGTAAATTTATTTTATTTTTTCCTCTAATTTCTATGGATGTTTTGACTTTTCGTTGATAGATAGTGATAACACAGTTATTACTATATGGCACGATAAGTCTTTAGCACCATATTCATTAGAGCGTGGTTCATAAAGAGTGGATTTCTCCCTCATGATTCAATTGGTATTAGGAATATTGAGCTCTGAAACATGTTAATGCAAATCTATACCCAAGTGCTTTATTAAAACAATTGCATTTTTAATTATTCACTCCATTTTAATTCAAAATTTAGAATAAATTTATCATAATTTAACTACTCACTTAGAAATTATTTCAACACATAATTAAAATCCACCTCCTCGTGTGATCGACACTCGTCACTATTAATTTATTCTACAATAGATTCGTGCACTTACGAGTTCAGTAAAATTTATGCCACAAGTTTTTAGCACCGTTGTTGGAGAGATAAGTTATTTTAATTTGTTGAATTAATTTTTTTCTTGTATTTTTTTAATTTAACTTTTGTAATTTAAATTTCTTTAAATTTCTGTAATTTAATTTAATTTTATAATTTCTTTAAATTTCTATAATTTATTTTTCAAGTTAATTTTTTGATAATTTTTTATTTTATCTTGTTAATTTATTTAATTAATTCGTAGAATTAGTTTTTTTAAGTAGTTTTTTTTGTTGTTTTCTTTTAGAATTGTTATTAAAAAATTAAAACAAAAAATAGAAAAAGTGAATTCGTAATTTCTATAAATTAATTTATTTTCTTGTTCTCTTTTGAAATTATTAAAAAATTAAAAAATTAAATTAAAAAAAGTGAATCTGTAATTTAATTTTTATAATTTAAATTTCTTTAAATTTTAGTAATTCAATTTGTTTGTAATTTCTTTAAATCTCTATAATTTTACTGTTTTCTTTTAAATTTTATTAAAAATAAAAAATCTATAATTTCTGTAATTTAATTTCTTTTCTTCTTTAAATTTCGATAATTTTATTTTCATGTTATTTTAATTCATAATTTTAGTGTTATTTTCTTGTATTATTTTTTACCTATCAAAAATAATATTTTGTAATTTAAATTTCTTTAAATTTCTTAATTTAATTTCTTTGTAATTTCTTTAAATTTTCGTTATTTAATTTTTGCTTTACTTTTTTTTTTAATTTTTTTGTTTATCTTGTAATTTATTTTAATTTTAGTTAATCTATTTATTGTCTTTTCTTTTTAGTACTTGAGTCTATGTTCATAGTAAAGTAGTAATAACGTGATAAGATCAGTATCGTAATTTCTCTCTCTTTTATTTTTATTTATTTTGTTCTCATTATTTTTTGTTGTATTTTTTTTATTCATGGTTGAAGGTTGCAATTATCTAAGTTTGAACCTATAGAGTTAAAATTGAAAGAAACATTTCGCATAACAAACACATCACGTTTAAAAATAAAATTGAAATAAATTTACAACTACAAAAACCACTACAGGAGAGACCATTTAAGAATTATTTTAGTCCTTTAACTAACTTGAGCACATCATGTATACGATATCCTAATGTAGCTGCTAGGAGTTTTGAATTAAAATCTAGTGTGTTAAATTATCTCCCCATATTTTATGGCCTAGAAAATCAGGATCCATGTAATCATTTGAATGATTTTCATTCTGTTTGTCAAATTTTTAGATATGAAAATTTTTCAGATGATGATTTTAAGGAATAGAGCTCGTTCATGGTTTAATACATTGCCTACTAATAGCATTACATTATGGAAACAAATAGTCACAAAATTTTTAAATTAATACTTCCCAGTTCATAAACCAAAGAGAAGATGATTAGTTTTTCACGGCATGGGGGTGATTCAACGGGCTACTCTTGAAATGTCCATATCATGGATATGCAAAATGGCACCAATGCTAATATTTTTTAGAGGGATTATTGACAAATGGGCAAGAATGGCTAATGACAACAAGTGGAGAAGAACTAATGTCTAAAAGTACATCAGAAATTTGGGATTTCTTCGAGTGACAAGCTGATAATTCCTAACAACGGAGTCAATCATTCAAGAACAATAAAAGAATTTAAGGAGTAAAAGAGGTCCAAGTGGGCGAGTTAAGCTCAAGAATCAAAGAAGTCAAAAACATAATTGAAGAACTTACCCGACAAATTACATCTTTAACAGCTGCTAATAGAACCACATGACTATGACTCATACTCAGATTACGCCAATACCATAGGTGTAATGAGAATGCCATTAAACTACAATCCTTACTCCGACACAAATAACCCTGGATGGAGAGACCACCCTAAATTTTTGTGGTATCAAGGATTACAATAGAATGGATCAACAACTCCAGCTCCACCAATGCAATTAATTCCTTAAGTTCTCAGCCACTATTCAAACTTTACAAGTTGAACCCAAATTATTCTCAACCCAAACCATAGGAGGATGCCTTTCAAAATTTCAAAAATTCTATCCACTCTACGATCGAGCAACAAAACCACACCATTGATAGACTACGACACAAGATGAAAGTAGGCTTCAACTTACAAACTTAGAAAATTTTAAACCTTGAGAAGATGGTGGGCCAACTTGCCTCTTTAGTTCAAACCCTAGCAATGACTGTTGAGAAAGATAAATTTCCAAGTCAACTAGTGCCAAACCCTAAAAGAGTGTATGAAGCAAATATCATTTTTCCTCAACAACATAGAGAGGTCAAAGCCATCATGACCCTACGAAAAGAAAAAGTAGTCGACAATAAAGTGGAGATGCCGGTGATCAAAATAACTCAAATTGTACCTGCAAATGCTGAAGACTCATCATCAGAAGAGAAGGAAGAAACCAAACCACGAGAATATGCTCTTAAAGCTCCATTTCTCCAGAGGTTAGCTAAAGTAAAGAAGAAAAAATCCACGGGTAAGATCTTTGGAATCTTCAAATAGGTAAGTATTAACATTCCTTTGCTTAATGCTATAAAAAAACTACCATCTTATGCCAAGTTTCTGAAAATTCTTTGTACTAAAAAGAAAAATATTCATGTTCAAACGAAGACATTTTTAGCAGAAAATATTAGTTCTATACTCTAACACAAAATTCCTCTAAAATGTCATACAATTGAGAACCACACAATCTTATGTAGTATAAGGAACCACACAATTTAGAATACTTTATTGGACTTAGGAGCTAGTATCAATATGTTGTCTTACTTAGTATTTGTGAAACTTGGAATAGAAAAATTACACCTAACTCCACTGGTATTGCAGATTGTAGATCGATCCGTGAAAATACCTTGTGGTATTATAGAGGATGTGCTTATCTAGGTAAATAAGTTTTATTTTCCTATTGATGTCATTGTAATTGACACTCAACCAGTGCAGGATTCAAGGAATCACATCTCTATTATCTTAGGTCGTCTATTTTTGGCAACTGTTGATACTCATATTCAATATAGGACCGAAAACATGCAGTTATCCTTTGATAATATGACTATAGACCTAAACATCTTCAACATTATCAAACAACCTCACAATACAAATGATGAAATTATAGATGTGGATTTAATTGATGAATTAGTTGATCGTAATTTTCTTTTAAACCTTTGTGATGAGCCTTTACTAACATGTTTAACCCACTTTGGTTTGGATTTTAATATTGACAGATTGATTGATGAGGTTAATGCCTTATTGGATTCATTGTCATACATAGATATTGATAAGTAGAAGACAAAGATAGAGTAATTGGCACCATCAAGAGAAAATTTCATTCCATCATCAAAATCATTACCAAAGATTGAGCTCAAATCCTCACCTGACCCTCTGAATTCTATATTCTTGAGAGGAGAAAGAACATTGTCAAAAATCATCTCATTCTTCTCCGATAACAAAGAAAAAGAATATAGATATCATTGACCCCATTTTGGTTCAAAAAGAAGGTTACAACTAGTAAAACCAGAGGAAATTCATAATGACAAAAATGCTAAGGACTACAAAAAGTGATGAAAATCTTCTGTGACAAGCAGAGCATTAGAAAAATCTTTCACACTAAGTCAGAAAGTATTTTTGTTCAATTCTCAATGGCTCGTTTCTCTAAGTAAGTTACGCTCTTGATGGTCTGGTCCATCTACTGATTATGCTATTTTTCTACATGGAGCTATTAAATTTAAGAATCTAAAGAATGGTATAATTTTTAAAGTTAATGGTCAGAAAAGTAAAATCATATCATGAATACCAACCATGTGGAGAAAGCAGTGTAAAAAATTTAAGTGATCTGACATGTTTTTTTTGTTTCCTTTCAATGATTTTTCTTTTCTTTTTTTAATTATTTTTGCGTAAGTGTGTTTTTTTAATTATTAAGTTTTTTCTTATCATTTTTTCTCATGAATATGTCAACTAAAAAATGTCTCTTCAACATTCTTAGACAATTTTGACGTATACAATCTCATCTTAAAGCTTAGATACGATTTTGTAAAACACATCGTATCTAAAAGTTACAACTACCAAAGTTAGTAGCCCATGTTGAGGATTTAGAAGAAGGTCTTAAAGAAATTAAGAGAGCTATCTATAGCATCCAATTAGAGTTTGAGGTAAATTTAATAAGAGGACGATGGTAAGTTAATATATATATATATTTTTATTGTGTGTTATTTTGCCTTTACATGTGTTGTGTTTTTGTTAGATTTTATTTTCTTTCTTTTGTATGTTATCATTTTTCACCTCGATTAAGTGGCAGATAATGGTACTCCGTGACAATCAACATAGGTTATTCAGTTTTCTATAATAACTAATATTCTAAGTTGAAGGCATAAATAAAGACAAAATCTTAGCAAAACCTTACAAACGATTTCCTTCACTTCCTCAGAATGCTCTCCTTACCATTTATAAAGCTCGGTTTGAACGCATATGATTACTTATGAAAAATCATATCCCTATTGATATTCAATGGATAATCGAAGCCAAATTGTGGTTGGTAGGTGAGTTGCCTTTTAAATTTATTGCATACATTCCTAGTTGTGGTAAAGAAAATTATTCAAGAAAACGGAGGGCTTAAAAGCTCTCTAATATTTGTCATAAGTGTGCCAGAATGAGATATGATAAAAAGTAATGTTCTTTAGGAATGCTGTCTGATAATAGGGAAGATAAGATTTAATTCATTAGGGATGACTTGAATAAAGAGTCATTGGATAATATCATTTTGTCTCTTGAAACGCATCCTAGTGGATACGTACAAAATGGAAACTCCAGTTATGACCATTATTCTAGAAAGAATGTACAAATTATAGTCTCAAGAATCTGACTATAAAGGACCCTATTTGTCAGATTATAAGAAAACTTGATGGGAAGCCTATCCTCGACCTATAGAATGCGTTCAAGTCATTTCTGAATGTAAAATCAGATGAAGATGTGAGCCACAGTCACAACTACTTATAAATATCCTTTTATTTCAAAGTTGTTTTATTTCACAATTTTTTAATCACTTACATTTTTGTCTTTAATAATTTCATGTTATCATTATTTGCTTTGTCTTTTTACTATTTCCTTTTTAACTATCGAGCTTTATGCTTCATGAGTTATTTGACATAGACATGTTACCTTATTTACAGCTGTGAACCATTATCACCAAGATCCTTAAATATGATTTTTTTATTAAGGCACTCACAAATTATTTTTTAGAAGTATCCAATGGCAGCTACTCCTAACAACCAAATCAAGAACATTTGTGTACTCTCTGAATTTAACTATGGCAAATATAAAGAATTTATTGAGACAGCCATAGATCTTAGTTAAAGCATAGCAGCTGGGAAACTACATTTGGTTTGTGGAAGAGGTGATCGCGAGTTATCAAAACTAGTTTCAGAAGCCACTTATACCAGAGGGAGCTAAATGTTAGGTATCATTCCAAGAATCCTAAAACCTTTTGGCTGTTTTTCTGACTTACCAACTGGAGAAGAGTTAATCATTTCAGGTATGCAAGAGAGAATAATTGAAATGCTTAATCATGCTGATATATTTATTATTTTTATCAAGAGATCTTACAACTATAGAGGCACTAATGACATTAGCATCTTGGTCTCATCTAAACATTCATCAGAAACCTATTAGTTTGTTAAATGTCAATAACTTTTATAATGATTTTCTCACATTTCTTAACCTGCAATAAAAAACTATTTCATTCTTTCTACAGTGAAATAATTCTTTATCTGTGCTCACATTACTCATGAACTACTTGATCTGTTACAAGTTTCTAAACCAGAGCCACATCTTAGGACTTTAGTTTTAAAGCGGTCAACTAATAATGGTATCAATGGCCGCTGTTGTGCAAATTTTATTAAACTCGCAAGCGCACGAATCTATTGTAGAATAGATTAATGGTGACGAGTGTCGATCCCACGAGGAGGTTGATTTTAATTATGTGCAGAATTAATTTTCATTTAATGGGAACAATTAAATTATGGTAACTTTATCCTAAATTGTAAATTAAAATGGCGGGAATACTTAAGAATGAAATTGTTATAATAAAGCACTTGGGTATCCGATCTGCATCGACATGCTCCATGGGCTAAATATTCCATATTAATATCAATTAAATTATAAGGAGGGATTCCATACCTCATGAACCACTCTCCAATAAGTATGGTGCCAAGGGCTTATCGTGCCAAATAATAATAACCTTGTACTAGGGTGCCGATTTAACCAGGGCTGTATCTAGACAAGACTATTATTATTTGTCGACGAAAAGTCAAAACAACCATAAATATTAGAGGGGAAGAGAAAGTAAATTTATCAAATTAAGCCTATGGAACATGTTGAGACTTCACCTTTAACCCAAG
The DNA here is from genome assembly GCA_030449875.1 of Aegle marmelos. Taxonomy (NCBI): domain Eukaryota; kingdom Viridiplantae; phylum Streptophyta; class Magnoliopsida; order Sapindales; family Rutaceae; genus Aegle; species Aegle marmelos. Next base: position 51,707 of record JASUUL010000057.1, read on the forward strand.
CTCAAAAAAAAATTAGCTACTCATATTTTAACTAAGGATAAAAAAAGAAAATTTTATTAAAATAGAAAGAAACTACAAGAAGGAGAAGGAATTTCAGAAATCTATGCTTAAAAATGAATTCAGGGGTATCAAATTAAGGGGGGAGAGCCCCCTTTTTATAGATACATTGAGTGAATCGTGACCATCGGATTAAAAACAATTCGGATGCTCAGGATTGCGCCACGTCATCAGTCAACAATCAACAGTCAACACTTGCACAGTAACGCCGCCTGAATAGTAAAATACATAAAATACATCATTATAATAAAACACATATAATTAAATAATAAAATCTTAAATAAATAAAAGTAGTAATGTTAGTGAGACTTAAAGTGTAAAATGATGATTTTCTCCTTTATAAATATACACTTTCTAACACTCAACAGCAGCAATAAGATGTACAAATTAGATTTAATTCTCTGTTTGTAAATATTTTCTTCTGTGTTGCAGTACCCAAGTAATATCTTTTAATCTCTACTTCTTTCCTTTAAAACATTGAGGACAATGTTTCGTTCTGATTAGGGGGAGGAAATAGTTGATAATTGTGGAATGTCTTAATCTTAGTGAAGTTTTTACTAATTTTATTATAGAAACTAACTCTGGTTAACTTTTTACGTCGAAGATGGCTGAATATGGAGTGTTGTAACTCTAGAAATGTATTTCATAATTTGAAAGTTATAAAAACAAATTATTTTTTAGTCATTTTTTTAGTTTCATTTTAAGTGTTATTTTTCTAACTTCCTCTTTCTAATTTCTCCTTTGTAAATAGACACTTTCAAAATTTTGAGTTGAAGATACTTGAATATGGAATGTCATAATTCTAGAAATGCATCTTCTTAGTTTTCTTTTTCTTAACCAAAAAAAATTAAAATTTTTTTTTGATCTTTTCATATGAGGACTTTCAAATTTTAGTATTTATATTATCTTTGGTCTTGAGTTTTGTTACACCATATTTGCTACTCTACATGTTGATGTCGGAGACAAAAATATGAGTTGCTTGAAGGAATATACATGTCGTAATAAATTCCAAGTGAGTTCTTGAACCTATTATTTTTCTTAGAGTGTAACCCTTTTTACCCATTATTTATACAGCTTAGCAGTTTATTATTTAATACACGATCTATGAATTTCTTTTGAGTCAACCTTCTAAAAAAGAAAGAAAAATTTTGTGTGTTGCTATATTTGAAAGTTTATCTAACTAGTAGATATGGAAGATTAGTTGGTGCCTTAAAAGACGATGGAAAGGCCATCTTTGACCTGTTTGAGCCTTTCTAGCCATCTGTTTTGTGAAATATCCTTAGTTAACCCTTTTGAGCCTTTAAAAAAAATTATTATTATCCTTTTCTTTGTTAATTTATGATCTCGACCCAACTCCGATCTGAAATATTACTTAATGTCATATAAGTTCTATCACTGATTCATGTTTGAGAAAAATAACTATTTTGTTCAATAAAATTGTGCTTTAGTAAAAAAAAATGAAAGAAAAAAATCAAAATTTATATATTAGTTTAAAAAAAATAGAAATTTACTCTGTAATCTTTACACAAAAAATACTCTATTTTTTTTTCAAACATGTATTTTGTTTTTCTTTTCTTATTTTTTCGTCTTTATTAGCCATGTCTCTAGCCTACGTTACATCTTAATAAAAGTTCTTCTTGATTTTAGGAAACTATAACTTAAAGTAGAAACTAGTTACATGAGCTGTAAAGATGTAGTCATGCATAAAAAAAATAATAAAGAAAAAAGAAAAAATAAAGAAATATATTGGTCTATGCTGTGCAAATTTTATTGAACTCGTAAGCGCACGAATCTATTGAAGAATAGATTAACGGTGACGAGTGTCGATCCCACAAGGAAGTTGATTTTAATTATGTGCAGAATTAATTTTCTAAGTGAGTAATTAAATTATAATAAATTAATCCTAAATTTTGAATTAAAATGGCGAGAATAAATAAAAATGTAACTATAAGAATAAAGCACTGGGCATCTGGATCTGCATTAACATGCTCCATGGGCTAAATATTCCATATTAATGCTAATTAAATCATAAGGAGGGATTCTACACCTCATGAACTACGCTCAAATAAATATGGTGCTAAGGGCTTATCGTGCCAAATAAGAATAACCTTGTACTAGGGTGCCGATTTAACTAGGGTAGTATCTAGACAAGACTATTATTATTTATAGACAAAAAGTCAAAATAACTACAAATATTAGAGGGTGAGAGAAAGTAAATTTACCAAATTAAACACATGGGATATGTTGAGACTTCACCTTTAACCCAAGCTTAAAAGAAAATTAGCTACTCATTTTTTAACTAGGGATAAAAAGGAAATTTTACTAAAATACAAAGAAACTACAAGAAGGAGAAGGAATTTCAAAAATCTAAGCTTAAAAATGAATTCAGAGATATCAAATTAGGGGGGAAGAGCCCTCTTTTATAGATACATTAAGTGATCCGTGACTATCGGATTAAAAATAGTTCGGACGCTCAGGATTGTACCACATCATCAGTCAACAGTCAACAGTCGCCGTTGGAATAGTAACGGCCGCTATTTGCACAATAACACTATTTGCACAGTAATTTGATTTGAATAGTAAATAATCCCATGTATGTGCATGTACTATACACATGATTTCTGGTCCACTGAGATGCTGCCATGTCATCGATCTACAGTATAAAAGAAATTTAGCCCAATAAGATCGTGGCACATCATCAGTCAATGCCACGTCATCGGTCAACGCCACATAAGCAGTCAATGCCACATAATTCGTCTAATCAAATAATGCCACGCCATCGGTCCATATATATGAATAATGTCGTGGAAAGTACCATGAACAGTACCGTATGTATGAACAGTACCGTATATGTGTACAGTGACATTTTTCCTTTTATGCTCCTCTTAAGGTTTTCGACCGTCCTGAGTCCAAAGATGATATCCGTTTTGCTGTCTGATCACTCATTCATTGTAAAACGATCGTGATGCCCTTAAAATACATAAAATACATAATTATAATAAAACACATAAAACTAATCAATAAAATATTTAAATAAATAAATATAAGTAGCAATGTTAATGAGACTTGAAGTGTAAAATGACGATTTTCTCCTTTATAAATAAATGCTTTCTAACACTCAACACACCCCCCAACCAGCTTATTGCTAGTCCCTAGCGAATAAAGCGAAGATAAAATTCAAAACCTTTTTTTTATAAGACACACGTGTTTATTCAATCAGATTAATGATAGCAATCAAATAAAAGTACAAGCATTATCTCTAGTCTAAAAGAATATCACACCCATATCAACCATCCATATGCATCAGCCCAATAGACGTTGTTGTAGCAATAGTAATCAGGTCACCTTCAAGAATGACATATCAAATCCCAAAATCTCACCAGTTATAGTGACGCCCTCATAAAGAAATTAATCCTAATAAAAATTGTCATTACAATCAATAGTAAATTGAGAGAAAATAATAAAGAAATATCACACACTCTCACCGAAATGAAAAAAATATGCCCATAGTTTAGAAATAATACGATCTTAAATAAAGTATTAGTAAACCCAATATATTCATTTTTTTTATGTATATGCATTACTACATCTTAATTGCCCATATAACTAGCTTTTATTTCGAACTATAGTTCCCTAAAATCAAGAAGGATTTTTATTAGGACGTAACATAGGCTAGGGACATGGTTAATAAAGAAAGGAAAATAGGGAAACAAAATATATATGTTTGAGAAAAAGTTCAAGAACTTTTGAAAATTACAAGATGCATTTTGCTTATTTATTGCTATTATATATCTTTTCTTCTTTTTTTTCTTTTTTTGAATTTTTTTTATATAGCACAACTTCGCTGAACAAAATAATTATTTATCCTTTTCTCAAACATGAATAGGTGGATGGAACTTGTATGATATCAAGTAATATTCCAAATTAGAGTGGGTCAGGATGATAAGTTAATAAAGAAAAGGTTTTTTTGTTTTAAATAAAAAGCTCAAAAGGGTTAACTATGGATATTACATAATAGGAATGGCTAGAAAGGCTCAAACGAGTCAAAAATGACCTTCCATCGTCTTTTTGGACTCTAAATAATCCTTCATATCTACTAATTAGGTGAGCATTTAGATACAGTAACACGCACATTTTTTTTATTTTTCTTAACGGGTTGACTCAAAGAAAATCTAGATATTATGTATGAAATAATAAATTGCTAAGTTACATAAAGAATGGACAAAAAGGATTACTCTCCAAGAAAAATTAATAGGCTAAAAAACTCACTGGGAATCTATTATGACATATGCATTCCTTCAAGCAACTCATATTTATTCCCAACATCAACATGTAGAATAGCAAACATGATGTAACATCACTCAAGACTAAAGATAATACAAATACTAAAATTCGAAAGTCATCATATCATCTAATATAAAAAACTCACACAAAATTACTAATTTTTTTTTGTTTTTAACGGAATTCTATCCCCCAACCTATTCTAAACATAAGAAGAAAACATACATGCAGAAAAATTAAAGAAGAATGAATTTTTTTCCTTTTTTTTTTAAAAATGCGTTTCTAGAGTCGCTACACTCCATATTCAGCTATCTTCAACTCAAAATTTTGAAAGTGTATATTTATAAAGGAGAAATTAGAAAGAGCAAGTTAGAATATTAAATTATATATTCTACAATTTTCAACTATTCCTTCCCCCCAACTAGAACGAAACATTGTCCTCAATATTTTAAAGGAAAGAAATAGAGATTAGAAGATATCACCTGGGTGCTGCAACATAGAAGGAAATGTTTACATGGTTGAAGGAGAGGCACATGGCTCGAGAGTCAAAAAGAAAATAGTGAAAAGACAAAAAAAATAAATGAAATTATTAAAAACAATAATGTAAATAGTAAAATGACAGTTAAATAAAAAAACAGAGAGGTAAAAAAATATTTATAGATAGTTGTGATTGTGGCTCACATCTTCCTCTGGTTTTACGTCCAGAAACGGCTTGAACACCCTCTATGGGTCGAGGATAGGCTTCCCATCTAGTTTTCTTACAAACTGGCAAACAAGATCTTTTATAGTCAGATTCCCGAGACTATAGTTTGCACATTCTTTCTGGAATAATGGCCATAACTGGAGTACTGCATTTTAGACATATCCACTAGGATGTGTTTTAAGAGACAAAAGGATATCATCTAATGACTCCTTATTTAAGTCATCCCTAATGAATTGAATCTTATCTTCTCTATTATCAGACAGTATTCCTAAAGAACATGATTTTTTATTGCATATCGTTCTGGCACATTTATGACAAGCAACAAAAATTCATCGAGCTCGTTGTTTTCGCGCATAATTTCCTTTATCACAACTAGGCATGTATGTAACAAATTAGGAGGTAACTCACCTGCTAAGCGAACTTTTGCCTCGATTAACCAACAGATGTCAGTAGAGATGTTATTCTTCATAAGCAATTGCATGCATTCTGATCGGGCTTTATAAATTAAAAGGAGGGCATTCTGAGGAAGTGAAAGGAATTGTTTGTGAAGCTTTTCTAAAATCTCATCTCTGTCCATACCTTCGTCTCAAAATATCAGTTATTATGGGAAACTGAAGTAACCGACTTGATTGTCACAGAGTACCGTTATCCGCCACTTGACCGGGGTTACAAAATTAAACACACAAAGCAAACTAAAACACACAAATAGGAAAACAAATTAAAACACACAAAACAAACTAAAATCATCCTCTTATTGAATTTAACCCAAGCTCTAATTGGGCGTTGTAGATGCCTTTCTCAATTTCTTTAAGATCTCTTGTTAAATGCTCAACATGGATAATTAACTCAGGTGGTTATAACTTTCAGATACAATGTGTTTTACAAAATCATATCTGACCCTCTGAGATGAAATTATATATGTCAAAACTATCTAAGAAGGTTGAAGAGATGCTTTTTAGTTGACATATTCATGAGGAAAAATGATAAAAAAATTAATAGTTAAACAAACAAACTTACACAAACATAATTAAAAAATAAAAAAGAAAACTTTAAATCACCAAAAGGAAATAGAAAAAAAAAGTCAGGTCACTTAAATGTTTTATGCTGTTTTCTCTACATAGTTGGTATTCGTGATATGACATTACTTTTCTGACCATTATCTTTAAAAATTATACCGTTTCTTGGATTCTTAAATTTAATGGCTCAATATAGAAAAACAGTATGATCAGTAGATGGCCCAGAACATCGAGAGCGTAATTTACTTAAAGAAATGTGCCATTGAGAATTGAACAAAAATACTTTCTGACCTAGTGTGAAAGATTTTCTAATGCTCCACTTGTCACGGAGGATTTTCATTCACTTACTGTAGTCCTTGGCATTTTTTTCATTACGAATCTCCTCTGGTTTTATAGTTGTATCCTCCTTTTTGAACCAAAAATGGGGTCAATGATGTCTGTATTCTTTTGTTTGTCATCATGAGAGGATGAGATGATTTCTAACAATGATTTTTCTTCTCCCAAGAATGTAGAATTCAGAGGGTCAAGTGAAGGTTCGAGCTCAATCTTTGATAGTGATTCTGATGATGGGATGAGATTTTCTTTTAATAGTCCAATTATTATATCTTTGTCGTTCATTTATCAATGTCCATGCATGGCGATGAGTCCAATAAGGCATTAACCTCATTAATTGATCTGTTAATATTAAAATATAAACCAAAGTAAATTAAACATGTTTGTTAAAGGGTCATCACTAAGGTTAAAGGAAATGTATAATCGACCAATTCATTAATTAAATCCACATCTACAATTCCATCATCTGTATTGTGAGGTTGTTTGGCAATGTTAAAGATATTTAGTTCTATAGTCATATTGCCAAATGACAACTACATGTTTCCAGTCCTGCATTGAATGTGAGCATTGACAGTTGCTAAAAATGGACGACCTAAGATAATTAGGATGTGCTTCCTTGAATTCTGCACTGGTTGAGTGTCAATTACAATGAAATGAATAAGAAAATAAAACTTATCCACTTGGATAACCACATCCTCTACAATACCACGAGGTATTTTCGTGGATCGATCTGCAAGCTATAACACTACTAAAGTTGGATGTAATTCTCTCAGTCCAAGTTTCATAAACACTGAGTAAGGCAACGGATTAACACTAGAACCTAAGTCTAACAAAGCATTCTCAATTGTGTGGTTCCCTATACTACATGAGATAGTGGGGAAGCCTGGATCTTTGCATTTTAGAAGAATTTTGTGTTGGAGTATAGAACTAACATTTTCTGTTAAAAATGCCTTCTTTTGAACATGAATATTTCTCTTTTTAGTAGAAAGATCTTTAAGAAACTTGGCATAAGATGGCACTTGTTTTATTGCATCAAACAAAGGGCTATTGACACTTACCTGTTTGAAGATTTCAAAAATCTTACCTGTGAATTTTTTCTTTTTTACTTTGGCTAACCTCTAGGGAAATGGAGCTTTAGGAATGTACTCTCATTTGTTGGTTTCTTCTTTCTCCTCTGATGATGAGTTCTCAGCATTTACAGGTATAATTTGAGTTGTTTTAGTCATTGGTAGCTCCAATTTGTTGTCGACTTCCTTTCCTTTTTGTAAGGTCATGATGGCTTTGACCTCTCCATAATACTGAGGTGAACTAGTACTTATCTCATGCACTCCTTTAGGGTTTGGCACTGGTTGACTTGAGAATTTACCTTTTTCAACAGTCATTGCTAGGGTTTGAATTGAAGAGGTAAGTTGGCCTACCATTTTCTCGAGATTAGAAATTGATTGGGCCTGTAAGTTGAAGCCCGCTCTCATCTCATCTTGTAATTCATCAATGGTGCGATTCTGCTGCTCGATCTTGGAGTTAGTAAGATTTTTGACATTTTTGGAATGTATCCTCCCATGGTTTAGGTTGAGAACGGTTTGGATTCTGATTGTATAGTCTAAATGGTGGTTGAGAGTCTTGAGAAATTTGAGGAATTGGTTGCATTGGTGGAGGTAGAGCTGATGGTCTATTTTGTTGGAATCCTTGAGGCCATGAAAAATTGGGGTGGTCTCTCCATCCAGGGTTATATGTGTTGGAATAAAGGTTGTGGTTTGATGGTTTTCTCATGACACTTATGACATTGGCTTGATCTGAATATAAGTCATAGTCATGTGGCTCTGTTGATTTAGCAATTATCAAAGATGCTATTTGTGGAGCAAGACCTTCAACCATCTCTTTGACTTTTTTAATTCCTGAACTTGACTCACCAATGTTAACCTCATTCACTCCCTTAATTCTTCTGGTATTTCTGAGTGATCGACTCCGTTGTTAGGAATTATCCGATTGCCACTGGAAAAATTTCCAAATCTCTAATGCGCTTTTGGACATTAGTTCTCCTCCACTGGTTGCCATTAGCCATTCTTGCGTATGTGGCATTAATCCCTCTAAAAAGTATTAGCATTGGTGCCATTTCTCGTACCCATGATGTGGACACTTTAAGAGTAGCCCATTAAATTGCTCCCATGCTTTGAAAAACTGCTCGTCGTCTCTTTGGGTAAACTCTAAAATTTTCCAATGAATGGCATTGGTTTTATGAATTGGAAAATATTTATTTCAAAATTTAGTTACCATTTGTTCCCATTATGTAATGCTATTAGCAGGCAATGTATTAAACCATAAACAAGCTCTATTTTTTAATGAAAATGGGAATAATCTAAGTTTAACATCATCATCTGAAAATTTCTCGTATTTAAAAGTTTGACAAATAGCATGAAAATCATTCAGATGATTATATGAGTCCTCATTTTCTAGGCCATAGAATGTTGGGAGACAGTTTAGGACACTAGGTTTTAATTCAAAACTCCTAGCAGCTACATTTGGGTACCTTATGCATGATGTGCTCAAATTAGCTTAGGGACTAAAATAATCCTTAAATGGCCTCTCTTGTGGTTCTGGTTGCTGATTTTGCAAATCCATTTCAATTTTTTTTAAAAAAAAAACAGTGTGTTTGTGCGTGCGAAGTGTTTTTTTCAATTCAAGGTCTAAAGGTTCAAGATTAGGTGATAATGACCTTCGACCATGCATGCAAAAAAAAAATTAAATGAAAATGAAACAAATAAAAAGAAAGAGGATAGAGAAATTACGATACTAACCTTGTGACGTTGTTACAATCTTGATATGAAAACACACTCAATAGCTATAATAAAAAGAAATTACATGAAATAAATATTAACTAAAATTAAAATAAACAATAAAGAAAGATAACAAGATAACTTAAAAAAATTACAAAGAAAAATAACATGGAAATTAAATTATACAAATTTAAAGAAAAAATATTCTAATCTAATTTCTTTTTTTTTCTTTTTTTAATGAGAAAAAAATTACAAGAAAACAACTAAAAAATTAAATATTAAAAAAAACTAATTCTACGAATTAAACTACTTACCTCCCCGGCAACAGGGACAAAAACTTGTTGTGCAAATTTTATTGAACTCGCAAGCATACGAATTTATTGTAGAATAGATTAACAGTGAAGAGTGTCAATCCCACAAGGAGGTTGATTTTAATTATATGCAGAATTAATTTTCTAAATGAGCAATTAAATTAGATAAATTAATCCTAAATTTTGAATTAAAATGGCGAGAATAAATAAAAATGTAAGTGTAATAATAAAGCACTTGGGTATTTGGATCTGCATCAATATGCTCCATATGCTAAATATTCCATATTAATGCTAATTAAATCATAAGGGGGGATTCCACAGCTCATGAATCACGCTCAAATAAAAATGGTGCTATGAGCTTATCGTGCCAAATAATAATAACCTTGGACTAGGGTACCGGTTTAACGAGGGCGGTATCTAGACAAGACTATTATTATTTATCGATGAAAAGTCAAAACAACCACAAATATTAGAAGGGAAGAGAAAGTAAATTTACCAAATTAAGTCCATGGGACATATTGAGACTTCACCTTCAACCGAAGCTGAAAAGAAAATTAGCTACTCATTTTTTTATTAGGGATAAAAAGGAAATTAGGGGGGGAGAGCCCACTTTTTATAAATACATTGAGTGAATCGTGACCATCAGATTAAAAATAGTTCGGACCCTCAGGATTGTGCCACGTCAACAGTCAACAGTCGCCATTTGAATAGTAACGGCCGTTATTTGCACAGTAATACTATTTCTACAGTAACGTGGTTTGAATATTAAATAATCCCATATATGTATATGTATTGTACACACGATTTTTGCTCTACTGAGATGCTGCCACGTCATTGATTTACAGTACATAAGAAATTTAGCCCAATAAGATCGTGACACATCATCAATCAATGCCACGTCATTGGTCAACGCCACATAAGCAGTCATTGCCACATAATTCGTCTAATCAAATACAGTCACGTCATAGGTTAGATGCCATGTCATCGGTCAATGCCACGCCATCGGTCCGTATATATGAATAATGTAGTGAACAGTACCATGAACAGTACCGTATGTATGAACAGTATTGTATATGTTAATAGTGACATTTTTCCTTTTATACTGCTTTTAAGGTGTTCAATCGTCTTGAGTCCAAATATGACGTCTGTTTTGCTGTTTGATCACTCACTCATTATGAAACGATCGTGATGCTCCTAAAATATATAAAATACATAATTATAATAAAACACATATAATTAAACAACAAAATACTTAAATAAATAAATATAAGTAGCAATGTCAATGGGAATAAATTTTTGAAAGCTAACTTAATAAATCAAGGTAAAGATAAGAAGGGATTATATAATCCTTAGATTCCCAAACTGATATCCTTTCCCTATTTAAATTTAATGTTTATAAATTTAAAATATTATTTTCAATTTTATCTCCTTAAATAAATTTTATTTTATCCCTATTTTTACTATCACCTAAATATTAGGGTTTTACTATGCTTTTTACAATCTCATTCACAACTTTTTCTTCTCTTATCATTAGCTCATGATCTATCCTTTTATTACTGAACAATTTAGTCCTAGTTGCTCTAGCCACAACAAGGCACAAGAAGACTGTAATTCAACTAAAGAATCCATTCCACTTCTAAAGCTATAAGACAAAGCATAAATTTAAAGAACTTATAGAGCCAAGGAAGATTTTAAAGGAAAAAGGTTCATTTTTCCTAAGCAACCCAGGGGTGAAATAAGACACATCTATACTATTGTATCACAGTACATTTAGGTTAAATTTTTCTTTCACCCTCAAGAACTAATTGTGTGGGTTGTCAAAGTGTTCTACACTAATATTTTGTAGCAAGGCTAGCAAAATGTTTTCATCAGGCAAGTCCAAGTCACTTTAGATTCTAGAGTGATTAATGTATTTTATGATTTGCCTCCCATGATTGAATGTGAATACTTAAAATTTGCTAAGAATATGATTAAGAAAAAATTGAGGGAAATTTTTAAGATTTTGATTATTCTAGGAAGTAGTTGGATGAATAAAGAGGGAAAAATTATGAATAGATTCGATTTGAATATAGATTAATGCTTATTACCCAACCACCGCTATTTTCCATGATCGACTGATATTGCTCCATGCTGTTAAGTGCTACAAAATGTTTCTTTACAAGGGAGAAAATCGTCATTTTACACTTTAAGTTCCACTAACTTCATTGGTTTTATGTATTCAAGTCTCTTATGATTTTAATTATGTGTGATTTAGTATAATTAAGTATTTTATGTACTTTAGGAGCATCATAGTCATTTCATAATAAATAAGCCATTGGATGACAAAACGGACAGTAAATCTGAACTCAGAATGGTTAAAAACTTTAGAAGAATCATAAAAGTATAAATATCACTGTTCACATATATGGTACTCTTTATATGTACGATACTGTTCATGATACTATTTATAACACTATTCATATATATTATACGATGATGTGGCATTGATCGATAATGTGGCATTGACTGATGATGAGGCACTAACCAATAATGTGGTAGTATGTGATTAGAGGAATGATATGGCATTGATTGATTATGTGATGTTGATGGATGACATGGCTTGACTGTTGAACTGTTACAATCTTACTGGATTAAAATGTTTATGCACTATTGACCAATAACATGGCAGTACATTAGTGGACTAGAAAAATATGCGTACGGTACATACATATACATGGGATAATAGCCTTGATAATATGCTCAAATTAATTAGAACTTGTCACGTGGCATAATCTTGTGCGTCTAAATTATTTTAATTTAATGGCCATGATTTACTCATTATATCTATAAAAGGAGGGTTTCTCCCCTAATTTAACACCTTTGAGTTTATTTTTTAGCTCCACTTTTAGTAATTTCTTCTCCATCTTGTATTTTTTACATATTAATAAAAATTTTATTTTACCCCAAGTTCAAATATGAGTAGCTAATTTTTTTTCAAGTTTAAGTTAAAGGTGAAGTCTGAACATGTTCCATAAGCTTAACTAGTAAATTTATTTTCTCTTCCTCTTTAATTTTTATGGATGTTTTGACTTTTCGTCGACAGATAGTAATAGCACAGTTATTATTGTTTAGCACAATAAATCCTTAGCACCATATTAATTAGAGCGTGGTTCATGAGGAGTAGATTTTCCCCTCATGATTTTATTGATACTAATATAGAATATTGAGCTCGGGTGCATGTTGATATGGATCTAGAAACCCAAGTGCTTTATTATAATAGTTGTCATTTTAATTATTCCCGCTATTCCAATTAAAAGTTTAGGATAATTTCACCATAATTTTAACCATCCACTTAGAAAATTAATTCGACATATAATTAAAATCCACCTCCTCGTGAGATTGACACTCGTCACCATTAATTTATTCTACAATAAATTTGTGTACTTAAGAGTTTAATAAAATTTGCACAATAAGTTTTTTGCGTTGTTGTCGCGGAGGTAAGTTATTTTAATTTGTTGAATTAATTTTTTTCGTTTTCTTGTAATTTAATTTTGCAATTCAATTTTTATAATTTAAATTTCTTTAAATTTATGTAATTTAATTTTCAAGTTAGTTTCATTGGTAATTTTTTTATCTTGTTAATTTATTCGTGAAATTAATTCATAGAATTAATTTTTGAAGTAGTTTTTTAGTTGTTTTCTTTTAAAATTATTAAAAAAATAAAAAATTTAAAAAATTTAAAAAGTGAACTGGTAATTTCTGTAATTTAATTTCTTTTTCTGTAATTTAATTTCTTTTCTTCTGTAAATTTCTGTAATTTATTTTCATGTTATTTTAATTCATAGAATTAATTTTTAAAAATAATTTTTAGTGTTCTTTTCTTGTATGTTTTCTTATAAAAAAATGTTATGTAATTTAAATTTCTTTTAATTTCTGTAATTCAATTTTTTTATAATTTCTTTAAATTTTTGTATCCAATCCGCAGCTAGTCTTGGGATCAAGGCTTCTTTCCTTTGCTGAATCAGGAATAGCCGCGTTTCTTTCATCCACTCGACTGACAAACAGCCTAAAATCATATATCTCATATGAGAGATAAACATAACCAGAGTGCTTCCAGGTCTTCAATCTCGGGATACCACCTAAATAACTGCGGCCAGAGAGTCAAATAGGTCGGGAAGAAAGAGTCTGAGGTTGGGTCGGACGACATACATCTTAATTTTTCTATACTTTTCTTTATAATTTTTTTATTTATGTTGTAATTTATTTTAATTTTAGTTAATCTATTTCTTGTGTTTTCATTTTAGTACTTAAGTTTATTTTTATAGTAAAGTGGTAACAACGTGATAAGGTTAATATCGTAATTTTTCTCTTTTTTTTATTTTCATTTTTTTCTCATTCTTTTGTTGTATTTTTTATTTTTTATGCATGGTTGAATGTCGCAATTACATAATCTTGAGCATATAGACTTAGAATTAAAAAAAAAACTTAGAATTGAAAAAAACACTTTGCACACACAAACAAATTGCATCTAAAGATAAAATTGAAATGGATTTGTAACAACAACAACCACCACATGAGAGGCTATTTAAGGATTGTTTCAGTCTCTTAACTAACTTAAGCATATCATGTATACGATATCTAAGTGTAGTTGTTAGGTATTTTGAATTAAAACCTAGTGTGTTAAATTGTCTTCTAATATTTTATGGCCTAGAAAATAAGGGGTCCATATAATCATTTGAGTGATTTTTATGTTGTTTGTCAAACTTTTAGTTATGAAAATTTTTTAGATGATAATGTTAAACTCACACTATTTTCATTTTTTTTAAAGGATAGAGCTTGTTCATGGTTTAATATATTGTTTGCTGATAGCATTACGTCATGGAAATAAATGGTCAAAAAATTTGTAAATAAATACTTCCAAGTTCAAAAAACCAATTCCATTCGCAAGAAAATTTCAGAGTTTATCTAGAGAGAAGAAGAACAATTTTTTAAAGTATGAAAAATGACACCAATACCAATACTTTTTAGAGGGATTATTGCCAAATGTGTAAGAATAGCTAATGACAACAAGTGGAGAAGAACTAATATCTAAAAGTGCATCAGAAATTTAGGATTTCTTCTAGTGACAAGTGGATAATTCCCAAGAACAAAGGCGAGCATTCAAGAACTGTTAACATATAAATGTTCTTTTTATTGATTTTGATGATAACAAACCTTAATCTCTTTTGATAAATTTGTTGAAATTTCACAATTTCAAATATTTTCTTAAAAGTCAAAAACTTTCTGTGTATGTTTACAAGCTTTAGATAAATTAGAATATTTTTGTAAAAATATGGTTTTTTAGGTATAATCGATGAACCGTTTATATTTTAACAGTTAACTGATAAAATGCAGAAAAGGTTATTTTCTATAGCTTCAACTGATTGTTTTATAACTTACTGAAAATCAGCCACTAGATGTAAACGGCTAACCGATAATATCCAGACTGTCAAATCCTGTTAATCCTTTGCCGTTTATGAAGAACGGTCAGTTGGTATTTAAAGTGTAAGTCTCTAAAATTTAACGGTGAACCGATAATATATAAACGGCTAACCGACAATTTTCAGATTAACATTCTTTATTAATCTATAACCATTTAGCAAGAATGGATAAAAGATTTTTGTCGTGCAGGTCTCTGATTTTTAACGGTAAAAGGGTAATTACTAACGGTCAACCGTTAATTTAAGATTTAGCCCAATGATAACTTTGACCAATGCAAACGGTTAACTGTTAATGGTTAACGAAGATTCGTTTCTTGGTAAAAAGGTGAATAACAACTAGTTTTCAGCTCTAACTATAAATAAGCTCATCCAAATCAAATCAAATGGGGATAACAACACAATCATTGAGTATATACATAATTATATAATCTACATTGAGCTTTAAACGCATTCTTACTTCATCTATATACACATTGGGTATTGATTTGTAATCTTAAAGATTATGTGAGAGAAAAATAATTTGTAATCTTTAGTTTTTGGTGATTGTAAGTGTTGGGATACACTTGGGTCAAGAGATTGGGGATAATCTCTTCTTATAAAGGTTTATTTACACCTTGGAAGTCAATTGTAAGCTTTTGAAACCTTAAAGGCTTGCTTAGTGGAATCCTCAAGCTCCATGTGCTTGGAGGTATGGATGTAGGCGGGGATAGCCGAAGTATGTAAAAATTATTGTGTTTGATCTCTCTTACCCTATCTCTTTATTTTTCATTGCACACTTATTTATTTATTTATTTCAAATTTGATTACTTAGTTTACATTGTTTTAAGTTTTTATTTGCTTAATTTTTAAAAACCCAATTCACCCCCACTCTTGAGTTGCTTAGTCAATAAAAGAATTAAAAGAGTGAATGAGGTCCAAGTTAGTGAGTCAAGCTCGGAAATCAAAGAAGTCAGAGAAATGGTTGAAGGAATTACCTGACAAATTGCATCTTTAACAACTACTAAATCAACAGAGCCATATGACTATGACTCATACTTAGATCAAGCTAATATCATAAGTGTAATGAGAAAGCCATCAAACAACAACTCTTACTCTAACACATATAACCTTGGATGGAGAGACCACTTTAATTTTTCATGGTGTCAAGGATTCCAATAGAATAGACCAACAACTTCAGCTCTACCAATACAAACAATTCCTTAAGTTCTATAAGCCTCTCGGCTACCATTCAGACCTTACAACCAGAACTCAAATTATTCTCCACACAGACTATGAGAGGGTGCATTCCAGAATTTTAAGAATTTTACCTACTCTACGATCGATCAAAAAAATAGCATTATTGATGGACTACGAAATGAGATGAAAGTAGATTTTAACTCACAGACCTAATTAATTTCAAACATTGAGAAGATGGTAGGCCAGCTTGCTTCTTCAATGCAAATCCTAACAATGACTGTTGAGAAAGGTAAATTCTTAAGTCAACCTATGCCAAACCCTAAAGGAGTGCATAAAGCAAATACCGATTCACCACAATAACATGAAGTGGTTAAAGCGATCATGACCTTGCGAAAAGGAAAGAAATTGATAACAAAGTGGAAATGCCAGTGATAAAAATGACTTAAATATTACCTATAAATTTTAAAAACTTATTATCAGAGGAGAAAGAAGAAACCAACCCATGAGAGTATGTTTCTAAAATTCTATTTCCGTAGAGGTTAGCTAAAGTAAAGAAGGAAAAATCCACGGGTGAGGTTTTTAAAATCTTTAAATAAGTGTTAATATCCCTTTGCTTAATATTATAAGACAAGTGTCATCTTATACTAAGTTTCTTAAAGATCTTTGTAATAAAAAAAGAAATATTTATGTTCAAAAGAAGGCATTTTTAATAGAAAATGTTAGCTCTATACTCCAACATAAGATTCCTCTAAAATGCAATGACCCAGGCTCCTTCACTATATCTATAGTATAAAAAACCATATAATTGAGAATACTTTGTTGGACTTAAGAGTTAGTGCTAATCTGCTGTCTTATTTAGTGTTTTTGAAACTTAGACAGGGAGAATTACACTCAACTCCAATGGTGTTATAGCTTTTTGGTCGATCTATGAATGTACCTCGTGGTATTATGGGGGATGTGCTTATCCAAGTAGATAAATTTTATTTCTTGTTGATTTTATTGTAATTGACATTCAATCAATACAAGATTCAAGGAAGCACATCCCTATTATCCTAGGCTGACCTTTCTTGACAACTGCTGATGCTCACATTCAATGTAGGACTAAAAATATGTAATTGTCATTTGGCAATATGACCATAGAACTAAATATTTTCAACATTGCCAAACAACTGTTGAGTACTAGCAAATGTATATTTATAAAGGAAAAAATCATCATTTTTCACTTCTAGTTTTACTAACTTCTTTACTTTTATGTAATCAAGTTTCTTGTGAATTTAATTATACGTGTTTCATTATAATTAAGTATTTTACGTATTTTAGGGGCATCATGGTCATTTCACAATAAACGAGATATTGGATGACAAAATGGATGGCAAATTAAACTCAGAACTTTCAAAAATCTTAGGAAGAACATAAAAGTAAAAATGCCACTGTTCACATATACGGTACTATTTATAATACTGTTCGTGACACTGTTCATATGTACTGTACGATGATGTGGCATTGATCGATGATGTGGCATTGACCGATGATGTGGCAGTTTTGATTAGAGGAATGATGTGGCATTAACTGATTATTAGGCGTTGACTAATGACGTGGCTTGACTGATGAGGTGTCACAATCTTATTGGATAAAAATTTTTATGCACTTTTGATCGATGATGTGGCAGTATGTTAGTGGATCCGAAAAATGTGTGTATGATACATTGATATACATGGGATAATAGCCTTGACGATGTGTTCAAACCAATCAGAACTTGCCACGTGGCGCAATCCTGTGCATCTAAGTTGTTTTAATCCAATGGCCATGATTTACTTATTGTATCTATAAAAAGAGGGCTCCCTTCTTAATTTGACACCCCTGAGTTCATTTTTTAGCTTTTTTTTCTGAAATTCCTTTTCTATCTTGTAGTTTCTTTCTATTTTAGTAAAATATCTTTTTTATCCCTAGTTAAAATATGAGTAACTAATTTCCTTTCAAGCTTGGGTTGAAGGTGAAGTCTTAACATATTCCATAGGCTTAATTGGTAAATTTATTTTATTTTCTCCTTTAATTTTTGTAGATGTTTTGACTTTTCATAGACAGATAGTAATAACACAGTTATTACTGTTTGGCATGATAAGCCCTTAGCACCATATTAATTAGTGCGTAATTTATGAGGAGTGGATTTCTCCCTTATAATTTAATTGATATTAATAAGGAATATTGAGCCCTGGAGCATGTTGATGCAGATCCAGATACCTAAGTACTGTATTATAACAGTTTTATTTTTAATTATTCCAGCCATTTTAATTCATAATTTAGGATAAAATCTACTATAATTTAACTGTTCACCTAGAAAATTAATTTAACATACAATTAAAATCCACCTCATGGGATCGACACTCATCACCATTAATCTATTTTACAATATATTCATACACTTGCGAGTTCAACAAAATTTGCACAATAAGTTTTTGGCGCCGTTACCGGGGAGGTAAGTTATTTTAATTTGTTGAATTAACTTTTTCTATTTTCTTGTATTTTTTTCCCTTCCTTATAAAAATAATTCTATAATTTAATTTTTGTAATTTAAATTTCTGTAATTTAATTTTATTTTGTAATTTCTTTAAATTTCTATACTTTAATTTTTGTTTTACTTTTCTTTGTAATTTCTTTTGTTTATCTTGTTAATTTATTTTAATTTTAGTTAATCTATTCCTTTTATTTTCTTTTTAGTGTTTGAGTGTATTTCCTTGATAAGTTTTTTTATTTATCTTGTTAATTTATTTTAATTAATTAGTAGAATTAATTCATGGAATTAATTTTTTTAAGTAAATTTTTTTGTTGCTTTTTTTTTAAATTAAAAAAATAAAAAATAAAAAAGTGAATCTATAATTTAATTTTGGTAATTTAGATTTCTTTAAATTTCAATAATTCAATTTCTTTATAATTTCTTTAAGTTTCTTTAATTTAATTTTGAAGTTATTTTTCTTTGTAATTTTTATTTATTTTGTTAATTTATTAATTCGTAGAATTAATTGTTTTAATTAATATTTTTACTTGTTTTCTTTTTTCTATAATTTAATTTCATTTCTTTTTCTCCTCTTTATATTTTTGTAATTTAATTTTTCATTTTTCATTGTAATTTATCTTGTTATTTATTTCTAGTTAATGTATTTCTTGTATTTTTCTTTTTAGCACTTAAGTATATGTTCATAGTAAGATTGTAACAACGTGATAAGGTTAGTATCATAATTTATGCTTCCTTGTTATTTTTTTAAAATTTGTTTCTATTTTTTTGTTGCATTTTTTATAATTTTTTTTTATGCATGGTCATAGGTCGTAATTCTAATCTTGAAGCTATAGACTTAGAATTAGAAAAAATACTTTGCGCACACAAAAACATCACATTTAAAAATAAAATTGAAATGGATTTATAACAACAAGAACCACCACAGGAGAGGCTATTTAAGGACTATTTCAGTCCCTTAGCTAACTTGAGCACATCATGTATACGATACCTAAATGTAGCTGCTAGAAGTTTTGAATTAAATTCTAGTGTGCTAATCTCCCAACATTTTATGGCCTAGAAAATGAGGACCCATTAATCATTTGAATGATTTTCATGCTATTTGTCAAACTTTTAGATATTAGAATTTTTCAGATAATAATGTTAAACTCAGACTATTCCTATTTTCTTTAAAAGATAGAGCTCGTTCATGGTTTAATACATTGTCTGCTAATAGCAATACATCATGGGAACAAATGCTCACAAAATTTTTAAATAAACACTTCCCAGATCATAAAACCAATTTTATTCGCAAGAAAATTTCAGAGTTTATTCAAAGAGAAGATGAGCAGTTTTTCAAAGTATGAGAGCGATTCAACGGGCTACTCTTGAAATGTCCACATCATGGATATGAAAAATGGCACCAATGCCAATACTTTTTGGAGGGATTATTGCCAAATATGTAAGAATGGCTAATGACAACAAGTGAAGAAGAACTAATGTCGAAAACTGCATCAGAAATTTAGGATTTCTTTCAGTGACAAGCGGATAATTCCCAACAACAGAGTCGATAATTCAGAAATAATAAAAAAATTAAGGGAGCAAATGAGGTCTAAATTGGCCAGTCAAGCTCGAGAATCTAAGAAGTAAAAGAAATGGTTGAAGGACTTACCCAACAAATTGCATTGTTAATACTTGCTAAATTAACAGAGCCACATGACCATGACTCATACCCAGATCAAGCCAACACCATATGTGTAATGAGGAAGCCATCAAACTACAACCCTTACTCCAACACATATAACCCTAGATGGAGAGACCATCCCAATTTTTCATGGTCTCAAGGATTCCAATAGAATGGACCTACAATTCCAGCTTCACCAATGCAACGAATTCCTTAAGTTCCACAAGCCTTTCAGCTACCATTCAGACTTTATAACCAAAACTCAGATTATTCTCAACCCAGACCATGGGAGGATGCATTCCAAAATTTTAAAAATTCTATCCACTCTATGATCGATCAATAAAACCACACCATTGATGGACTACGAAATAAGATGAGAGTAAGCTTCAATTCATAAGCTTAATCAATTTCTAACCTCAAGAAAATGGTAGGCCAACTTGCCTCTTCAATTCAAACTTTAGCAATGACTATTGAGAAAGGCAAATTTACAAGTTAACCAATGCCAAACCCTAAAAGAGCGCATAAGGCAAGTGTCAGTTCACATCAACAACATAGAGAGGTCAAAGCCATCATGGCCTTGCGAAAAAGAAAAGAAGTCGACAATAAAGTAGAGCTACCAGTAATTAGAACAACTCAAATTGTACCTGTAAGTGCTGAGAACTCATCATTAGAGGAGAAAGAAGAAACTAACCCACAAGAGTATATTTCTAAAGCTCCATTTCCCCAAAGGTTAGCCAAAGTAAAGAAGAAAAAATCCACGGGTGAGATTTTTGAAATCTTCAAACAAGTAAGTGTCAGCATCCCTTTACTTGATGCTATAAAATAAGTGTCATCTTATGCCAAGTTTCTTAAAGATCTTTGTACTAAAAAGAGAAATATTCATATTCAAAAGAAGGCATTTTTAATAGAAAATGTTAGTTTTATACTTCAACATAAAATTCCTCTAAAATGCAAAGACCCAGGCTCCCCCACTATCTCATGTAATATAGGGAGCCACACAATTGAGAATGCTTTATTGGAATTAGATGCTAATGTTAATCTATTGCCATACTCAGTGTTTGTTAAACTTGGACTGGGAGAATTACACCCAACTCCAGTTGTGTTATAGCTTATAGATCAATCCACGAAAATACCTCGTGGTATTATGGAGGATGTACTTATCCAGGTAGATAAGTTTTATTTTCCTGTTGATTTCATTGTAATTGACATTCAACTAGTGCAGGATTCAAGGAAGCACATCCTTATTATCTTGGGTCGTCTATTTTTGGCAACTACCGATGCTCACATTCAATGCAGGACTAGAAATATATAGTTATCATTTGGCAATATGATCATGGAACTAAATATATTCAACATTGTTAAACAAACTCACAGTACAGATGATAGAATTGTAGATGTAGATTTAATTGATGAATAGCTGATCACACATTTCCTTTAAACCTTAGTGATGACCCTTTACTAACATATTTAACTCACTTTGGTTTGGATTTTAATATTGACAGATCGATTGATGAGGTTAATGCCTTATTGGATTCATCGCTATGCATGGACATTGATAAATGGAAGACAAAGATAAAGGAATTAGCACCAATAAAAGAAAATCTCATCCTATCATCATAATCACCACCAAAGATTGAGCTAAAATCTTCACTTGACCCTCTGAATTCTATATTCTTGAGAGAATAAAGAACATTGTCAGAAATCATCTCATCCTCTCTTGATGACAAACAAAAGAATACAGACATCATTGACCCCATTTTTGGTTAAAAAAGAAGGATACAACAAGTAAAACCAGAGGAGATTTGTAATGACAAAAATGCTAAGGACTACAGAAAGCAAATGAAAATCCTCCGTGACAAGCGGAGCATTAGAAAATCTTTCACATCAGGTCAGAAAGTATTTTTATTCAATTCTCAATGTCACGTTTCTCCAAGTAAGTTATGCTCTCGATGGTCTAGTCCATCTACTGATCATACTATTTTGTCACATGGAGCCATTAAATTTAAGAATCCAAGGAATAGTATAATTTTTAAAGTTAATAGTCAGAAAAGTAAAGTCATATCACGAATACCAACCATGTGGAGAAAATAGCGCAAAATAATTAAGTGACCTAACATTTTTCTTTTTCTTTCTTTCTGTTTCCTTTCGGTGATTTAAAGTTTTCTTTTTTGTTTTTAATTATATTTGTGTAAGTTTGTTTGTTTAACTATTAATTTTTTTATCATTTTTCCTCATGAATATGTCAACTAAAAAGCATCTCTTCAACATTCTTAGATAATTTTGATGTATACAATCTTATCTCAGAGATCAGATACGATTTTGTAAAACACATCATATTTGGCAGCTACAACCACTAGAGTTAGGAGCCCCATGTTGAGGATTTAAAAAGAGATCTTAAAGAAATTGAGAGAGGTATCTACAACATCCAATTAGAGCTTGAGGTAAATTCAATAAGAAGACAATGGTAAGTTAAATTTTTTTTGTGTTATTTTCTTTACGTGTGTTGTGTTTTTGCTAGATTGTTTTCTTCTTTCTTTGGTGTGTTATCATTTCTCACCACGGTTAAGTGACGGATAACGGTACTTCATGACAATCAATGTCGGTTACTTTAGTTTCCCATAATAACTAATATTCTGAGTTGAAGGCATGAATAGAGAAGAGATCTTAGCAAAACTTCACAAGCGATTTCTTTCACTTTCTCATAATGCTCTCCTCGCCATTTATAAAGCTCGATTCGAACACATGAGATTACTTATAAAAAATCATATCCCTGCTGACTTCCTCTTTCTAATATCTCCTTTATAAATATACATTTTCAAAAGTTTGAGTTAAAGATGGTTGAATATGGAATGTTATAATTCTAGAAACGCATCTTTTTAGTTTTCTTTTTCTTAACAAAGTTTTTTAAAAGAAATATATATATTTTATGATTTTTTTGACTCGATCACTTTCAAATTTTAGTATTTATATTATCGTTGGTCTTAAGTTTTGTTACAACATGTTTGCTACTCTATATATTGATGTCTGAGACAAAAATATGAGTTGTTTGAAGGAATATACATGTCATAATAAATTCCAAGTGAGTTCTTAAGTCTATCATTTTTCTTGGAGAGTAATCCTTTTTTGCCCATTATTTATACAACTTAACAGTTTATTATTTGATACATGATCTATAAATTTCTATTGAGTCAACCTTTTAAAAAAAAGATAAAAAAATTTTTGTGTATTGTTACATCTGAAAGTTTATCTAACTAGTAGATATGGAAGACTAATTAGTGCCCTAAAGGACGATGGAAAGGTCATCTTTGACCCGTTTGAGCCTTTCTAGCCATCTCTTTTGTAAAATATCCTTAGTTAACCCTTTTGAGCCTTTAAAAAAAATTTATTATCTTTTTCTTTGTTAATTTATCATCCGACCTAACTCCAATCTAAAATATTACTCAATATCGTACAAATTTCATCACCAATTCATGTTTGAGAAAAATATAAATAATTAGTTTGTTCAATAAAATTGTGCCTTAGTAAAAAAAAGAAAAAAAAGAAAAAAGAAAAGAAAAAAATTTAAAATTTATATATTAGTTTAAAAAAAGAAATATACTCCGTAATCTTAAAAAAAATAAAAAAAACTTCTTTTTTTTCTCAAACATGTATTTTTCTTTCTCTATTTCTCCATCTTTATTCGCCATGTCCCTAACCTACGTTACATCCTAACAAAAGTCTTTCTTGATTTTAGGGAACTATAGTATGAATTAAAAACTAGTTACATGAACTATAAAGATGTAGTGATGCATAAAAAAAATTATATAAAAATAATAAAAGAAAAAAAAAGAAAAATATATATATATTGGTCTGACTGATATTTTTACTTGAGATCGTAATATTTTTAAGCTGTGAACACATTTATTTCACCTTAGTGAGAGTGTGTACTATTACTTTAATATTCTCTCAATTTACCATTCATGAGAGTGACTATTGTTATTGGGTTTAATTTCTTTGTGAGAGTGTCACTGCTAGTGAGGTTTTGGGGTATTGACATGTCATTCTTGAAAGCAGCTTGATTACAATAGCTGTGACAATGTCTCCTAGATTAATTCATGTGGATGGTTGATTTGAAAATAATATTTTTTAAAAACTAGAGATAATTCTTATACTCTTATTTAATTTATATCATAAAGTTTAATTAAATAAACATGATAGTTTAAAAAAAAGTTTTGGGTTTGAATTTGATTTTGCTTAATTTTCTTCAAGTTCTACCAATTGTAATTTTCTTTCTAAGCCAGCTTGTTGTATGTCAAAATTAATTTCTTGATGGCCTAGTACGCCTGATGCTTGAGTTCCACAGGTAGGTGGCATGCTTTTCTATACACTAGCCTGTAGGGTCCCAATCGGAGTCATAAAAGCTGTTCTATATGCCTATAATGCATCATCGAGCCGCAACGACCAATCTTTTCTATCGGGCCTCATTGTTTTTTCTAAAATATGCTTTATTTCTCGATTGAAGATCTCAACTTGGCCGCTGGTTTGGGGATGATATGGGGTCGCCACTTTATAAGTGATGGAGTACTTTGTCAAAAGTACTTTGAAAGATTTATTACAAAAGGAGGCACCACCATCACTAATTATTACTCGAGGGAATCCAAAGCATGAAACAATATTGCTTTCCAAAAACCCTATTACCACTTTATGATCGTTGATCCTACACGGAATTGCCTTTACCCATTTCAAAATATAGTCAACAGCAGCCAATATGTATTGATGGCCAAAAGATGGGGGAAAGGGTCTCATGAAATAGATACCCCATACTTCAAAAATTTCAACACTAAAATTGGGTTTAGTGGCATCATATTCCTTCGTGTAATGCTCCCCATTCGTTGACCACTATCACATAAAAAACAAAAGGTGTAAGCATCTCGAAATATAGTTGACCAATAGAAACCACATTGTAAAATTTTAGTAGCTGTTTTCTTAGCACTAAAGTGGCCTCTACAAGCTTGTTCATGGCAGAAGAAAGGATATTCTGAAATTTATTCTCTAGGACACATCGTCTAATAATTTGGTCTACACAGTACTTAAATAGATAAGGATCATCCCAAAAGAAATTCTTTATTTCTGTAAAGAATTTGGCCTTGTCTTGCTTGGTCCAATGCTTTAGAAGTTGACCTGTAACAAGATAATTAACTATATTAGCATACCATAGTACTACTTTCACACTCATTAATTGTTCATCTGGAAATAACTCATTCAAAGGTAAATGTTCTATTGTTGTGTCAAAATAGAGATGGGAAAGATGATCAGGCACAATATTTTCTATTCCTTTCTTGTCTTTGAATTCTAGGTTAAATTCCTGCAAAAGTAGCACCCAATGAATTAGTCTAACTTTTGCATATTTCTTTGTGAGAAGATATTTAAGAGTAGTATGATCTGTAAATATAATTATTTTATAACCAATGAGATAAAATCGAAATTTTTCTAATGCAAACACAACTGCTAGCATTTTTTTCAGTAGTTGAACAATTCAACTGTGCATCATTCAATGTCATACTAGTATAGTAAATCACATGGGGACTTCGATCAACTCTTTGTCCTAATACTACTCCTACTGCATAGTCAGATGCATCACACATAAGCTCAAATGGTAAGTTCCAATTTGAGGGCTGAATGATGCGTGATGATGTCAATAACTGCTTTAGTTTTCAAATGCCACAAGACATGAATCATCAAAGACAAAAGTATATCTTTAACAAGTAGATTGCATAAGGGTCTACAAATTTTGCTAAAATTTTTAATGAAACGTCTATAAAAGCCAGCATACCCAAGGAAAGATCTTACTTCTCTGACTGTTTTAGGTAGAGGCAGATTGGAAATGAGATCCTCCTTGGCTTTATCAACCTCAATACCTTTGCTCAAAATGATATGACCGAGAACGATACTTTGTTTAACCATAAAATGGCATTTCTCCCAATTTAAGACTAAATTCTTCTTGATACATTTTTACAGAACTAGTGTTAGATGATGTAAACATTGATCAAATGAATCTCTAAAAATAGAATAAGTCATCCATAAAAACCTCAAGGAATCATTCAACCATATCAAAAAAAATGCTCAACATGCATCGTTGAAATGTAGTAGGTGCATTCCATAATTCAAATGGCATTCTCCTATATGCAAAAGTGCTAAAAGGACAACTGAAGGTAGTCTTCTTTTGATCTTTTGGTGCTGTGGGAATCTGATTGTATCCTGAATAGCTATCTAGAAAGTAATAAAACTATGACCTGCTAATCTGTCAAGCATTTGATCGATAAATGGTAAAGGAAAATGGTCTTTACGTGTGACAGAATTCAACTTTCTATAATCAATGCATACACGCCATCCTGTAGTTAATCTAGTGGGTATTAATTCATTATCAGCATTGATAACTACTGTAACTTCTGACGTTTTAGGAACAACTTATACAGGACTGACCCATGAACTATTAAAAATGGGGTAAATGATACCTACATTTAATAGCTGAAGGACTTTAGTGCAAACAACCTCTTTCATGTTAGGATTTAACCAACGTTGTATTTCTCTATTAAGTTTAGCATTTTCATCAAGGTGAATGTAATACATGCAATCTACTGGGTTTATGCCTTTTATGTCTACTATGGTCCATCCTAATGCTCTTTTATGCTCTTTTAAAACATCCAACAACTTATCTTTTTGTTCGTCATTGAGAGAGGAAGAGATGATTATTGGCAAAGTATTTTTTTCTCCCAGAAATGTGAATTCCAAAGTGTTGGTTAATGGCTTGAGCTCGAGTTTTGGTGGTGATTCTGATGATAAGCTGAGTTTCTTTTCTGATAGCACTAGTTGTTCAACTCTTGACTTCCATTTATTAGTGTCCATGGATGGTGTTGAGTCAAGTAGAGCGTTGACTTCATCAACTGATCTGTCAATATCAAAATCCAAACTAAAGTAAGTTAAACAAGTTTGCAAAGGGTCATCACTAAGGTTTGAAAGAAAATTGTTATCAATTAGTGTTTCTATTAAATCCACATCAACAATTCCATCATTTGTATTGTGAGGTTGTTTGGCAATGTTAAAGATATTGAGTTCCATGGTCATATTACCAAAAGACAACTGCATATTTCTGGTTCTGTATTGAATATGTGTATCGACAGTTACCAAGAAAGGTCGAGCCAGAATAATGAAGATGTGCTTTTTTGAATCCTATACTGGTTGAGTGTCAATTACGATGAAATCAATAGAAAAATAAAACTTGTCTACCTGGATAAGCACGTCTTCTACAACACCACGAGGTATTTTTGTGGACTGATCTGTAAGCTGTAACATCACTAGAGTTGGATATAACTCACCTAGTCCAAGTTTCACAAATACAGAGTAAGGCAACAGATTTATACTAGCTCCTAAATCTAACAAAACATTCTCAATTGTGTGGTTCCCTATACATATGAGATAGTAGGGGAGCCTGGATCTTTGCATTTTAGAGGGATTTTATATTAGAGTATAGAACTAATATTTTCTGTTAAAAAAGTGTTTTTCTAAACATGAATATTTCTCTTTTTAGTACAAAGATCTTTAAGAAACTTGCCATATGATGACACTTGTTTTATAGCTTCAAGTAAAAGGATGTTAACACTTACCTGTTTGAAGATTTCAAAAATCTCACCCGTGGATTTTCCTCTCTTCTCTTTAGCTAACCTCTTGGGAAACAGAGCTTTATAAATGTTCTCTCATGGGTTGGTTTCTTCTTTCTCCTCTGATGATGAGTCTTCGGCATTCACAGGTATGATCTGAGTTGATTTTAGCATCTTCACTTTGTTGTCGACTTCTTTTCCTTTTTGCAAGGTCATCACTGCTTTGACCTCTCCATACTACTGTGGTGAACTAGAACTTGCTTCATACACTGCTTTAGGGTTAGACACTGGTTGACTTGGGAATTTGTCTTTCTCCACAGTCATGGCCAAAGTTTAAATTGAAGAGGCAAGTTGTCCTACCATTTTCTCAAGGCTCGAAACTGATTGAGCTTATGAGTTGAAGCCCGCTCTCATCTCATTTCATAGTTCATCAATGGTGCGGTTCTGCTGCTCGATCTTGTAGTTAGTAAGATTTTTAACATTTTGAAATGTATCTTCCCATGGTTTTGGTTGAGAATAGTTTGGATTCTGATTGTATGGTCTAAATGGTGGTTGAGAGACTTGAGACATTTAAGGAACTGGTTAAAATTGGTGGAGGTGGAGCTGATGGTCCATTTTGTTGGAATCCTTAAGACCATGAACAATTGTGATGGTCTCTCCATCCAGGATTATATGTGTTGGAGTAAGGGTTGTAGTTTGGTTATTTTCTCATGACACCTATGGCATTGGCTTTATCTAAATATGAGTCATGGTCATATGGCTTTGTTGATTTAGTAGTCGTCAAAGATGCTATTTGTCGAGTAAGACCTTCGACCATCTCTTTGACTTCTTTAATTCCTGAGCTTGACTCACTAATGTCAACCTCATTCACTCCCTTAATTCTCCTGGTATTTCTGAGTGATCGACTCCGTTGTTGGGAATTATCCGATTGCGCTGGAAGAATTCTCAAATTTCTGATGCGCTTTTGGACATTAGCTCTCCTCGACTAGTTGCCATTAGTTATTCTTGCATATGTGGCAATAATTCCTCCAAAAGTATTAGCATTGGTGCCATTTCTCGTAACCATGATGTGGACACTTCTAGAGTAGTCCATTAAATCGCTCCCATGCTTCGAAAAATTGCTCGTCGTCTCTTTCGGTGAACTCTGAAATTTTCCTACGAATAGCATTGGTTTTATGAACTGGAAAATATTTATTTAAAAATTTAGTTACCATTTGTGCCCATGATATAATGCTATTAGCAGGTAATGTATTAAACCATAAACGAGCTCTATCTTTTAATGAAAATAGAAATAATCTAACTTTAACATCATCATATGAAAAATTCTTGTATTTAAAAGTTTGACAAATAGCTTAAAAATCATTCAGATGATTATAGGGTCCTCATTTTCTAGGCCATAGAATGTGGGGAGACAGTTTAGCACACTAGGTTTTAATTCAAAACTACTAGTAGCTACATTTGGGTATCTTATACATGATGTGCTCAAATTAGTTAAGGGACTAAAATAATTTTTAAATGGCCTCTCTTGTGATTCTAATTGCTGATTTTGCAAATCCATTTCAAATGAAGTGTTTTTTCCAATTCAAGGTCTAAAGGTTCAAGATTAGGTGATAATGACCTTCGACCATGCATGCAAAGAACAAAATAAATGAAAATAAAATAAATAAAAATAAAGAAGAGAGAGAAATTACAATACTAACCTTGTGACGTTATTACAATCTTAATATAAACACACACTCAATAGCTATAATAAAAAGAAATTACGTGAAATAACTAAAATTAGAATAAATAACAAAGAAAGATAACAAAATAAATTAAAAAATCACAAAGAAAAATAACATGGAAATTAAATTATAAAAATTTAAAGAAGAGAGAAAAATTCTAATCTAATTTCCTTTTTTAATGAAAAAAATTTACAAGAGAACAGATATATAAAAAATAAATAAATATTAAAAAAATAATTCTACGAATTACAATACTTACCTCCCTCGCAACGGTGCTAAAAACTTATTGTGTAAATTTTATTAAACTCGCAAGTGTACGAATCTATTATAAAATAGATTAACGGTGACGAATGTCAATCTCATAAGGAGGTTGATTTTAATTATGTGCAGAATTAATTTTCTTTAATGGTGAATAAATTTGTGGTGAAATTGATGTAAATTAGATTGAATTTAAATTACAATGGCAGGAATTAAATTGAACTTGAATCTTTTAAAATGACATGCTTGGATATCCGGATCTGCATCAACATACTCTATGGGCTAAATATTCCATATTAATGCCAATAAATCATAAGGGAGGATTCCACACCTCATGAACCACGCTCAAATAAATATGATATTAAGGGTTTATTATGCCAAATAATAATAATCTTATACTAGGGTACTTGTTTAACCAGAGCGATAACTAGACAAGACTATTATTATTTGTTGACGAAAAGTCAAAACAACAAAAAATATTAGAGGGGAAGAGAAAGTAAATTTACTAGATTAAGCCCGTGGGACATGTTGAGACTTTACCTTCAACCCAAGCTTAAAAGAAAATTAACTACTCATTTTTTAACTAGGGACAAAATGGAAATTTATTAAAATACATAGAAAATACAAGAAAGAGAAGGAATTACAAAAATCTAAACTTAGAAATGAATTCAGGGATATCAAATTAGGGGGAAGAGCCCCCTTTTTATAGATACATTAAGTGAATCATGATCATTAGATTACACCACGTCATCAATCAATATTCAACAGTCAACATTTGAACAGTAACATGGTTTTGGCCGCAGTTTGTACAGTAACATTATTTGCACAGTAACGTGGTTTGAATAGTAAATAATCCCATATATGTGCATGTACCGTACACACGATTTTTACTCCATTGGAATGCTGCCACGTCATCGATCCACAGTACATAAAAAATTTAACCTAATAAGTTTGTGCTACATCATCGGTCAATACCACATCATCAGTCAACACCAGATAAGCAGTTAATGCCACATAATTCGTCTAATTAAATACTGTCACGTCATCGGTCAATGCCACGTCATCGGTCCATATATATGAACAGTGTCGTAAATAGTACCATAAATAATACTGTATGTATGAACAGTACTGTATATGTGAACAGTGGCATTTTTCCTTTTATGCTCTTCCTAAGGTTTTTGACTGTCCTGAGTCTAAATATGACGTTCGTTTTGCTGTCTGATCACTTATTTATTGTGAAACGATTGTGATGCCCCTAAAATATATAAAATATATAATTATAATAAAACTCACATAATTAAACAACAAAATACTTAAATAAATAAAAGTAGCAATATTAGTGAGACTTGAAGGGTAAAATGATGATTTTCTCCTTTATAAATACATACTTTCTAACACTCAACAGCTTTTTTCTCCTTTGATGATGATTTCTCAACATTTATAGGTACATCTTGAGTTGGTTTGGTTACCGACATCTTTGCTTTATTATTGACTTCTTTTTCTTTTCACAGGGTCATGACGATTTTGATCTTTTTATGTTGCTGAGGTGAACTAATACTTGCTTCATGAACTCCTTTAGAGTTCAGTATTAGTTGACTTGGTAATTTTTCTTTTTCAACAATCATTGCTAGGGTTTGAATTAAAGAGGTAAGTTGTCCGACCATCTTCTCAAGGTCTGACAGTAATTGGTTTTGTGAGTTGAAGCTTACACTCATCTCATTTAGTAGTTTCTGAATAATGTGGTTTTGTTGTTTGATTGTGGAATAGGTGGAATTCTTAAAATTTTAGAATGTATACCCCTATGATTTGAGTTGAGCGTAGTTTGGTTCTGATTGTATAGCTTAAATGGTGGCTGAGAAGCTTAAAGAACTTGAAGGATTGATTACATTGGTGGAGTTAGAGTTAATGATCCATTCTATTGGAATCCTTGAGATAACAAAAATTTGGAATGGTCTCTTTATCCAAGATTGTATGTGGTAGAATAAGGGTTGTAGTTTAAGGGTTTTCTCATTACATCTATGGCATTTGCTTGATCTGGGTATGAGTCAGGGTTATGTGGCTCTATTAATTTAGCAGCTGTTAATCAAGCTA
Source organism: Aegle marmelos (assembly GCA_030449875.1). Lineage (NCBI taxonomy): Eukaryota > Viridiplantae > Streptophyta > Magnoliopsida > Sapindales > Rutaceae > Aegle > Aegle marmelos. The sequence goes on from JASUUL010000057.1 coordinate 83,702, forward strand.
TTTGTCAGGAAAGTCCTTCAACTATTTCTTTGACTTCCTTGATTATCGAACTTAACTCGCCAATGTGAACCTCATTCACACCTTTAATTCCTCTATTATTCTTGAGTGACTGACTCTATTATTGGGAATTATCTATTTGTTGTTAGAAGAAATCCTAAAATTTTTGATGTACTTTTTGACGTTAGCTCTCCTTCACTTGTTACCATTAGTCATTCTTGCACATTTGACAATAATCCATCCAAAAAGTATTAGCACTAATGTCATTTCTCATATCCATGACATAGACACTTAAAGAGTAGTCTATTAAATTGATCCCATGCTTTGAAAAATTGCTCGTCTTCTCTCTAGGTGAATTTTGAAATTTTCCTGTGAATAGAATTGGTTTTATACACTGGGAAATATTTATTCAAAAATTTTATTGCCATTTATTCCCATGATGATGCAACGTTATTAGCAAGCAATGTATTAAACCATGAACCAACTCTATCCTTTAATGAAAATGGGAATAATCTTAGTTTAACTTCATTATTTGAAAAATTCTCATACTTAAAAGTTTAAAAAATAGTATGAAAATTATTTAGACAATTTAGCACACTAAGTTTTAATTTAAAACTCCTAGTAGCAACATTTGGATATCATATACATGATGTGCTTAAGTTAGTTAAAGGACTAAAGTAGTCCTTAGTCCTTAAATAGTGTAACACCCCAAATCTAGCACGTGCAGAGCACGTGAGAGAAGGAGGTTACTCGCACAACATAATCTCTACTCATAAATACCAAATGCTATACCTCAAATTCTTATAAGAATAATCCACAAGTCATAAGTCATATAAAATAACAAATTCTCAAAACCCAAATTACAAGTTAATGATCGAAATAAACTAAAAAAAAAACATAAGTCTATTTTTTTTCTTCTTATTCAAATAGGGAACAAAAGCAAAAATCTCTAACTTCATGGCTAGGCACACCTCTCAAAGGAACTTAATCTACAAAAAGTAATAACAAGGGGCGAGCCGTCAACTCAGTAAGTAAAACCATTCCTAACACACTAGGCCTATCGATACCCAAAAATATATTGCAAGCCTTCTTTGAGCAAAATATATTTCATAAATCCATAAGTTTCACAAAAACTATATTCCATGATGAACTAATGTATTTCAATTAGATAACGTAAATCCATAAGAATTTAGAATATTAAAACAAAGTTACTTATTAAGGCAAATCATATTCACATGTACAGAAAATGAAATGTTAGCTCATGTCACATAGTGTCACCTATAGTCCCGGTGACTCGGCCTAGACAGAATCAGAATCAGAATATTGTGTGCACATTTAGAACTTATACCCAGTACTGGTCCAGATAGATATATCGTATATTACAATCAAAATCAGAATAACTATAGACAATGAGCCAAAACATTAAGAATCTTATACTCATCAATAACTGAAATCACACATGAGTACTAAACATTCGTATCAAGTTCAGAAAAGTCCATAAAAATAATTTAGGCTTGCAAACTGATTTACAAATAAAATCATAATAAGAAGTCATGTTACCAAAATAATTTACATATTGAAAGACATTTATAAAATATTTTATTAAAAGAATTCATATTTAAAAACATTCTCATAAACTGATTTTGCTACGAAAATCCTTTAATTTCTAAATAGTATAAAATTCTTATAATAATATCAAAATACTTATACCTATCCAGTATACTAGGAATGAAGTTACTTACCTCGATATAAGAATCTTGAACTACACACCTCTAAGTCCCTAAAAGTCCTCAACACCTTAACAAATACAAAACATAATTATTAATAACTCACTGTAAGAATCTGCCTTTCTAATTCATTCCTGTACAGGTCTGATATCAAAATTTTAACTCTTAATCTAAACTCAGAATGACATAATATTCTACAAAACTATCTGGACATCCATGAGTATCTCATAGAAAATGTTGAAGAGGATCTGAGATCAAAAACATTTTTAAATTATTTATTTCTCAACAATTTCAAAACTGTTTTCTCATAACCTTAACCGAACAGAACCGTTTATGAGAATTTTATAAAATGAAATACTTATCAGAAAATTATGAAATTAAAACTGGAGATACTATACAAATATCTTAACATCCATATAAAACTTCATAATTTTCTGAGTTAATTTGATAGTGAAAATAATTCTGTAAACTCAATCACACTTCTGGAATCGCAATTTTCTAGTGCAGTGGTTTCTAATTCGAAAATACATATTAAATTGAAAATGAAATCAAATTTGATTAAATAAAATTTATTAAGGAGGCTCTATATGTCTATTTTTAGAATATGAATTTCTAATAAAAATTCGTTCACAAAACATCAGTTTAAAAATCAAGATATCATGCTGTCCAGAATCATCCTATATTATGCCAAGGGTTGATTAACCAAACTCCTAATTAATCAAAACCATAAATAAAACCTAAACACATCATATGTCATGCATCAAGATCTATAAAAACAAATCTAAAATTATGCCAAACATAAACCCTAAATAGAATGATTTACAAGAAATTCTTGAAGGGAATAAGAAGGGTATACATACCATTTGCTTTGATTGAATCCTAGGATTTGAGTGAAGAAAAATTATGAACAATTGATAAGAGAGGAAACAAGAGTATCATAAGTTTTTAAGGTTACGAACAAGGGAGATAAAAGATGAATTTATAGGGAATGGAATCTTGGAAAAATAACCTTTTATTCCAAAACTATCTTCTAAATAACCCTTATTAATAACTTAATACTCTTTTCTACCATTTTCTAATAAAAAGATCTTTATAAATCCTAGTGAAGGCCCAAATTCCATAAGGAATTCTTTTCATTTTTTTTGGCTTTACAAATCCTCCCCTCCTAACAAAAATTTCGTCCTTGAAATTAGAAGATTACCTTATACAAAGATGAGTTGAGGATACTTTTCTAACATTTCTGCTTCTCGCTCCCAAATGGTTTCTTTAATGGAATGGAGAATCCATCGTACCTTCACTAGGGGAATAACTCTACTCCTTAATACTTGTTCTTTTCGATCAACAATCTCAATAGGCTGCTCCTCATATGACATGTCTTCAGATATCTGAATCGCTTTATAGTCTAGCACATGTGAAGGGTCTGCGATGTACTTTCTTAACACAGACACATGGAATACACTGTGAAGTCTAGACAGACTTGGTGGTAAAGCTATACGATAGGCCACTGGACCAATTCTCTCTAGAATCTCAAATGGTCCAATAAATTTTAGACTAAGCTTCCCTTTCTTCCTAAATCGAAACACCCCTTTCTATGGGGATACCTTCAAGAAAACAAAGTCTCCTTTTTCAGATTCTAACTCTCGTCTACGATGATTTACATAACTCTTCTATTTGCTCGAAGCTGTTCGAAGATGTTCTCTTATCAACTTGACCTTGTTAACAGTAATTTGTACCAATTTTAGACCCAAAAGTTTTCTTTCACCAACCTCATGCAAATAGATTGGGGACCTACACTTTCTTCTGTATAATGCCTCAAATGGTGCCATGCCAATACTCGAATGGAAGCTATTGTTATAAGTAAATTCGATCAGCATTAAGTGTTCTTCCCAACTACCATTTAAGTCTAGCACACAAGCCTGAAGCATATCCTCAAAGGTTTGGACAGTCCTTTTAGATTGTCCATCTGTCTGTGGATGGAAAGCAGTGCTAAATCTCAATTTCATCCCTAACTCTTTATGTAAGCTAGCCCAAAATTTTGAAGTGAACAGTGGATCTCTATCAGACACTATTGACACTGGAATTCCATGAAGCCTTACTATCTCTTTAATAAATAATTTAGCTAGCTGCCCTATATTGTCTATACTCTTCTTTGCCAAGAAATGAGTCGATTTTGTCAGTTGATCAAGGACTACCTAAATACAATCACATGCCCTCCTAGAACGAGGTAATCTAGAGATGAAATTCATGTTAATGTGTTCCTATTTCAATTGAAGAATTGGAAGCGTTTGTAAAGTTCCTGCTGGTCTTTGATGCTCTATCTTCACTTGTTGACAAACTAAACATCGAGACACAAAATCAACTATGTCTCCCTTCATATTCCTCCATCAAAAACTCTACTTTAAATTATGATACATCTTAGTACTACCAGGATGTATACTATAAGATGCTTCATGTGCTTCTCTTAAGATTTCTACCCTCAACTCTTCATTTGCTGGCACACATAACCTTTGCCCAAACCATAATACATCTCTATTGTCAAGTCTAAATTCGGGTATATGTCCTTTGTTTACATCTTCACGGATTTTATTGAGTTCTATGTCGTTCCTTTGGGTTACCTTAATTTTATCAATTAAAGTGGGTTGGACTATTAACTGAGCTAACAAGTTTGTTTGCCCATGGGTAACAACCTCAATCCCACATCTCCTCAAGTTCTCTACCAAATGAGTTTGTATGGTGATAAGATGAGCCATGCACCCAGACGATTTCCTACTCAAGGCATCTGCTACCACGTTTGCCTTACCTGGATGGTAATTAATAGAGCAGTCAAAATCCTTCACCAACTTTAACCATCTTCTTTGCCTCAAATTCAATTCCTTCTGAGTAAATAAGTACTTCAAACTCTTATGATCAGTAATGATCTCACAAGTCTCCCCATACAAATAATGTCTCCAGATCTTTAAGGCAAACACTATAGCAGCCAGCTCTAAATCATGAGTTGGATAATTTCATTCGTGACTCTTTAATTGCCTAGAGGCATATGCTATAAGCTGACCATGCTGCATTAGAACGCAACCCAAGCCCTTTCTAGAAGCATCACTGTAAATCACAAAACCTCAACCTTTAGATGGGAGAGTTAAAATAGGGGCGGAAACCAAAAAACTCTTGAGCTCTTGAAAGCTCTTTTCATATACCTCATCCCAAGTGAACTTCACGTCCTTCTTAGTCAAATTAGTCAATGGTGCTGCTATACTGGAAAATCCTTTCACAAAGCGCCTATTATAACCTACCAATCCCAAGAAACATCTTACTTCAGTCACACTAAAAGGTCTTTCCCAATTCACAATTACCTCCACTTTCGCTAATGATGCCAAAATACCATCTTTTGTCACTATATGCCCCAAAAACGTCATACAATCAAGCCAAAACTCACATTTCTTAAACTTTGCAAACAACTTCTTTTCTTATAATATATCCAACAATCCACAGGTGTGTCTCGTGCTCCTCCTTACTCCTAGAGTAAACCAATATGTCATCAATAAAGACAATAACAAAATTGGTCAAGATACTGTTGGAAGATCCTATTCATTAAGTCCATGAATGCTGCGGGAGAATTAGTTAACCCAAAGGGCATAACTAAGAACTCGTAGTGTCTATAACGAGTTTGAAAAGCTGTCTTCGATACATCTTCACCTCTGATTTTCAATTGATGATAACCAGATCGTAAATCAATTTTTGAAAACACAGCTGCACCCCATAATTGATAAAAAAGATCATCAATTTGAGGAATGGGGTATTTATTCTTGACAATAACCATATTCAGTTGTCAGTAATTGATACACAATCTCATTGAACCATATTTCTTCTTTACAAACAAAATGGGAGCACCCCTAGGTGACACACTAGGGCGGATAAAACCCTTATCAAGTAACTCTTATAGCTGGACCTTCAGTTCTTTCAACTCAATAGGTGCCATCCGATATAGTGCCTTAAAAATAGGGGTAGTACCAAGAATTAGTTCTATAGTAAACTCAACCTCTCGAACTGGGGTAAATCTAAGAAGATCTTCAGGAAAAACATCAATAAATTCCCTTACAACAGGTATGTTTTCAATGCATGCCCCTTTAAAATGATCAACAATTAAAATGCTAAAATTCCTTCACACCCCTTCTTTAGCATTTTTACTGACTTAATCATAGAAATTAACCATAGAAATCAAACCCCTATAATTTCTATGATTCCCTTGAAAATGAAATTCTTCTTCGCCAGGTAGGCGAAAAATAATTTCCTTAGCAAAACAATCTATTAAGACATGGTAAGGCCCTAACCAATCCATTCCCAAGATCAAATCAAAATCATACATCGTTAGGGGTAGGAGATCCACAAGAAATTCCTTATCACACAATCTGATTACACATGACTTATAGACATGATCTATTAACTGACAATCTCCCATAGAGGTATTAATTGTCACGTGAACATCTAGTGGTGTACTAGGCACATCAGCATAATGAGCAAATACACAAGACATAAAAGAATGTGTAGCACCAGGATAAAAAAGAACTTTGACTTCTTTAGAGAATAAAGACAATGTACCTAATACTACATCATTAGACACCTCAGCATCTTTCTCCGTCAGCATAAAGACATGTACTTACACCTTTGGTTTATTCCTCTGCCCTTCATTAGAGGGGGCATTCGCAGTCTCGCTTTTTCTCTTTGGGCAATCCATAATCCTATGCCCAGTTTCTCCACAAGTAAAACAGGCTCTGGTTTTTCAATGGCATTCACCAGGATGCCTCCTTTCACAATGTCGACAAATGGGGTAGTTCTTCCAAGTGTTGTGATCATGAACACCTTTATTATTCCATTTGTTTCCTCCATTAATATGTTTCTAGGACTGAGTGCCTTGCCTATAAGAATTTTCATTTCGTGGTCCACCTTGTCGATCTTTTTTATTTCTTTGGTCCCTTGAAACTTGTGCCTTAAGAATATCTTCTTTGCAAGAATTGCTCGGTCCACTAAATCAGATAGTTGTTAATCTTAAGTATGGTTAATTGCCTTTTAATGTTAGGACGTAACCTTTCTAAAAACTTTCTACACTTACTACCCCATTAGCAACCAAGGTGGGAGCAAAATGAGAGAGGGTAGTAAATTATTCCTCATACTCCGCAACAGGCTTTGTTCCTTGAGTCAGTTTTAGGAAGTCAGCCTCCATCTGATGTCAAACTTGTTCAGGAAAATACTTTTCATGGAAGGCCTCCAGAAATAACTCCTAAGTAATGGGTACATCTTGCAACCTAGCCCTTAAAAGACGGGACTTGGCATCCCACCAGTGGTTTGCCTCACCTTGAAGGACAAATGAAGCTAATATCACCCTCTAATCATCATTACAACCTATAGCATCTCCATCTACTTTAGCCATGCCTCTACAATCATGGGATCAGCACTTCCCTGAAAGGTAGGTGGTCCTAACTTCTTAAATCGTTCTAAGTTCATAACTTTTTGATCTTTTGGGCCACTTTGCCTTTTAACTAGCCCATTCTCCTATGCTCCAACTCTACCTCTAGCCATATCTTATATCAGCGTACTCTACTGTTCCATCAACCTAATCATAGTGCGTATCATAGGATTTCCTTCATTAGCCATCTCGCTTAAGCTTGGGTAAACGTCATTAGCGACACCTAACACATTTCTCGAACTAGAGGCATTCCAAGTACTTCTCCTATGTGACATCTCTTGACTAAAATACAAATAATAAAAATGAATCAATAACTAAAACGGTAAATAATTTATAGCTAAGGGTCGTGCTAGCACCTAAAGTACTATCTAAGTGGTATAACCGAAAAAGAAAAATTAGCGATCGATAATAAAAACAAACAAATATTTCATTTCACGACAATACAAAAAATTCTATATCAAGAGTCATTACAAAGTCATAAACCACCAGAAAGGAAATAAATAAAAGAAATAACCAATATAGAATCACTAATTACAACTGATTACTCATTGCCTTAGAGATCATTTCTCTTTATTAAACGCAACAAAATCTATAAAGTCTCATTACTACCAATTAAGGTTGGAATGACCGAAATAAATTAAACTGATAACTAGTGTAATGAGGCGCTTTGGATATGTGGATCTATATCAACATGCATCAAGGCTTAATATTCCTCATTACTACCAATTCAATTATCAATGAGATATCCACTCCTTATGAACCACGCTCTAATTAGTATGGTGCTAAGGGCTTATCGTGGCAAACAGTAACAACTGTGTTATTATTGTCTGTCGACGAAAAGTCAAAACATCCATAGAAATTAGAGAGGAATAGAAACTAAATTTATCAAAATAAGCCCATGGAACATGTTGAGACTTCACCTTCAACCCAAGTTTCAAGCAAATTAGTTACTCATATTTGAACAAGGGGTAAAATAGAAATTTTATTAAAATACATAGAAAATATAAGATGGAAAAGGAATTAACAGTATCATGAACAGTACTATGACCATTGTCATATATGTAAACAATGATATTTATACTTTTATACTCCTAAGGTTTTTTTGATGCTCGTGTTCATTCATTATCTTAATTGTTTTGTCATTCGATATCTTGTTTATTGTGAAATAATTATAGTGTCCCTAAAATACATAAAATATTTAATTATAATAAAATATACATAATTAAAATTACAAGAGACTTGAATACATAAAAATAAGGAAGTTAATAGAACTTGAAGTGTAAAATGATGATTTTCTCCTTTATAAATGTATATTTTCTAGCACTTACCATATCCCCTAACTAGCTTATTAGTAATCCATAGCAAATTAAACAAACACTAATTCAAATCCATTTTTTTAAAATAGTGTTTATTTAATCAAACTAATAATAATAATCAGATTAAAATATAAGCATTATCTCTAGTTTTTCAGAACTATCACTCCCAAATCAACCATTCACATGAGACAATTTAGTAGACTTTGTCACAGTTAGTATAATTAAGCGGCTTTCAAGAATGACATGTCAATACCCTAAAATCTCACCGATAGTGACACTCTCACAAAGAAATTAAACCTGATAACGATAGTCACTCTCATGAATAGTAAATTGATATAAAATAATAAAGCAATATCACACACTCTCGCCAAGAAGAAATAATCTTCCATATCTACTAATTAAGCAGACATTTAGATGCAGTAACACACACTTTTTTTTTAAAAAAAAAGGGTTGACTCAAAGAAAATCTAGAGATCATGTATGAAATAATAAACTGCTAAGCTACATGAAGAATGGGCAAAAAGGGTTACTCTCCAAGAAAAATTAATAGGCTCAAAAACTCACTTGGAATTTATTATGACATGTGCATTCTTTCAAGCAACTCATATTTGTCTCCAACATCAACATATAGAATAGTAAACATGGTGTAATATTACTCAAGACCAAAGATAATACAAATACTAAAATTCAAAAGTCATCATATCATCCAATAACAAGAACTCACAAATTTTTTTTTTAAAATAGAATTATTTCCCCCAACCTATTCTAAACATAAAAAGAAAACATACATGCAGAAAAATTAAAGAAAAATGAATTTTTTTATTTTTTTTTAATTTTTTTGTTTTTTTTGTTTTTACAAAAGAAGATGCGTTTCTAGAGTTACTACACTCCATATTCAGCCATCTTCGACTTTAAAAACTTGAAAACATATATTTATAAAGGAGAAAAATGAAAGGTTAGAAACACACACAAATATATATATATATATATTTTTTTTGTTTTTTTTTAACTAAGAAGATGCGTTTCTAGAGTCAGTATACTCCATATTCAGCCATCTTCTATTCAAAAAGTTAATCATGGTTAGTTCAACATTCCACAATTGTCTACTATTCCCTCCCCCCAACCAGAACGAAACATTGTTCTCAATGTTTGAAAGGAAAGAAGTAGAGTTTAGAAGACATCACCTGGGTGCTGCAATACAGAAGAAAATATTTACAAGCGAAGAGTTAAATCTAATTTGTACTTCTTACTGCTGCTACTGTTACCATCATTATTTGAACACTCCAACACAATAGCCTTGGGATCTGGCTCTGGTTGATAAGCTTGTAACAGATCAAGTAGCGCATTAGCAGTGTGTGCACAAATAAAGATGTTTTTCACTGAGGAAGGAAGAAAATAATTTTTTATTGCATGGTTAAGAAATGGGAGAAATCCATCATAAAAGTTATTGACATTTAACAAACCAATGGGTTTCTGATGAATGTTCAGATGGGACCAAGATGCTAATGTCATTAGTGCCTCAAGAGTTGTAAGATCGCCTGGAAGGAAAATAAAAGCATCGGCATGATTTAACATTTCAGTTATTCGTTCTTGCATACCTGAGACGACTAACTCTTTTCCAGTTGGTGAATGAGACAAACAACCCAAAGGTTTTAGGATTTGAGGGATGATGCCTAACACTTGGCTCCGTCTGACAAAAGCAGCTTTTGATACCATTTTAGATAACCCTCGGTCACCTCTTCCATACACCAAGTGCAATTTTCTCTGCTATTCTTAGACCAAGATCTATGGCTGCCTCCATGAACTCTTTATGTTTGCCATAATGGAACCCAGAAAGCACACAAATGTTCTTGAATTGTTTACTAGAAGAAGCTGCCATTAAGATATTACTCAAAAACAACTTGTGAGTGCTCAGTAAAAACAATTCACATTTAAAGACCTTGGTGACAGTTGGTTACAGCTGTGTATGGGACATTATGTCAATTAACGTGTAAGGCACATAGCTCAAAAGTCAAAAAGAAAATAGTAAAAAGAAAAAGTAAATGAAATTATTAAACAACAATAATGCAAATAGTAAAATAACAGTGAAATAAAAGAACAGAGAGGTAAAAAGATATTTACAGATAGTTGTGATTGTGGCTCACATCTTCCTCTAGTTTTACGTCCAGAAACGGCTTGAACGCCCTCTATGGGTCGAGGATAGGCTTCCCATCCAGTTTTCTTACAAACTGGCAAACAGGGTCTTTTATAGTCGATTCGAGACTATAGTTTGCACATTCTTTCGGAATAATGGCCATAATCAAGTATTGCATGTTGGACGTATCCACTGGGATGCGTTTCAAGAGACAAAAGGATATCATCCAATGACTCCTTATTCAAGCCATCCCTAATGAATTGAATCTTATCTTCTCTGTTATCAGACACCATTCCTAAAGAACATGATTTTTTTTTGCATATCATTCTGGCACATTTATGACAAGCAACAGAAAGTCTTCGAGCTCGTCGTTTTCTCGCATAATTTCCTTTACCACAACCAGGCATGTATGCAATAAATCTGGGAGGTAACTCACCTGCTAAGCGAACTTTTGCCTCGATTAAACAACGGATGTCAGCAGGGATGTTATTCTTCATAAGCAATCGCATGCGTTCGGACCGGGCTTTATAAATTAAAAGCAAGGCATTCTGAGGAAGCGAAGGGAATTGTTTGTGAAGCTTTTCTAAAATCTCATTTCTGTCCATACCTTCGTCTCAGAATATCAGTTATTGTGGGAAAACTGAAGTAACCGACTTGATTGTCACAGAGTACCGTTATCCGCCACTTGACCGGGGTTACAAACTTTAAACACACAAAGCAAACTAAAACACACAAACAAGAAAATAAATTAAAACACACAAAACAAACTAAAATCGTCCTCTTATTGAATTTACCTCAAGCTCCAATTGGATGTTATAGATGCCTCTCTCAATTTCTCGGAGTTGGCTTTCTAAATCCTCAACATAGGCTACTAACTCTGGTGGTTGTAGCTGCCAGATACGATGTGTTTTACAAAATCGTATCTGACCTCTGAGATGAGATTGTATACGTCGAAACTGTCTAAGAATGTTTAAGAGGAACTGTCTCATGATTAAATGGATAAGAAAAACTTAACGGTTAAACAAACACAAAAAAAATAATTTCAATCAGTAAAAGAATGAATAAAAGAAAGAAAATAAAGAAAATAAAGAAAATAAATAATCAAATCACCGAAAAGTAAAACCTCAATTTAAAATAGGTGGGTCACTCAAATTTATTTCGCTGTCCTCTCCATGTGGTTGGTATTCTAGATATGGCTTTAATCTTTGACCATTAACTTTGAAAGTGACACCATTCATTGGATCCTTAATTTCAATTGCCCCATGTGGAAAAACAGTATGAACAATAAATGGGCCAGACCATCGAGAGCGTAACTTACCTGGGAATAAGTGTAAGCGAGAATTGAATAAAAGTACTTTCTGACCTGGAGTGAAAGATTTTCGCATAATTTGCTTGTCGTGAAAGACTTTCATTCGTTGCTTGTAAATTTTGGCATTCTCGTACGCATCATTTCGAATTTCTTCAAGTTCTGCCAACTGTAATCTTCTTTCGGAGCGACCATCAGTATGTCAAAATTGAATTTCTTGATGGCCAAAGACGACGATGCTCGAGTTCCACAGGTAGGTGGCATGCTTTTCCATACACTAGCCTGTAGGGTGACATCCCAATCGGAGTCTTGAAAGCCGTTCTATATGCCCATAATGCATCATCAAGCCGCAACGACCAATCTTTTCTGTCGGGCCTCACTATTTTTTCTAAAATGTGCTTTATTTCTCAATTGGAGATCTCAACTTGGCCGCTGGTCTGTAGGTGATATGGGGTCGCCATTTTATGAGTGATGGAGTACTTTGTCAAAAGTGCTTTGAAAAATTTATTGCAAAAGTGGGCACCACCATCATTAATTATTGCTCGAGGGAATCCAAAGCGGGAAACAATATTGCTTTTCAAAAATCTTATTACCACTTTATGATCATTGTTCCTATATGGAATTGCCTCTATCCATTTCGAAACATAGTCAATAGCGACCAATATGTATTGATGGCCAAAAGATGAGGGAAATGGTCTTATGAAATCAATACCCCATACGTCAAAAATTTCAATCACTAGAATTGGGTTTAGTGGCATTATATTCCTTCGTGTAATGCTCCCCATTTGTTGATATCTATCACATGAAGAGCAAAAGATGTAAGCATCTCAAAATATAGTTGGCCAATAGAAACCACATTGTAAAATTTTAGTAGCTGTTTTCTTAGCACTGAAGTGGCCTCCACAAGCTTGTTCATGGCAGAAAGAAAGGATATTCTGAAATTCATTCTTTGGGACACATCGTCTAATAATTTAGTCTGCACAGTATTTAAATAGATAAGGATCATCCCAAAAGAAATTCTTTATTTCTGCAAAGAATTTGGCCTTGTCCTGTTTAGTCCAATGCTCTGGAAGTTGACCTGTAACAAGATAATTAACTATATCAGCATACCATGGTACTACTTCCACACTCATTAATTGTTCATCTGGAAATGACTCATTCAAAGGTAAATGTTCTTTTGTTGTGTCAAAATGGAGACGGGAAAGATGATCAACCACAACATTTTCTGTTCCTTTCTTGTCTTTGAATTCTAAGTCAAATTCCTGCAAGAGTAGCACCCAATGAATTAGTCTAGCTTTTGCATCCTTCTTTGTGAGAAGATATTTAAGAGCAAAGATGATCTCAGTAAATATAATTATTTTACAACCAATGAGATAAGATCGAAATTTTTCTAATGCAAACACAACTGCTAGCATTTCTTTTTCAGTGGTTGAATAATTCAACTGTGCATCATTCAATGTCATACTAGCATAGTAAATCACATGGGGAATTCGATCAACTCGTTGTCCTAATACTGCTCCTACTACATAGTCAGATGCATCACACATAAGCTCAAATAGTAAGTTCTAATTTGGGGGCTGAATGATGGGTGATGATGTCAACAACTGCTTTAGTTTTTTAAATGCCACAAGACATGAATCATCAAAGACAAAAAGTACATCCTTAGCAAGTAAATTGCGTAAGGATCTAGAAACTTTGCTAAAATCTTTAATGAAACGTCTATAAAAACCAGCATGCCCAAGGAAAGATCTTACTTCTCTGACTGTTTTAGGTGGAGGAAGATTGGAAATGAGATCCACCTTGGCTTTATCAACCTCAATACCTTTGCTTGAAATGATGTGACCGAGAACAATACCTTGTTTAACCATAAAATGACATTTCTCCCAATTCAAGACTAAATTCTTCTCGATACATCTCTGCAGAACTAGTGTTAGATGATGTAAACATTGATCAAACGAATCTCCAAAAACAGAAAAGTCATCCATAAAAACCTCAAGGAATCGTTCAACCATATCAGAAAAAATGCTCAACATGCATCGTTGAAATGTAGTAGATGCATTACATAATCCAAATGGCATTCTTCTATATGCAAAAGTGCCAAAAGGACAAGTGAAGGTGGTCTTCTCTTGATCTTTTGGTGCTATGGGAATCTGATTGTATCCTGAATAACCATCTAGAAAGCAATAAAACTCATGACCTGCTAATCTATCAAGCATTTGATCGATAAATGGTAAAGGAAAATGGTCTTTACGTGTGACAGAATTCAACTTTCTGTAATCAATGCATACACGCCATCCTGCAGTTACTCTAGTGGGTACTAATTCATTATCAGCATTGATGACTACTGTAACTCCTGACTTTTTAGGAACAACTTGCACAGGACTGACCCACGAACTATCAGAAATAGGGTAAATGATACCTGCATCTAATAGCTTAAGGACTTCAGTGCGAACAACCTCTTTCATGTTAGGATTTAACCGACGTTGCATTTCCCTAGTAGGTTTAGCATTTTCATCAAGATGAATGTAATGCATGCAATCTACTGGGTTTATACCTTTTATGTCTGCTATGGTCCATCCTAATGCTCCTTTATGTTCTTTTAAAACATCCAACAACTTACCTTTTTGTTCGTCATTGAGGGAAGAAGAGATGATTACTGGTAAAGTGCTTTCTTCTCCCAAGAATGCGTATTCCAAAGTGTTGGGTAATGACTTGAGTTCGAGTTTTGGTGGTGATTCTGATGATGGGCTGAGTTTCTTTTCTGACAGCACTAGTTGTTCAACTCTTGATTTCCATTTATTAATGTCCATGGATGGTGCTGAGTTAAGTAAAGCATTGACTTCATCAACTGAACTGTCAATATCAAAATTTAAACCAAAGTGAGTTAAACAAGTTTGCAAAGGGTCATCACTAAGGTTTGAAAGAAAATTGTTATCAACTAGTGTTTCTATTAAATCCACATTAACAATTCCATCATCTCAGACTTTGTGAGGTTGTTTAGCAATGTTAAAGATATTGAGTTCCATGGTCATATTGCCAAAAGACAACTGCATATTTCCGGTTCTGCATTGAATATGTGCATCGGCAGTTGCCAAGAAAGGTCGACCCAGAATAATGGGAATGTGCTTCTTTGAATCCTGCACTGGTTGAGTGTCAATTATAATGAAATCAACAGGAAAATAAAACTTGTCTACCTGGATAAGCACGTCCTCCACAATACCACGAGGTATTTTTATGGACCGATCTGCAAGCTGTAACACCACTAGAGTTGGATGTAATTCGCCCAGTCCAAGTTTCACAAAAACAGAGTAAGGCAATAGATTTACACTAGCTCCTAAATCCAACAAAGCATTCTCAATTGTGTGGTTCCCTATACTACATGAGATAGTGGGGGAGCCTGGATCTTTGCATTTTAGAGGCATTTTATGTTGGAGTATAGAACTAATATTTTCTGTTAGAAAGGCCTTTTTCTGAACATGAATATTTCTCTTTTTAGTACAAAGGTCTTTAAGAAACTTGGCGTATGATGGCACTTGTTTTATAGCTTCAAGTAAAGGGATGTTAACACTTACCTGTTTGAAGATTTCAAGAATCTCACTTGTGGATTTTTCTTTCTTCCCTTGAGCTAACCTCTGAGGAAATAGAGCTTTAGGAACATATTCTCGTGAGTTGGTTTCCTCTTTTTCCTCTGATGATGATTCCTCCGAGTTCACAGGTATAATTTGAGTTGATTTTGGCATCTCCACTTTGTTGTCAACTTCTTTTCCTTTTCGCAAGGTCATCACTGCTTTGACCTCTCCATACTGCTGTGGTGAACTAGAACTTGCTTCATTTACTGCTTTAGGATTGGGCACTGGTTGACTTGGGAATTTACCTTTTTCAACGGTCATGGCCAATGTTTGAATTGAAGAGGCAAGTTGTCCTACCATTTTCTCAAGGCTTGAAATAGATTGAGCTTGTGAGTTGAAGCTTGCTCTCATCTCATTTCGTAATTCATCAATGGTGCGGTTCTGCTGCTCGATCTTGGAGTTAGTAAGATTTCTGAAATTTTGGGATGTCTCCTCCCATGGTTTAGGTTGAGAATGGTTTGGGTTCTGATTGTATGGTCTAAACGGTGGTTGAGAGGCTTGAGACATTTGAGGAACTGGTTGCATTGGTGGAGGTGGAGCTGATGGTCCGTTTTGTTGGAATCCTTGAGACCATGAAAAATTGGGGTGGTCTCTCCATCCAGGGTTATATGTGTTGGAGTAAGGGTTGTAGTTTGGTGGTTTTCTCATGATACCTATGGCATTGGCTTGATCTGAATATGAGTCATGGTCATGTGGCTCTGTTGATTTAGCGGTTGTCAAAGATGCTATTTGTCGAGCAAGGCCTTCAACCATCTCTTTGACTTCTTTAATTCCTGAGCTTGACTCGCCAATGTTAACCTCATTCACTCCCTTAATTCTCCTGGTATTTCTGAGTGATCGACTCCGTTGTTGAGAATTATCCGATTGCTGTTGGAAAAATTCCCAAATCTCTGATGCGCTTTTGGACATTAACTCTCCTTCACTGGTTGCCATTAGCCATTCTTGCACATGTGGCAATAATCCCTCCAAGAAGTATTGGCATTGGTGCCATTTCTCATACCCATGATGTGGACACTTCAAGAGTAGCCCATTAAATCGCTCCCATGCTTCGAAAAACTGCTCATCGTCTCTTTGGGTAAACTCTGAAATTTCCCTGCGAATAGTATTAGTTTTATGAACTGGGAAATATTTATTTAAAAATTTAGTTACCATTTGTTCCCATGATGTAATGCTATTGGCAGGCATTGTATTAAACCATGAACGAGCTCTATCTTTTAATGAAAATGGGAATAATCTAAGTTTAACATCATCATCTGAAAAATTCTCGTATTTAAAAGTTTGACAAATAGCATGAAAATCATTCAGATGATTATATGGGTCCTCATTTTCTAGGCCATAGAATGTGGGGAGACAGTTTAGCACACTAGGTTTTAATTCAAAACTCCTAGCAGCTACATTTGGGTACCTTATGCATGATGTGCTCAAATTAGCTAAAGGACTAAAATAATCCTTAAATGGCCTCTCTTGTGGTTCTGGTTGCTGATTTTGCAATTCCATTTCAAGTTTCTTTTGAAAAACAATTTGTTTGTGTGTGCGAAGTGTTTTTTCTAAATCAAGGTCTAAAGGCTCAAGATTACGTGATAATGACCTTCGACCATGCATGCAAAGAATAAAATAAATGAAGATAAAACAAATAAAAGTAAAGAGGAGAGAGAAATTACAATACTAACCTTGTGATGTTGTTATAACCGTACTATAAATATACACTCAAGTGCTAAAAAGAAAATACAAGAAATAGATTAAATAAAAAATAAAATAAGAAGATAAATTACAACGAAAAATGAAAAATTAAATTACAGAAATATAAAGAAGAGAAAAAATAAAATTAAATTGCAGGAAAAAAAATTACTTAAAAAAAATTTAATTCTATGGAATAATAAATTAACAGAATAAATACAAATTACAAAGAAAAGTAACAAAGAAATTAAATTATTGAAATTTAAAGAAATTGCAAAGAAATTAAATTATTAAAATTTAAAGAAATTTAAATTACAAAAATTAAATTACAGATTCACTTTTTTTTAATTTTTTTTATATTTTTTTAATTTTTTAATTTTTAAGGAAAGCAAAAGAAATTACTTAAAAAAAACTAATTCTATAAATTAATTTTACGAATAAATTAAAATAAATTACAAGATAAACAAAACAAATTACAAAGAAAAGTAAAGTAAAAATTAAAGTACAGAAATTTAAAGAAATCACACAATAAAATTAAATTGTAAAAATTTAAATTACAGAAATTAAATTACAAAAATTTAAATTACAGAAATTAAATTGCAAAATTTTAAATTACAAAAATTAAATTATAGAATTATTATTTTTTTATAAGAAAAAATACAAGAAAACAAAAAAAAATTAATTCAACAAATTAAAATAACTTACCTCCCCGGCAACGGCGCCAAAAACTTGTTGTGCAAATTTTAATGAACTCGCAAGCGCACGAATCTATTGTAGAATAGATTAATGGTGACGAGTGTCGATCCCACGAGGAGGTTGATTTTAATTATATGCTGAATTAATTTTCTTTTCAATGGGAACAATTAAATTATGGTAATTCTATTCTAAATTGTGAATTAAAATGGCAGGAATAATTGAAAATGTAACTGTTATAATAAAGCACTTGGGTATCCGGATCCGCATCAACATGCTCCATGGGCTAAATATTCCATATTAATACCAATTAAATCATAAGGGGGGATTCCACACCTCATGAACCACTCTCTAATAAGTATGGTGCCAAGGGCTTATCGTGCCAAATAATAATAACCTTGTACTAGGGTGCCGGTTTAACCAGGGCTGTAACTAGACAAGACTATTATTATTTGTCGACGAAAAGTCAAAACAACCACAAATATTAGAGGGGAAGAGAAAGTAAATTTACCAAATTAAGCCCATGGAACATGTTGAGACTTCACCTTCAACCCAAGCTCAAAAGAAATTAGCTACTCATATTTTAACTAAGGATAAAAAAGGAAATTTTATTAAAATACAAAGAAACTACAAGAAGGAGAAGGAATTTCAGAAATCTAAGCTTAGAAATGGATTCAGGGGTGCCAAATTAGGGGGGGAGAGCCCCCTTTTTATAAATACATTGAGTGAATCGTGACCATCGGATTAAAAATAATTCGGATGCTCAGGATTGCGCAACGTCATCAGTCAACAGTCAACAGTCAACCGTCAACAGTCAACATTTGTACAGCCGCCTGAATAGTAAATAATCCCATGTAAGCGCATGTACTGTACACCCGATTTTTACTCCAATGAGATGCTGTCACGTCATCGATCTACAGTACATAAGAAATTTAGTCCAATAAGATCGTGACACATCATCGGTCAACGCTACGTCATCGGTTAACGCCACATAAGCAATCAATCCACATAATTCGTCCAATCAGATACTGCCACGTCATAGGTAGTTGCCACAGCATCGGTCCGTATACATGAACAGTGTCGTGAATAAAAGATCGTGAAACGATCAGATGTATGTATGAACGATCAGTATATGTGAATAGTGATTTTTCCTTTAATGCTCTTCTTAAGGTTTTCGACCGTCCTGAGTCCAAATATGACGTCCGTTTTGCTGTCTGATCACTCGTTTATTGTGAAACGATTATGATACCCCTAAAATACATAAAATACACAATTATAATAAAACACATATAATTAAATAACAAAATACTTAAATAAATAAAAGTAGCAATGTTAGTGAGATTTAAAGTGTAAAATGACGATTTTCTCCTTTATAAATCTACACTTTCTAACACTCAACACATATTTATGAATCACTATATCTTTATAGCCCATTTAATTAGTTTGTACTTTATACTATAGTTTTCTAAATAAAGAAAGACTTTAATTAGGATGTAGTGTAAGGTAGGGATATAGTGAACAAAAGAAGAAAAAATAAGAAAAACAAAATATATGTTTAAGAAAAAATAGAGTTTTTTTATTTTTTTCTTTTTTGAAGATTGTGAGATACATCTTACTTTTATTTTGTTTTGAGCTAATATATATTTTTTAAAATTTTTTTGGCACAACTTTATTGAACAAAATAACTATATATATTTTTCTCAAACATGAATAGATAATGGAACTTGTATGACATCAAATAGCATTCTAAATCAGAGTTGGGTCAAAATGATAGTTAAACAAAGAAAAGATTTTTGTTTTCAAGGGTCAAAAGGGTTAACTATAGATATTGACAAAAGGGGTGGCTAGAAAGGTTCAAACTAGTCAAAGATGGTTTTTCCATAGTATTTTAGGGCTCTAAATAATCTTTTATATTTACTAGTTAAATTTACTTTCAGATGTAGCGATACATTCTTTTTCCTTTTTTTATAAGGTTGACTAAAAGAAATTTAGAGATCATATATAAAATAATAAACTGCTAAGTTGTTTAATGAATGGCTAAAAAGGGTTACTCTCCAAAAAAAAAATAGCAGGTTCAAGAACTTAGTTAGAATTTAGCATGATATGTATATTCCTTCAAGCAACTCATATTTTTTTTTTCTGATATGAATATGTAGAGTAGCAAACATGGTGTAACATAACTTAAGATCAAAGAAAATATAAATACTAAAATTTAAAAGTCATCCAATCATTCGATGTTAAAAGATCAATTTTTTTATTTTAGAAAACCTAAAAAGATGTGTTTCTATAGTTACTACACCCGATATTCAGTTATCTTCTATCCAAAAATTTAAAAGTGTATATTTATAAAGGAGAAATTAAAAATTAAAAAGATTACAATTAAAATGAAGCTTAATAATAAGAAAATATTTGAATCTTTTTTTTAAAAGAAATTAAGAAGATATATTTTTAAAGTGACTGCACTCCATATTCAGCTATCTTCAACTAAACGTTAGCCAGGTTAGTTTTGACAACAAAAATTTGTAAAAATTTCACTAAAATTAACACATTCCATAATTATCAACTATTCCCTCCCCCCAACCAGAACGAAATATTATCCTCAATATTTTAAAGAAAAGAAGTAGAGATTAGAAGATATCATCTAGGTGCTGTAATAGAAAGGAAAATATTTATAAATAGAGAGTGAAATCAAATTTACACTTCTTACTACATCTACTACTACCATCATTAGTTGGTTACTTAAACACTAAGGCCTTTGGATATGGTTCTGGTCCATAAGTTTATAATAGATCAAGTAACTCATTAGCAGTGTAAGCACAAATAAAGATTTATTTTATTGTAGAAGGAATGAAATTTTTTTTATTGCATGGTTAAGAAATGCGATAAAGCCATCATAAAAGTTATTAACATTTAACAAACCGATGGGCATTTAATAAATATTAAGATGGACAGAAGATGCTAATGTGATTAGTGCTTCTAGAGTTGCAAGATCTCTTGGTAGAAAAATAAAAGCATCTGTATGATTCAATATTTTAGTTATTCCTTTTTACATACCTGAGACGACTAACTCTTCTCTATTTAGTGAGTCAGACAAACAACCCGCAGTTTTAGGATTGATGGGATGCTTAATACTTGGCTTTCTCTAATATAAATAGCTTTTGAGACCAGTTTTCATAATCCTCGATCACCTCTTCCATAAACCAAGTGTAATTTCCTAGCTGCTTTACATTGACCAAGATCTAAGGCTACCTTAATAAATAATTTATATCTTATATAGTTGAACCCAAAGAGCACACAAATATTATCGAATTGATTATTGTGAGTAGCTGCCATTGAGATACTTAAAAGACAATTGGTGAGTGCCTTAACAAAAAGTCATATTTAATAATATCTGTGACAATGTTCTACAACTATAAATGAGGTAACATCTCTATGTCAAATAACACGTCAAGCACATGGCTTAAGAGTAAAAAACGAAATAGTAAAAAGAGAAAATACATAATAATAACATGAAATTATTAAAGATAAAAATGTAAACAATCAAACAACAGTGAAATAAAATAATAATTGAAATAAAAGGATATTTACAAGTAGTTATGACTGTGGCTCATATCTTCCTCTAGTTTTACGTTAAAAAATGGCTTGAACGTCTTCTATAGGTCGAGAATAGTCTTTCCATCTAGTTTTCCTACAAACGGACAAATAGGGTAGTTTAAAGTTAGATTCTCGAGACTAAATCGTGCACATTCTTTCAGAATAATGGCCATAGCTGGAGTATTGTGCTTTGTATTTATCTACTAGGATGTGTTTTAAGAGACAAAAGGATATCATCTAATGACTCTTTATTTTAGTCATCCCTAACGAATTGAATCTTGTCTTCTCTATTATCAGACACCCTTTTTAAAGAACATGAGTTTTTATTGTATCTCATTCTGGCACACTTATGACAAACATTAGAGAGTTTTTTAGCTCTTCATTTTCTTGACTAATTTCCTTTACCACAACCAAGCATGTATGCAATAAATTTAGGAGGCAACTCACCTGTTAGTCACACTTTGGCTTCGATTATCCATTGGATGTCAGTAGGGATATTTTTCTTCATAAGCAATTACGTGGGTTCGGACCAAGCTTTATAGATAGTGAGGAGGGCATTATGAAAAAGTGAAGGAAATCACTTGAGAAACGTTGCTAAGATTGCGTCTCTATCTATGTCTTTAACTCAGAATATTAGTTGTTTTAGGAAACTGAAGTAACCGATGTTGATTGTCACGAAGTACCATTATTCGCCACTTAACTAGGGTAACAAAATGAAACACACAAAGAAAAATTAATGTCAAAAGCGTGCTCTTATTGAATTTACCTCAAGTTTCATTTGGATTTTATTGATGCCTCTCTCAATTTTTCTTAGTTGTCCTTCTAAATTCTTAACATGAAAAAATAACTCTGATGGTCATAGCTCCCAAATAGGATGTGTTTTATAAAATTATATTTGATCTCAGAGATGAGATTGTGTTTATCAAAACTGTCTAAGAATGTTGAAGAAGAGCCATTTAGTTGAGGCACTCATGAGGAAAAATAATAAGAGAAAAATTAATAGTTAAATAAACACACTTATGTAAAAATAATTAAAAACAGAAAAGAAAACTTTAAATCACCGAAAGGAAATGGAAAAAAATGTCAGGTCACTTAAATCTTCTGTGTTGTTTTTTTATATGGTTGGTACTAGTGATATGACTTTACTTTTCTGACCATTGACATGGATTTTTAAGTGTAGTGGTTCCATGTGGAAAAACAATATGAATAATAATTGAATTAGACCACCGAGAGTGTAACCTACTTGGAGAAACATGCCATTGAGAATTAAATAAAAACACTTTCTGACTTGGTGTGAAAGATTTTCTCATGCTCCATTTTTCATGAAAGATTTTATTCACTTCTTGTATTCCTTAGCATTTTTATCGTTATGAATTTCTTTTAGTTTTACTAGTTGTAATCTCTTTTTTGAACCAAAGATGAGATCAATGATATTTGTATTCTTTTATTTATTCAGCATGAGAGGATGGGATGATTTCTGACAATATGTTTTCTTCTCCCAAGAGTGTATAATTCAAAAAGTTAAGTGAATATTTGAGCTCAATATTTGGTAGCAATTCTTATGATAGGATGAGATTTTCTCTTAATGGTGCCAACTGCTTTATCTTTGTCTTCCATTAATCAATATCCATGCATGGCGATGAATTTAGTAAGGCATTAACCTCATCAATTAATCTGTCAATATTAAAATCTAAACCAAAGTGAGCTAAGCATGTTAGTAAAGGGCCATCATTAGGTTTAAAGGAAAAGTATGATCAAATAATTCATTAATTAAATCCACATCTACAATTCCATCATCTACATTGTGAGGTTGTTTGAGAATGTTAAAGATATTTAGCTCTATGGTTATATTGCCAATTGACAATTGCATATTTGTAGTCCTGTATTGAACGTGAGCATTGACACTTATTAAGAAAGATTGGCCTAAGATGATAGAGATGTGCTTATTTGAATCCTACACTGGTTGAGTGTCAATTACAATGAAATCAACTAAAAAATAAAACTTGTCTGTCAAAATAAGCACATCCTCCATAATACCGCAAGGTATTTTCGTGGATTGATCTATAAGCTGTAACACCACTGGAGTTGGGTATAATTATCCCAATCCAAGTTTCACAAACATTGAGTAATGTAATAAATTAACATTAGCTGCTAAGTACAACAAAGTATTCTCAATTGTGTGGTTCTCTATACTACATGAGATAATAAGAGAGCCTGGGTCTTTACATTTTACTGGAATTTTATGTTGAAGTATAAAGCTAACATTTTCTGTTAAACATGTCTTCTTTTGAACATGAATTTTTTCTTTTAGTACATAGATAATTAAAAACTTGGCATAAGATGACACTTGTTTTATAGCATTAACACTTACCTATTTGGACATTTTAAAAATCTCACCCGTGGATTTTTCCTTCTTTATTTTAGCTAACCTCTAGGGAAATAGAACTTTAAGAACATACTCTCGAGGGTTGGTTTCTTCTTTCTCCTCTAATGATGAATCTTCAGCATTGACAGGTATAATTTGAGTTATTTTTATCACCAATATCTTCACTTTATTATCGACTTCTTTTTCTTTTCGCAAGATCGTAGCAATTTTAACCTCTCTATGCTGCTGGGGTGAATTGGTACTTACGTCATGGAATCTTTCAGATTTAGTCACTGGTTAACTCGAGAATTTTGCTTTCTCGAGAGTCATTGCCAAGGCTTGAATTAAAAAGGTAAGTTGGCCGACCATCTTTTTTATGTTTGAAATAGAATAGTTCTGTGAGTTGAAGCTTGCTTTCATCTCATTTTGTAGTCTATCAGTAGTGCAGTTCTGTTGCTCGATTGTGGAATGGATAGAATTCTTGAAATTCTAGAATGCATCCTCCCATTGTTTGAGTTAAGAGAAGTTAGGATTTTGATTGCATAGTCTAAATGGTGGTTGAGAGGCTTAAAGAAATTGAGGGATTGTTTGCATCAATGAAAATAGAGTTGCTGGTCCATTCTGTTGGAGTCCTTAAAACCATAAAAAATTAGGATGGCCTCTCCATCTAGCATTATAAGTGTTGGAGTAAAGGTTGTAATTTAATGACTTTCTTATAACACTTATGGCATTGGCTTAATATAGGTATGAGTCATGGTCATGTGGCTCTGTTGATTTAGCTGCTGCTAAAGATATGATTTGTCAGAAAAGCCCTTCAACCATTTCTTTAACTTCTTTAATTTCCAGACTTAACTCGCCAATGTGATCCTCATTCACACCTTTAATTCTTCTATTGTTCTTAAGTAATTGACTTCGTTGTTAGGAATTATCCGCTTGTCGCTAGAAGAAATCTCAAATCTCTAATGCACTTTTTGACATTAGCTCTCCTCTACTTGTTGCCATTAGCCATTCTTGTATATTTGATAGTAATTTCCCCAAAAAGTATTGGCACCGATGCCATTTCTCATACCCATGATGTGGATACTTCAAGAATACTCATTAAATGGCTCCTACCTTCAAAAAATTGTTCGTCTTCTCTTTGGGTGAACTCTAAAATCTCTATCATTTACTGAAAATGGAAATAATCTTAGCATAATATCATTATCTGAAAAATTTTCATATTTAAAAGTTTGACAAATAATATGAAAATCATTTAGAATGATTTTATGGATCCTCATTCTCTAAGCCATTGAATGTTGGGAGACAATTTAGCACATTAGGCTTTAATTCAAAACTCCTAGTAGCTACATTTGGGTATCGTATACACGATATACTCAAGTTAGCTAAAGGACTGAAATAGTCCTTAAATGGCCTCTTCTGTGGTAGTTCTTGTTGTTGTAAATTCATTTCAATTTTTTCTTTAATTACAACATGTTTGTGCGTGCTAAGTATTTTTTCCAATTTTAAGTCTATAAGCTCAAGATTAGGTCATTGTGACCTTCGATCATGCATTAAAAAAAATAAAAAGTATAACAAAAAAATGAGAACAAAATTAATAAAATAAAGAAGAGAGAGAAATTACGATATAATTTTAGCACATTGTTACCATTTTACTATAAAAATAAAGTCAAGTGGTAAAAAAACTATAAGAAATAGATTAAATAAAATAATAAGATAAATTAAAAATTATAATTAAAAATGACGTAAAAATTAGATTACAACAATATCAAGAAAAAATCAAATTACAGGGACTGGAAAATTCACTTTTTAATTTTTTTAATTTTTTAATAACAATTTAAAATAAGCACAACAAAAAAATTACTTAAAAGAAATTAAATTACAAAAATAAAATTACAAAAAAAATAATAAAAAATTTTTAAGAAAAAAAAGCATTACAAAAAAATTAATTCAATGAGTTAAAATAACTTACTTCTACCACAACGGTGCCGAAAACTTATTGTGCAAATTTTATTAAACTCATAAGCGCACGAATCTATTGTAAAATATATTAATAATTATGAGTGTCGATCACACGAGGAGATAGATTTTAATTATGTGTTGAATTAAAATTTCTAAGTGGATAGTTGGGATTATGGTGAAATTAACTTAGATGATCTTAAATTTCAAACTAAAATGGTAGAAAGAAATTAAAGAAGCAACTATGATAATGAGGCACCTTGGGTATTTAAATTTATATAAACATGCACCAAGACTTAATATTCTTTATTAGAACAAATTAAATCATGAGGGAGAATTTCACTGTTTATGAACCACACTCTAATTAATTTGGTACTAAGGGCTTACCATGGTAAATAGTAATAATTATGTTATTAATATCTGTCAACGAAAAGTCAAAATATCCATAAAACTTAGAAGGGAAGAGAAAATAAATTTACCAAAATAAGCCCATGCAATATGTTGAGACTTCACCCTCAATTTACGCTTGAAAAGAAATTAGCTTCTCATATTTGATCTAGGGGTAAAATGAAAATTTTACTAAAATATATAGAAAATACAAGATGGAGAAGGAATTAGAGAAAATAGAGCTAAAAAATGGACTGAGGCGTGTCAAATTACAGGGAGAGCTCTCCTTTTATAGATATAACGAGTAAATCATCGCCATCAGACTAAAATAATTTGGTCACATAAGATTGTGCCACATGGCAACTTCTAATTGGATTGAATACATCATCAAGGCTATCATCCTATATATATACATGTACCGTACCCATGTTTTTGAGATCATTAACATACTGCCACGTCATCAGTCAATAATACATACATGCTTTAGTCTAATAATATTGTGACACCTTACCAGTCAATGCCATATCATCAGTCAACGCTATATAAGCCGTCAAGGCCACATCATCCATCCAATCAAATGCTGCTACATTATTAGTGGGTTCCACATCATTTGTTAATGCCATGTTATCGTATAGTATTTATAAACAGTACTATGAACAATATTGTATATGTGAACAGTGGCATTTATACTTTTATACTTCTCCTAAGGTTTTCAACCGTTTTGAGTTCAGATTTGCTATCCGTTTTGTCTTTCAATGTCTCGTTTATTGTGAAATGATTATATTGCCCCTAAAATATATAAAATACTTAATTATAATAAAATACACATAATTAAAATCACAAGAGAGTTGAATAAAAAAAAGAAAATAAGTTATAAATATACATTTTCTTATGAGTTCAATAAAATTCATGCCTTGATGACGTGTTTAATCAAATCAAAACTTACTATGTGGTGTAATCCTATCTGTTAAATTATTTTAATCTGATAGCCATGATTTACTCGTTGTATCTATAAAATGAGGGCTCTCTCTCTCTAATTTGACACCTCTGAATTCATTTTTTAACTCTATTTTTCTAATTCTTTCAATATCTTGTATTTTCTATGTATTTTAATAAAATTCTCATTTTATCTCTAATTTAAATATGAGTACTTAATTTCCTTTCAAGCTTGGATTGAAGGTGAAATCTCAACATGTTCCTTGTGCTTATCTTTATAAATTTATTTTCTTTTCCCCTCTAATTTCTGTGGATGTTTTGACTTTTCGTTGATAGATAATAATAACACAATTATTACTATTTGGCACAATAAGTCCTTAGTACCATATTAATTAGAGCGTAGTTCATGAAGAATGGAAATCCTCTTAACGATTCAATTGATTTTCATAAAGAATATTAAGTCTTAGTATATGATGATGCAAATTCACATACCCAAAGCGCCTCATTATCATAGTTGCTACTTTAATTTATTCCTACTTTTTTAATTTGAATTTTAAGATCATCTAAGTTAACTTTACTACAATTTTGACCACCTATTTAGAAAATTTAATTCAATACATAATTAAAATCTATCTCCTCATCGAATCAACACTCGTTACCATTCGTTTATTCAATAATAGATTCGTGCATTTACGAGTTCAATAAAATTTACATAACAAGTTTTTGCCACTATTGCTGGGGATTAATATTAGCATATTTAATTGCTTTTATAGTTCCAACAACTTTAATAAAATAAGGTGATTTGGGTATCTGGATCTACATCAACATGCACCAGGGCTTAATATTCTTTATTAGTATCAATTAAATCATGAGAAGGATATTCACTTCTCATGAATCACGCTCTAATTAATATAGTGCTAAGGGCTTATCGTGCCAAACAGTAATAATTGTGTTATTACTATCTGTCAACGAATAGTCAAAACATCTACAGAAGTTAGAGTGGAAGAGAAAATTAATTTACCAAAATAAGCACATGGAACATGTAAAAATTTCACCTTTAAACCAAGCTTGAAAGAAAATTAGCTAGTGATATCTAAACTAGGGGTAAAATCAAAATTTTATTAAAATACATATAAAATACAAGATAGAGAAGGAATTAGAGAAAATGAAGCTAAAAAATGAATTCAGAGGTGTCAAATTATAAGGGAAGCCCTATTTTTATAGATACAACGAGCAAATCACGACCATCGAATTAAAATAATTTAAATGCATAGGATTGCACCACGTGGCAAGTTCTGATTGGGTTTAATGCATCATCAAGGCTATCATCCTGTGTATATACATGTATCGTACACACATTTTTTAGATCACTAACATGTTGCCATGTCATTGGTCAATAGTACATACATATTTTAGTCCAATAGGATTATGACACCTCACTAGTCAATGTTACATCATCACTCAGTGCCACATAAGTAGTCAAATCTACATCATCCATCCAATCAATTACTGCCATATCATTGGTGCGTGCCACTTTATCAGTTAATACCACATTATCGTATAGTATTTACGAACATTACCGTACATGTGAATGGTGACATTTATACATTTATGCTCCTACTTAGGTTTTCGATCGTTTTGAGTTTAGATGCTGTCTGTTTTGTCATTCGACGTCTCATTTTTTGTTAAATGACTATATTACCATTTAAATACATGAAATACTTAACTATAAAAAAATACACATAATTAAAATCACAAGAGAGTTGAATACATAAAAGTAAAGAAGTTATAAGTATACATTTTCTTGTGTGTCCAATTTAATCAAAACTTGTCATGTGGTGTAATCTTGTGCATCCAAATTGTGTTAATCTGATGACCATAATTTACTCATTGTATCTATAAAAGGTGGGCTCTTCCCTTTAATTTGACACATTTGAGTTTATTTTTGAGCTCCATTTTCTTTAATTATCATTTTACCCCTAATTTTCTTTTAAGCTTAAGTTGAAGGTGAAGTCTCAACATGTCCAATAGACTTATTTTGGTAAATTTATTTTCCATTCCTCTCTAATTTCTGTGGATGCTTTAACTTTTTGTTGACAGACAGTGATAACACAGTTATTACCGCTTGGTACGATAAGGCCTTAACACCATATTAACTTAATAAGGAATACTAAGTCCTAGTGTA
Organism: Aegle marmelos; assembly: GCA_030449875.1. Taxonomy (NCBI): domain Eukaryota; kingdom Viridiplantae; phylum Streptophyta; class Magnoliopsida; order Sapindales; family Rutaceae; genus Aegle; species Aegle marmelos. The sequence continues at coordinate 113,062 of JASUUL010000057.1, forward strand.
TGCTGATGCAGATCTAGACATCCAAAGCGCCTTATTATCATAGTTGCTATTTTAATTTATTCCCGCCATTTTAATTTTAATTTTAAGATCATTTAAGTTAACTTCACCATAATTCCAATCACCTACTTAGAAAATTTAATTCAACACATAATTAAAATCTACCTCCTCGTTAAATCGACACTCGTCACAATTAATCTATTCTATAATAAATTTGTGCACTTGCAAAATTAATAAAATTCACACAATAAGTTTTTAGCGTCGTTGTCGGGGATTAATATTAGCATCTTTAATTCCTTTTATAGATACATCGAGTTGAATAAAATAAAGCACTTTGGGTATTTGGATTTGCATCAACATGCATCAGGACTTAATATTCATTATTAGTACCAATTAAATCATAAAGGGGATGTCCACTCTTCGTAAACCACGCTCTAATTAATATCGTACCAAACAGTAATAACTGTGCTATTACTATCTATGAGCGAAAAGTTAAAAAATCCATTGAAATTACAAGGGAAGAGAAAATAAATTTACCAAAATAAGCGCATGGAACATGTTGAGACTTCACTCTTAATCCAAGCTTGAAGAAAGAAAATTAGCTACTCATATTTGAACAAGGGGTAAAATAAGAATTTTATTAAAATATGTAAAAAGTACAAGATGGAGAAGGAATTAGAGAAAATATAGCTAAAATCTAAACTCAAGAGTGTCAATTTATGAGGGGGGAGCCTTCCTTTTATAGATATAACGAGTAAATCACGATTATCGGATTAAAATCATTTAGGCGCATAGGATTGTACCATGTGGCAAGTTCTGATTGGATTGAACACATCACCAAGACTATCATCCTGTGTATATGCAAGTACCGTGCGCACTTTTTCATATCACTAATATACTGCCACGTCATCGGTCAATAGTATATATATATTTTAGTCTAAAAGGATTGTGACACCTTATCGGTTAATGTCACATCATCAATCAATGCCATCTAAGCAGTCAAAGCCACATTATCCATCTAATCAAATACTGCCACATCATCAGTCAATGCCATATCATCGTACAATATTTATAAACAATACTATGAATAATACCATACATGTTAACAGTGACATTTATATTTCTATGCTCCTCCTAAGATTTTCGATCGTTCTTAATTTAGATTTATTGTCCGTTTGTTATCCGATGTCTCATTTATTGTGAAATGACATTACCTCTAAAATACATAAAATACTTAATTATAATAAAAAATACATAATTAAAATCACAAGTGTAAAATTAAGTACTTACTCTTTTATAAATATATATTTTCTAGCACTCAACACATCCCTCGACGAGATTATTCCTAGTCTCTAGCAAAATAAGCGAAAATAAATTCAAATCCAAAACTCTTTTTTTTCAATAATTTTTTTTATTTAATCAAACTTATGATGGCAATGAAATAAAAGTATAAACATTATTTCTAGGTTTGAAGAAACATCACTCCCAAATCAACTATCCATTTGTCAATCCAGTAGATTTTGTTATAGCTATTATATTCAAGCGACTTTCAAGAATGACATGTCAATACCCTAAAATTTCACTGGTACTGACACTCTCACAAAGAAATTAAATTCAATAACAATAGTCACTCCCATAAATGGTAAATTGAGAGAACATTATTAACCAATATCAGACACTCTCACCAAGATGAAATAAATATGCCCACAACTTAGAAATAATACAATCTCAAGTCAAAATATGAGTCAGAATAATGTATTTATTTATTTATTTCTCTTTTTTATATTCTTTTTTTATGCATCACTACATCTTTACAGCCCATGTAATTAATTTCTACTTCAGATTATAGTTCCTTAAAATCAAGAAAAACTTTTATTAAGAGGCAAAGTAGGCCAGCGATGTAGCGAGCAAAGAAAGGGAATTAAGGAAAAACAAAATGTATGTTTGAGAAAAAGTAAAATTTTTTTTTGTTTTTTGAGATTACAAGATACATCTCGCTTTTATTTTATTTTGAACTAATATACATATATGTATATATATATATTGTTCTTTTTTTCTTCTTTTTTTACACAACTTTATTGAATAGAATAATTATTTACATTTTCTTCAACATAAATGGGTGATAGAACTTATACGATATCAAGTAATATTTCAGATTGGATTTGGGTTAAGATGATAAGTTAACAAAGAAAAGGATAAATTTTTTTTAAAAGGCTTAAAAGGGTTAACTAAGGATATCTCACAAAATAGATAGTTAGAAAGGCTCAAATGAGTCAAAGATGGCCTTTCAACTGGTTTTTAGGCCCTAAATAATCTTTTATATCTATCAGTTAAATGGTCTTTTCGATGTAGCAATACACATTTTTTTATCTATATTTTAGAAGATTGACTCAAAAGAAATTTAGAGATAGCGTATAAAAATAATAAACTACTAAGCTATATAAAGAATGGGCAAAAATGATTACTCTCTAAGAAAAATAATAGGTTCGAGAACTCACTTGGAACTTATTATGACATATATATTCCTTCAAGCAACTTATATCTGAATGTTTTTTTTTGTACATTCTAAAAAAATAAAAAGATACTTTTTTAGAGTCATTACATTCCATATTTAGCCATCTTTGACTAAAACGTTAGTCACGACTAGTTCCTACAACAAAAATTATTAAAAATTTCACCAAGTTTAAAATATTTCACAATTGTCAACTTTTCCCTCCTCCTGACTAGAACGAAACATTGTCTCCAATATTTTAAAGGAAAAAAAGTAGAGATTAAAAGATATCACCTGAGTGCTACAACACAAAAAAATATTTAGAATTAGAAAGTTAAATCTAATTTGTATTTCTTACTGTGGCTACTGCAACTATCATTAATTGGTCACTCCAGGACTAAGGTCCTGGGATATGGCTCTAGTCTATATTCTTGTAACAGATCAAGTAGCTCATTAGCAGTATAAGCACAAATAAAAATTTGTTACACTGTAGAAGGAATGAAATAGTTTTTTATTGTATGATTATGAAATGTGATGAAGTCATCATAAAAGTTATTGACATTTAATAAAAGATGAGTTTCAGATGAATGTTTAGATAGGCCTAAGATGCTAATGTGATTAGTGCCTCTAGGGTTGCAAGATCTGCTGGTAAGAAAATAAAAGCATCAGCATGATTCAGCATTTCAATTATTCTCTTGCATACCTAAGACGACTAACTCTTCTCCAGTTGGTAAGTCAGACAAATAGCCCACAGGTTTTAGGATTGATGGGATGCTGTCTAACACTTGGCTTCTTCTAATATAAGCAGCTTCTAAGACTAGTTATGATAACCCTTGATCACCTTCTCCATAAACTTAGTGTAATTTCCTAGCTGCTATGCATCAACTAAAATCTAAAGCTGCCTCAATAAATTCTTTATATTTTTCATAGTTGAACCCAAAAAGCACACAAATACTCTTGAATTAGCTATTGTGAGTAGTTGCCATTAGGATACTTTAAAAACAATTAATGATTGCCTTAACAAAAAGTCATATTTAATGGGCTTGGTGATAATAATTTACAACTGTAAATGAGGTAATATGTCTATGTCAAATAACGCGAGATGTATATGGCTCAAGAGTAAAAATGACATAGTAAAAAGAGAAAATAAATAATAATAACATGAAATTATTAATGATAAAAATACAAATGATCAAACAACATTGAAATAAAATAATATTGAATTCATACATGGTGCCACAAACCTCTTATGCAAATTTTATTAAACTCGCAAGTGCATGAATATATTATAGAATAGATTAACGGCGACGAGTGTCAATCCCACGAGGAGGTAGATTTTAATTATATATTGAATTGATTTTCTAAGTGGGTGGTTAGAATTATGATGAAAGTAATTTTAAAATTAAAGTTAGAATAACAAAATAAATTAAAATATCAACTATTTTCATGAGGTGCTTTGAGTATTTGAAATGTTGAGAAAATATGTTCTTTAAAAGCATATAGGTTTATTTAATTGTAATAAATATTTTTTCTGATTAATAAAATAATTGAGGTATTTTATTCAAATATCTTATTTGCATTAATTTTTGAGTAAAGTCCATTTAATCATATTATATGTATTTATGTGATCACTATGTGGATTCATAGAAGACATAAATACAATTTATCTTATGATTTAATAAATTGTATTCGTAATTGATAAATAAAGTTGGACACTTTATTTAGGTATAAACTGTAATAAATTCATTGAATGATTTGTCTTAATCATGTATGAATTTATTGATGTAGTACGACTACATTGAACAGGATCACATATGAGATTTAATTAACTTTATAATAACTGTCAAACTTATTAAATCTCATAGGCATTGATTTTACTGTAATCTTAATCTTGAGTTAGTTATAATTTCATGATTATAGTTGTCATTCCATTTGAGTTACCAATGGGCACGACACATACTTGTAGTCAAGATTACCCGGTATCTTGATGGGAACAATTATAAGTATTGAAGTTATAGATTAACAATATGGAATTTGTACAACACATCTCTTGATGGGTTTTCGGTACTTGATCATAGAATTCTCTGGCCAGAGTGTGTTGACATATTTAATATGTTGAAAATGATCATTAGAGAAAACCAGTAAGTATCAAGGAATAAGATGTTATTAAATTGATTGGACAGTTGAGATATCAATTTAATTAACGATGTGGTACAAAGGATTGTGCAGTAAAGAGATCAATGTGGCTTGGGACGAATTATTATTCGAGCATACAATTATGGAGGTTAGTTCCAATCTTATAGTGGAATAGAATTAGAATTAAATAATTAAGCTAGTTTAATTACAGGCTTAATTATTGTAGCCACTATTGTATGTTCCCAAATAATCCTCAGGTTAGCTCATTTAATTGACTACACCACTACTGGACTAAAAAATGATAAAACTAGCATATTAGGTGATAAACCTAAATATAATATTTGTTAGGGCCCTATGTGTTATATTTATATGTAAATGGGGTCTTGTGATATTTTATAAGGTGGGTCCCAAAGTTGTTACACTTTATCTCCACTTTCACATAAATGGAGAGGAAAAATATTAAATTTAATATATTTAATATTTTGAATTATTATATGATAATGATAACACAATTTAGGATTTTCAATTAGAAAATATTAAATATAAGCGTTCTTTTCTCTTAAACAAAAGAAAAGAGACGCCATTTGAGAAAAACACTAGAAAAAAGAAGTCAGGGATTTTTGGGTGTGGTGAAATGAACGCTCACACGTTCAGTGCAGATCAGACTTGAGTCATAACCTTGAAGATTGTTGGGTGGCGGATTTATTGCTTGGTGTCGTTCATCTTCCCAGAGTATCAAGGTATGATTTTCTGGATTACGAATTTCTTGTATATTATATGAGATCGGTTCTAAAAATATTTTTTATGAGAAAAATTATAATTTTTCACCAACATGAAACTGTATCAATATGCACCAGGGCTTAATATTCCTTATTAGCACTAATTAAGTCATGAAGGGAATGTCCACTCCCCATAAACCATACTCTAATTAATATAGTGCTAAGGGCTTATCATGTTAAATAGTAGCAATTAAGTTATTACTATTTTTCAACGAAAAACTAAAACATCCACAGAAATTGGAGGAGAAGAGAAAATAAATTTACTGAATAAGCCCATGAAATATGTTAAGACTTCACCTTTACCCTAAGCTTGAAAGAAAATTAGTTACTCATATTTAAACTAGGGGTAAAATGAAAATTTTATTAATAGAAAATATAAGATAAAAAAAGAATCAGAGAAAATGGAGCTCCAAATTAAACTTAGGGGTGTCAAATTAAGGGTAAAGCCCACCTTTAATAGATTGAATGAGTAAATTATAGGTATCAAATTAAAACAATTTGGATGCATAAGATTGTGCCACATCACAAGTTCTTATCGGATTAAACACATCATCAAGGCTATCATCATGTGTATATGCATGTACCGTGCACATGATTTTCTGATTCATTAATATACTGCCATGTCATTCGTCAATAGTACATACATATTTTAGTTCAATAAGATTATGACACCTGACTGGTCAATACCACATCATACATTCATCGCCAAATAAGCAGTTAAATCTACATTATCCATCTAATCAAATGCTACCACGTCATTGGTGGGTACCAAGACATCGGTCAATTATACATCATCGATTATTGTCATCTCATCATACCATATTTATGAACAGTGCTACGAACAGTTCCGTATATATAAATAGTAACATTTATATTTTTATGCTCCTAGTAATTTTTTGGACCATTCTGAGTTTAGATCTACTGTCTATTTTATCATCCAATGTCTTATTTATTGTGAAATAACCATATTATCCTTAAAATACATAAAATACTTAATTATAATAAAATACACATAATTAAAATCACAAGAGAGTTGAATATATAAAAGTAAGGAAATTAGTGGTACTTGAAGATCTAAGGTTGCTTCAATAAATTCTTTATATTTTTCATTTTTGAACCTAGAGAGCACACAAAATATTTTTGAATTGGTTATTGTGAATAGCTGCCATTGGGATACTTCAAAAGTAATTAGTGAGTGTCTTAACAAAAAGTCATATTTAATGATCTCGGTGATAATGATTTACCATTGTAAATGAGGTAACATGTCTATGTCAAATAAAAGGTAAAGCACATGGCTCGAGAGTTAAAAAAGAAATAGTAAAAAGAGAAAAAAAGTAATGATAATATGAAATTATTAAAGAAAAAATGCAAATGATCAACAAACAGTGAAATAAAATAATCATTGGAACAAAAAGATATTTATAAATAGTTGTGACTTTTGCTCACATCTTCCTCTGATTTTACGTCCAGAAACAGCTTGAACACCCTCTATGGTCGAAAATAGGCTTTCCATCTAGTTTTCTTAAAAATTGACAAATAGGGTCATTTGTAGTTAGATTTCTGAGACTATATTGTACACATTCTTTTTAGAATAATGGTTATAATTGAAGTATTGCATTTTGTACGTATCCACTGGGATGCATTTCAAAAGATAAAAGGATATCATCTAATGACTTTTTATTCAAGTCATCTCTAATGAATTTAATCTAGTCTTCTCTGTTATTAGATACCATTCCTAAAAAACATGGGTTTTTATCGCATCTCATTCTAGTATACTTATGATAAATATTAGAGAGCTTTCAAGCTCTTCGTTTTCTTGAGTAATTTCCCTTACCACAACTAGATATGTATGCAATAAATTTGGGAGGTAACTCACTTATCAATCGCACTTTGGCTTCAATTATCCATCGAATGTCAATAAGGATATTTTTCTTCATAGGGAATCGCATGCATCAGATTGGGCTTTATAGATGGTAAGAAAGGGATTCTAAGGAAGTGAAGGAAATCACTTATGAAGCTTTACCAAGATCGCATCCCTATCCATGCCTTTAACTTAGAATATAAGTTATTATGTGAAGCTAATGTAATCGATGTTGATTATCATAGAGTATCACTATCCGCCATTTAACCGGGGTAACAAATTGAAACACACAAAGAAAAGTAGGAAAGAAATAATATTAGAATCATTCTTCTGTTAAATTTACCTCAAGGTCTAATTGGATGTTGTAGATGTCTCTTTCAATTTCTTTACGACCTCCTTCTAAATCCTTAACATGGGATACTAACTCTGGTGGTTATAGCTTCCAAATATGATATGTTTTACAAAATCATATTTAGCCTCTGAGATGAGATTGTATAAGTTGAAACTATCTAAGAAAGTTCAAGAGAAGCTGTTTAGTTGATGCACTTATAATTACAAGTGATAAAAGAAAATCTTATCATGTTATTTTATTTAATCTATTTCTTATTTTTTTTAGCACTGAAGTTTATTTTCATAGTAAAGTGGTAACATTGTGATAAAGTTAGTATCGTAATTTCTTTTTTTTTATTATTTTTTTCTCATTTTTTGTTGTAATTTTTTATTATTTTTTTATGCATAATTGAAGGTCACAATTACCTAATCTTGAGCCTATAGACATAGAATTAGAAAAAAATATTTCACACACATAAACATGTTGTAATTAAAGGAAAAACTGAAATGGATTTACAACAACAAGAACCACCGTAGTACTTTAGCTAACTTGAGCACATCATATAGATAATACCCAAATATAGCTGCTTGGAGTTTTTGAATTAAAACCTAATATGCTAAATTGTCTCCCAACATTCTATGGCCTAGAAAATAAAGATCTATATAATTATTTAAATGATTTTTATACTATTTGTCAAACTTTAAAATATGAGAATGTTTTAGATGATGATGTTAAACTAAGATTATTTTCATTTTCATTAAAGGATAGAGCTCATTTATACTTTAATACATTACTTGCTAATAGCATTACATCATGGCAACAAATGGTAACAAAAGTTTTGAATAAATTTTTCCTATTACATAAAACTAATTCTATTTGCAGGAAAATATCAGAGTTCACTAAGAGAGAAGACAAGCAATCTTTTAAAGAATGAGAGCAATTTAATGAGCTACTCTTGACGTATCTACATCATGGGTATGAGAAATAGCATTAGTGCCAATACGCTTCGGAGGGATTACTGTCAAATATGCATGAATGGCTAATGGCAACAAGTGGAGGAGTGCTAATGTCAAAAAGTGCATCAGAGATTTGGAATTTCTTATAGTGACAAGTGGATAATTCCTAAAAACAGAGTCAATCACTCAGGAAAAATAAAAGAATTAAAGGTGTGAATAAGGTTTATATTGGCGAGTTAAGTCTAGGAATCAAAGAAGTCAGAAATGGTTGGAGGGCTTCCTTAATAAATCGTATCTTTAACAACTGTTAAATCAATAGAGCCATATGACCATGACTCATACCCATATTAAGCCAGTGCCATAGATATTATGAGAAAGTCATCAAACTACAATCCTTGCTCTAACACCTATAATCCTAGATGGAGAGACCATCTCAATTTTTCATGGTCTCAAGGACTCTAATAGAATGGACTAGCAACTTTATTTCTACCAATGCAACCAATTCCTCAAGTTTCTCAAGCTTCTCAGCTACTATTTAAACCATACAATCAAAATCCTAACTACTCTCAACCCAAACCATAAGAGGATACATTTCAGAATTTCAAGAATTCTACCTACTCCACGATTAAGCAACAGAACCGCACCATTGATGGACAATAAAATGGAGATATTGGTGACAAAAATAACTCACATTATACTTTTCAATGCTGAGGACTCATCATCAGAGGAGAAAGAAGAAACCAAATCACAAGAGTATATTCTTAAAACTCCATTTCCCTAAAAGTTAGCTAAAACAACGAAAGAAAAATCCACGGGTGAGTTTTTGAAATCTTTAAATAGGTAAGTGTTAACATCCCTTTACTTGATGCTATAAAATAAGTGTTATCTTATGTCAAGTTTTTTAAACATCTATGTACTAAAAATAAAAATATTTATGTTTAAAAAAAGGTATTTTTAACAAAAAAATGTTATCTCTATACTCCAACACAAAATTCCTCTAAAATGCAAAGATCGAAACTTCCCTATTATCTCATGTAGTATAAGAACCACACGATTAATAATGCTTTGTTAGACTTAGGAGCTAGTGTTAATTTATTGCCTTACTCAGTGTTTGTGAAGCATGGATTGAGAGAATTACACTCAACTCTAATAGTGTTATAGCTTCTAGATCGATCCACGAAAATACCTTATGGTATTGTAGAGGACATGCTTATTTAGGTTGATAAATTTTATTTTTCTATTGATTTCATTATAATTGACACTCAACCAATGCAGAATTTAATGAAGCACATCCCTATTATCCTAGGTTAACCATTCTTGGCAACTGCCAATGCTCACATTCAATGTAGAACTCAAAATATGTAGTTGTCATTTGCCAATATGATCATGGAGCTAAATATCTTCAACATTGTCAAATAACCTCACAATGCAGATGATAGAATTGTAGAGTGGATTTAATTGATGAATTAGTTGATCGTACTTTTCTTTTAAACCTTAGTGATGACCCTTTACTAACATGCTTAACTCACTTTGATTTGGATTTTATTATTGACAGATCAATTGATAAGGTTAATACCTTACCGGATTCATCATCATGCATGGATATTGATATATAGAAGATAAAGATAGAGCAATTGACACCATCAAAAGAAAATCTAAGCCCATCGTCATAATCACGACTAAACATTGAGCTCAAACATTCACCTGACTTTTTGAATTATACATTCTTAAGAGAAGAAAACACATTGTCAAAAATCATCTCATCCTCCCCTACTAATAAACAAAAGAATATAAAAATTATTGATCTCATCTTTAGTTCAAAAAAGAGATTACAACTAATAAAATCAGAGAAGATTCGTAACATTAAAAATACTAAGGATTATAAGAAGTGAATGAAAATCTTTCATGACAAGCGAAGCATGAGAAAATTTATCACACCAGGCCAGAAAGTGTTTTTATTTAATCTCAATAGCATGTTTCTCCAAGTGAGTTACACTCTCAATGGTCTGATCCATTTATTGTTCATATTATTTTTCCACATGAAGCCACTACACTTAAGAATCTAAAGAATGATGTAATTTTTAAAGTTAATAGTAAAAAAAGTAAAGTCATATCACGAGTACTAATTATATGGAGAAAACAGTGCAAAAGATTTAAGTGACCTGAATTTATTTCTGTTTTCTTTTGGTGATTTAAAGTTTTCTTTTGTATTTTTAATTATTTTTGTATAAATGTGTTTATTTAACTAATAAGTTTTCTCATATAAATTTTTCTTATTAGTGCATAAACTAAAAAGTGTCTCTTCAATATTTATAGATAGTTTCGACATATACAATCTTATCTCAAAGGTCAAATGTAATTTTTCAAAACACATCGTATTTGAAAGCTGCAACCAGAAAAGTTAGTATCTCATATTAAGAATTTAAAAAAAGGTCTCAAAGAAATTGAGAGAGGCATTTATAGATTCTAATTAGAGCTTGAGGTAAATTCAATAAGAGGACTATTCTAACATTTTTTCTTGCTTTCTTTTCTTTGTGTGTTTCAGTTTATTACCCCAATTAAGTAGCGGATAATGGTACTTTGTGACAATTAACGTCGGTTATTATAGTTTCGCATAATAGTTGATATTTTAAGTTAAAGACATTGATAGAGATGCAATCTTAGTTAAGCCTTACAAGTGATTTCCTTTACTTTCTTAGAATGCCCTTCTCACCATCCATAAAGCTCGATCCGAATTCATGTGATTGCTTATAAACAAAAATATCCCTACTAACATCTAATGGATAATCAAAACCAAAGTGCGATTGGCAGGTAAGTTGCCTCCCAAATTTATTGCATATATGCCTTGTTGTGGTAAAAAAAATACTCAAGGAAACAAAGAGCTCAAAAGCTCTCTAATGTTTTTCATAAGTATGCCTAAATGATATGTAATAAAAATTCATGTTCTTTAGGAATGATGTCTGATAATAGAGAAGACAAGATTCAATTTATTAGAGATGGCTTAAATAAAAAGTCATTAGATGATAGCCTTTTGTCTCTTGAAATGCATCCCAGTAGACACATACAAAATGCAATACTTTAGTTATGGCCATTATTCCAGAAAGAATGTGCACAATATAGTCTCGAGAATCTGACTATAAACGATCCTATTTACCAGTTTGTAAGAAAACTAAATAGGAAGCTTGTCCTCAACCCATAAAGGGCATTCAAGCCATTTCTAAACAAAAAACCAGAGGAAGATGTGAGCCACAGTCGCAACGACTTATAAATATCCTTTTATTTCAATGTTATTCTATTTCATTATTGTTTGATCATTTAAATTTTTGTCTTTAATAATTTTATTTTGTCATTATTTGATTTCTCTTTTTACTATTTCTTTTTTAACTCTCGAGCTATGTGCTTCACCTGTTATTTGAGATAGATATGTTATCTCATTTACAGTTGTAAGTCATTATCACTAAGATCATTAAATATAACTTTTTGTTAAGGCACTTACTAATTACTTTTGATGTATCCCAATGGTAACTACTCACAATAACCAATTCAAGAATATTTGTATGCTCTCTGGGTTCAACTATGGAAAATATAAAGAATTTATTGAGGTAGCCTTAGATTTTAGTTGATACATAGCAGCTAGAAAATCACACTTGGTTTATAGAGGTGGTGATCGAGGGTTATCAAAACTGGTCTCAGAAGCTGCTTATATCCAAAGGGAGTGAAATGTTAGGCATCATCCCATCAATCTTAAAACCTATAAGCTGTTTGTCTGACTCACCAAGTGGAGAAGAGTTAGTCATTTCAGATGTGCAAGTGAGAATCACTGAAATGCTGAATCATACTGATGCTTTTATTTTTCTACCAGGAGATCTTGCAACTCTAGAGGCACTAATCACATTAGCATCTTAGGCCCATCTAAACATTTATCAAAAGTCCATCGATTTGTTAAATGTCAATAACTTTTATGATGACTTCATCGCATTTCATAACCATGCAATAAAAAACTATTTCATTCTTTTCACACTGAAATTAATCTTTATTTGTGCTCACACTGCTAATGAGCTACTTAATCTATTACAAGCTAATAGACTGGAGCCATATCACAGAACCTTAGTGTTGAAGTGGCTAACTAATGATGGTAGTAGCAACTACAGTAAGAAGTGTAAACTAGATTTAACTCTCTACTTGTATATATTTTCTTTAGTGTTGCAATACCCAAGTGCTATCTTCTAATCTCTACTTTTTTACTTTAAAATATCGAGGACAATATTTCATTCTAGTTGGGGAAAGGGAATAGTTGGCAATTGTGGAATGTGTTAATTTTGGCATAACTTTTATTAATTTTTATTGTAGAAACTAACCAGGCTAACTTTAGAAATGCATCTTCTTAATTTCTTTAAAAGAAAAAAATTAGACATTTTCTTATTATTAACATTAATATTAAGTGTAATCTTTTTAATTTTTAATTTATCATTTATAAATATATACTTTCAAATTTTTAGTTAAAAAATGACTAAATATGGAATACAGTGACTCTAAAAAGGCATCTTTTTAGTTTTTGTAAAATAAAAAAATTTGATCTTTTAACATTGAATGACAAAATGGCTTTTAAATTTTAGTATTTTATTATCTTTGGATTTAAGTTATGTTACACCATGTTCGCTACTCTATATGTTGATATTAGAAACAAAAATATGAGTTATTTGAAAGAATATATATGCCATAATAAATTCCAAGTGAGCTTTTGAACCTGTTATTTTTCTTAAAGAGAAACCCTTTTTGTCCATTCTTTATATAGCTTAGCAGTTTATTATTTTATACATGATCTTTAAATTTCTTTTGAGTCAAGCTTCTAAAAAAGGAAGAAAAAAATATGTATCGCTACAAGACAATGGAAAGATGTAGTGATTAATATATATATATATAATATATATATATATAAGAGAAAAAAATAAATAAACATATTACTTTGACTCACATTTTGACTTGAGATCGTAGTATTTCTAAACTGTGGGCATATTTATTTCATTTTAGTGAGAGTGTACGATATTACTTTATTATTTTTTCTATATTTACCATTCATTAGAATAACTATTGTTATCAGGTTTAATTTTTTTATGAGAGTGTCACTACTCACAAGATTTTAGGGTATTGACATGTCATTCTTGAAAATGACTTAATTACAATAGTAGTGACAAAGTCTATTACATTGACTGATGTAGATGGTTGATTTGGAAGTGATATTTCTTAAAGACTAGAGATAATGCTTATACTTCTCTTTGATTGTTATCATTAGTTTGATTAAATAAACACGATTTAAAAAAAATAGGTTTGAATTAGTTTTTGCTTAATTTGCTATAGCAATAAGCTGTTAGGAAGTATGTTGAGTGCTAGAAAATATATATTTATAAAAGAGAAAATTATTATTTTATACTTCAAGCTCTACCAACTTCCTTATTTTTATGTATTCAAGTCTCTTATAATTTTAATTATGTGTGTTTTATATAATCAAGTATTTTATGTATTTTAGGGACACCATAGTCATTTTATAATAAATGAGATATCTAATGACAAAACAAACAATAAATCTAAACTCAGAATGGTTGAAAACCTTAGGAAGAGCATAAAAATATAAATGTCATTGTTCACATATACAACATTTTTCAAATGTATGGCACTGTTCATAATACTGTTTACAACACTATTCATATATACTATACGATGATATGACAGTGACAGATGACGTGGCACCGACCAATGATGTGGCAGCATTTGATTGAAAGAATGATATGGCATTGACTAATAGTATGGCATTAACTGATGACATGACTTGATTGATGAGGTGTTATAATTTTATTAGATTAAAATATTTATACACTATTGACCGATGATGTGATAATATGTTAGTGGATTAGAAAAACATGTGTATGATACATACATATACACAGGATGATGTCTTTGATGATGTTTTCAAACCAATTAGAATTTCTCATATGGCCCAATCCTGTACGGCCAAATTGTTTTAATTCAATGGTTATAATTTACTCATTGTATCTATAAAAGGAGGGCTCCCTCCCTTAATTTGAGACCCTTAAGTATATTTTTTAGCTCTATTTTCTCTAATTCATTCTTCATCTTATATTTTCTATGTATTTTAATAAAATTTCTATTTTACCTCTAGTTCAAATATGAGTAGCTAATTTTCTTTCATACTTGGGTTGAAGGTGAAGTCTCAATATGTTTCATGGGCTTATTTTGGTAAATTCATTTTTTCTTCCTCTTGAATTTCTATAGATGTTTTGACTTTTCAAACAAATATAAATACCATTATTGTTACTGTTTGACATGATAAGCTCTTAACACCATCTTAATTAGAGTGCAGTTCATGAGGAGTAGACATCCCCCTCATGATTTAATTAGTACTACCCTAGTGCATGTTGATGCAGATCATATACCCAAAGTACCTTATTATAATACTTGCTGCTTTAATTTATTTTGGCTATTTCATTTTAAATTTTAAGATTATTTAAGTTAATTTCACCATAATTCAACCACCGATATAGAAAATTTAATTCAACACATAATAAAAATTTACCTCCTCGTGGGATAGACACTCGTCACTATTAATCTATTCCACAATAGATGCCTGCACTTGCGAGTTCAATAAAATTTATACAACAAGACTTACCTATTTAAAGATTTTAAAAATCTTACTCGTGGGTTTTTCTTTCTTTACCTTAGCTAACCTCTAGGGAAATAGAGCTTGAAGAACATACTATCGTGGGTTGGTTTTTTTTTCTCCTCTGATGATGAGTCCTCAGCATTAACAGATGTAATTTGAGTTGTTTTTATCACCGACATCTCCACTTTGTTGTCGACTTTTTTTTTATAGGGTCATGACAGCTTTAATCTCTCTATACTGCTAGGGTAAACTAGTACTTGCTTCATGGACTTTTTTAGGGTTAGGTATTGGTTGACTAAAAAATTTACATTTCTCAACAATCATTGCTAAGGTTTGAACTGAAAAGACAAGGTATCCTACTATCTTCTTAAGGTTTGAAATTGATTGGGTTTATAAGTTAAAGCCTACTCTCATTTCTTTTTGGGGTCCTGTAATGGTGTCGTTTTGTTGCTCGATCGTAGAGTGGGTAGAATTCTTAAAATTTTAGAATGTATCTTCCCATAGTTTGGGTTAAGAATAATTTAAATTCTAATTGTAAAGTTTGAATAGTGGCTGAGAACTTGAGGAACTTAAGGAATTGATTACATTGGTAAAGCTAGAGCTACTGATTCATTCTATTGGAATCCTTGAGACCATAAAAATTAGAATGGTCTCTACATCTAGGATTGTATGTGTTAAAGTAAGGGTTGTCATTTGATAGCCTTCTCATTACATCTATGGCATTGGCTTGATCTAGGTATAAGTCATGGTCATGTGGCACTGTTGGTTTAGTAGTTGTTCAAGATGTAATTTGCCGGGAAAGTCCTTCAACCATTTCTCTGACTTCTTCGATTCCCGAACTTAACTCGTCAATGTGAACCTTATTCACACCTTTAATTATTCTATTATTCTTGAGTGACCGACTCCATTGTTGGGAATTATCCACTTGTCGTTGGAAGAATTCCCAAATTTCTTATACACTTTTTGACATTAGCTCTCCTGCATTTGTTGTCATTAGCCATGCTTGCACATTTAGTAGTAGTCCCTTCAAAAGTTATTGGGACTAGTGTCATTTCTCGTACCCATGATATAGACATTTCAAGAGTAGCCCATTAAATCACTCTCATGCTTCAACTATGAAAAATAATTCTTGCACATTTTGCAGTAATCCCTCAAAAAAATATTGTTTTAGCCATAAAATCTCACCAATTTTTCGAGGGTTATCAATTCTTTTATTGTTTTGGGTATAAAACACACAAAAACGTATTGTATACATTTTATTGAACTCGTAAGTGCACGAATCTATTGTAAAATAGATTAATGGTCACGAGTATCGATCTCACAAGGATGTAGATTTTATTTATGTATTGAACTAAATTTTCTAAGTGAGTAGTTGAAATTGTGGTGAAATTAACTTAGATGATCTTAAAATTAAAATTAAAATAATGGAAATAAATTAAAGTAGCAACTATAATAATGAGGTGCTTTGGGTATTTGGATCCGCATCAACATACATCAGAGCTTAATATTCCTTATTAGAACTAATGAAATTATGAGGGGACTTTTGACTCCTCATGAGCCACACTGTTATTAATATAGTACTAAGAGTTCATCATGTCAAACAGGAATAACTGTGTTATTACTGTCTGTCAACAAAAAGTCAAAAAATCTACAGAAATTAGAAAGAACGGAAAGTAAATTTACTAAAATAAGTTTATGGAGATGTTGAGACTTCATCTTCAATCCAAGCTTGAAACAAAATTAACTACTCATATTTAAACTAGGAATAAAATTAAATTTTTATTAAAATACGTAGAAAATACAAGATGAAGAAGGAATTAGAGCAAATGGAGCTAAAAAATGAACTCAAAGGTGTCAAATTGGATGCACAGGATTGCGCCACGTGGTAAATTTTGATTAGATTAAACATATCATCAAGGCTATCATCCTGTGTATATATATATACCGTACGCATGTTTTTTTTATTCACTAACATACTGTAACATCATCGGTCAATAGTACATATATATTTTAGCCCAATAGGATTGTAACACCTCACCGGTCAATATCACATCATCAATTAATGCCATATAAATAGTCAAAGCCGTATCATCCATCCAATCAAATTCTGCTATGTCATTGATAGGTGTCACATCATCGGTTAAGGTTATGTCATTGGTCAATGCCACATTATTATATAGTATTTATGAATAGTACTATGAGTAGTACTGTACATGTGAACAGTGTTGTACATGTGAACAATGATATTTATACTTTTATGTTCCTTTTAAGATTTTTAACTATTCTAAGTTTAGATTTGTTATCTATTTTGTCATTCGATATTTCGTTTATTGTGAAATAGTCATATTACCTCTAAAATACATAAAATACTTAATTAAAATAAAATACACATTAAAATCATAAGAGAGCTAAATGCATAAAAGTAAGAAAGTTAGTAGAGTTTAAAGTATAAAATAATAATTTTCTCCTTTATAAATAAAATTCAAAGCCTAACCAGCTTATTACTAGTCCGTAGCGAACTAAGCAAAAGTAAATTTAAACCCAAAACTCTTTTTTTCTTTTTTTAAACAATTGTGTTTATGTAATCAAACTTATGATAATAATCAAATAAGAGTATAAGCATTATCTCCAGGCCTTTAGAAAGATCATTCCCAAGTTAATAATCTACATGAATTAATCCTGTAGACTTTGTTATAGCTATTATAGTCAAGCTACTTTCAAGAATGACATGTCAATCCCAAAAATCTCATCGATAGTGACAGTCTCATAAAGAAATTAAATCTTAGTCACTCTCATTAATGGTAAATTGAGAGAACATACTAAACCAATATCACACGCCCTCACCCAAATGAAATAAACATCCTCACAGCTTAGAAATAATACGATATCAAGTCAAAATATGAGTTAGACCGATGTATTTATTTATTTTTTCTCTTTTTTATGTTCTTTTTTTATGCATCACTACATCTTTAAGTCCATGTAACTAGTTTCTACTTTAGACTATAGTTTCCCAAAATTAAAAAGAATTTTTATTAGGACGTAAAGTGGGCCAGGGATATAGTGAGCAAAGAAGGGGAATGAAGGAAAAATAAAATAAATATTTGAGAAAAGTAGAATTTTTGTTTTTTGAGATTATAAGATATATCTCGCTTTATTTTATTTTGAACTAATATACATTAATATATATTTTTTTTTATTTTTTACTCTTTGTTTCTCTTCTCTTTTTTGCATAATTTTATTAAACAAAATAATTATTTACTTTTTTCTCAAACACGAATGGTGATGAAATTTATACGACATCGAGTAATATTTTATATTGGTGTTGGGTCAAGATGATAAGTTAATAAAAAAAAGAATAAATTTTCTTTTAAAAGGTTCAAAAAGGTAACTAAGGATATTTCATAATAAGGATGGCTAGAAAGGCTCAAAGGAGTCAAAGATGGCCTTTCTATTATCTTTTAGGCCCTAAATAATCTTCTATATCCACTAGTTAAATAGACCTTCAGATGTAGTGATACATATTTTTTTATCTTTTTTTAGAAGATTGATTCAAAAGAAATTTAGAGATCATGTATAAAAGTAATAAACTACTAAACTGTATAAAGAATGGGGAAAAATTGTTAATGTGATTAGTGCCCAAGATGATAATATGATTAGTGACTCTAGAGTTACAAGATCTCCTGGTAGGAAAATAAAAGCATCAGCATGATTCAAAATTTTAGTTTTTCTCTCTTACATACCTAAGATGACTAACTCTTCTCCAATTGGTGAGTCAAACAAACAGCCCACAGGTTTTAAGATTGATAGGATGATGCCTAACACTTGGCTGCCTCTGATGTAAGTATCTTCTAAGACTATTTTTGATAACCCTCGGTCGCTTTCTCCATAAACCAAGTGTAATTTCCTAATTACTATGCATTAATCAAGATCTAAGGTTACCTTAATAAATTCTTTATATTTTCCATAGTTGAACCTAAAAAGTACACAAATATTCTTGAATTGGTTAGTGTGAGCAGTTGCCATTGGGATACTTAAAAAACATTTAGTGAGTGCCTTAACAAAAAATCATATTCAATGATCTCGGTGACAATGATTTATAGGTGTAAATGAGGTAACATGTCTATATCAAATATCAAATTAAGCATATGGCTCGAGAATAAAAAAAGAAAATAGTAAAAAGAGAGAATAAATAATGATAAAATATAATTATTAAAGACAAAAATGTAAATAATTAAACAACAGTGAAATAAAATAACATTGAAATAAAAGGATATTTACAAGTAGTTGTAACTGTGACTCACATCTTTCTTCAGGTTCACGTCTAGAAACAGCTTGGACGCCCTCTATGGGTGAAGGACAGGCTTTTCATTTAGTTTCTTACGAATTGGCAGACATGATCATTTATAGTTAGATTTTTAAGATTATATCATGCATATTCTTTCTAGAATAATGATCATAACTAGAGTATTGCATTTTGTACATATCTAATAAGATGCATTTTAAGAGACAAAAGGATATCATTTAATAACTTTTTGTTCAAGCCATCACTAATGAATTGAATCTTGTCTTCTCTAGTATTAGACACCATTCTTAAAAAACATGAATTTTTATTGCATCTCACTCTAGCACACTTCTGACAAACATTAGAGAGCTTTCGAGCTCTTCGTTCTCTTGAGTAATTTTCTTTACCACAATCAAGCATGTGTGCAATAAATTTAGGAGGCAACTCAGTTGCGAATCGCATTTCCACTTGGATTATCCATCGGATGTCAATAGGGATGTTTTTCTTTATAAGCAATTGCATGTGTTTGGAACAAGCTTTATAGATAGTGAGGATGGCATTTAGAGAAACTGAAAGAAATCGCTATTGGAGCTTTGCTAGCATTGCGTCTTTATCCATGCTTTGAACTTAGAATATTAGTTATTATAGAAAACTAAAGTAACCAACATTGATTGTCACGGAGTACCATTATCCACCATTTAACTAGAGTAATAAACTGAAACTTATAAAGAAAAGAAAGAAAGAAAAAAATGTTATAATCGTCTTCTTATCAAATTTCCCTCAAGCTCTAATTAGATGCTATAGATGCCTCTCTTAATTTCTTTGTGACCTCTTCTAAATCCTCAACATGGGCTTCTAACTCTAGTGGTTGTAGTTTCCAAATATGATGTATTTTACAAAATCGTATTTGGCCTCTTAAATGAGATTGTATACGTTGAAACTATTTAAGAATATTAAAGAGACATTTTTTAGTTAAGGCACTCATGAAAAGAAATGATAAGAGAAAAATTAATAGTTAAACAAATACACTTAAGTAAAAATTATTAAAAATAAAAAGGAAAACTTTAAATCACCGAAAGGAAACAGGAAAAAAAATCTCAGGTCATTTCAATCTTTTGCGTTGTTTTCACCATGTTGTTGGCACTCATGATTTGACTTTACTTTTCTGACCATTAACTTTAAAAATTCTATCATTCTTTAGATTCTTAAGTATAGTGGCTCCATATGGAAAAATAGTATGAACAATAAATAAACCACACCATTGAGAGTGTAACTTGCTTAGAGAAATGTGCCATTAAAAACTGAATAAAAACACTTTCTGACCTAGTGTAAAATATTTTCTCATGCTACGCTTGTCATGAAAGATTTTCATTTGCTTCCTGTAGTCCTTATCATTTTTATCGTTACAAATCTCCTTTAGTTTTACCTGTTGTTATCTCGTTTTTAAACTAAAGATGGGATCAATAATGTTTGTATTCTTTCGTTTATTAGTAGGGGAAGATGAGATGATTTCTGACAATATATTTTCTTCTCCTAAGAATGTATAATTCAAAGAGTCAAGCAAATATTTAAGTTCAATCTTTGGTGGCAATTCTGATGATAGGATGAGATTTTCTCTTAATGGTGTCAATTGCTCTATCTTTGTCTTTCATTTATCAATATCCATATATAGTGATGAATCAAGTAAGGTATTAACATCATCAATTGATCTGTAAATATTAAAATCTAAACCAAAGTGGTTAAGCATATTAGTATAAGGTTATCATTAAAGTTTAAAGGAAAAGTATTGTTAATTAATTCATCAATTAAATCTACATCTATAATTCTATCATCTCAATTATGAGGTTGTTTGGCAATGTTGAAGATATTTAGCTTTATGGTCATATTGCCAAATGACAGCTATATATTTTCAATCCTGCATTGAATGTGAGCATCAGTAGTCTCTAAAAAACGCCAGCCTGGGATAATAAGAATGTGCTTCCTTGATTCTTGCATTGGTTGAGTGTCAATTACAATGAAATCAATAAGAAAATAAAACTTATCTACCTGGATAAGCACATCCTCCATAATACCACTAGGCAATTTCGTGGATCAATATGTAAGCTATAATACCACTGGAGTTGGGTGTAATTCTCTTAATTCAAGTTTTATAAACACTGATTAAAGTAACAAATTAACACTAGCTCTTAAGTCTAACAAGGTACACTCAATTATGTACTTCTCTTTACTATATGAGATAGTATAGGAGTCTAGGTCTTTGCATTTTAGAAGAATTTTGTGTCAAAGTATAGAGCTAACATTTTTTTGTTAAAAATGTCTTCTTTTAAACATGAATTTTTTTCTTTTTAGTACATAGATCTTTAAAAAACTTAGCATAAGATGACATTTGTTTTATAGCATCAAGCAAAGGGATGTTAACACTTACTTGTTTGAAGATTTCAAAAATCTCATCGTGGATTTTCCCTTCTTTGTTTTAAGTAATCTTTAGGGAAATAGAGTTTTAAGAACATACTCTCGTGGGTTGATTTCTTCCTTTTCTGATGATGAATCCTCAACATTGATATGTATAGTTAGGATTGTTTTTGTTACCGACATCTCTATTTTGTTATCGACTTTATTTTCTTTTCATAGGATCATGATAATTTTGACCTTTTCATACTGCTGGGGTAAACTGGTACTTGCTTCATGGAATACTTTAAGGTTAGGCATTAATTGACTCAGAAATTTACCTTTCTCAATAGTCATTGTCAAGATTTTAACTGAAAAGGTAGGTTGGCCCATCATCTTCTCGAGGTTTCAAATAGATTGGTTCTGTGAGTTGAAGCTTGCTCTCATCTCATTTCGTAGTGCATCAATGGTACGGTTCTGTTGCTCGATGATGGAGTGGGTAGAATTCTTAAAATTTTAGAATGCATTCTCTCATGGCTTGGGTTGAGAGAAGTTAGGATTTTGATTGTATGATCTAAATGGTGGCTGAAAGGCTTAAGGAACTGGTTGCATTGGTGGAAATAGAGCTACTACTCCATTCTATTGGAGTCTTTGAGACTATGAAAAATTAGTATAGTCTCTCTATCCAGGATTATAGGTGTTGGAATAAAGGTTATAGTTTGATAGCTTTCTCGTAATAGAACCGTACCATTGATTTAGGTATGAGTCATGATCATGTGGCTCTATTAGTTTAGCAGTTATTAATAATGCTATTTTGTCGGGAAAGTCCTTCAACCATTTCTTTGACTTCTTCAATTCCCGGACTTAACTCACCAATGTGAACCTTATTCACACCTTTAATTATTCTATATTCCTTATGACCGACTCTGTTGTTGGGAATTATCCACTTTTCACTGAAAGAAATCCTAAATCTTTGATGCACTTTTCGACGTTAGCTCTCCTCTAGTTGCTGCTATCAATCATTCTTGCACATTTGACAGTAATCTTCTAAAACGTATTGGCACTGATGTCATTTCTCATACCCATGATGTGAACACTTGAAGAGCAACCCATAAAATTGCTCTCATTCTTTAAAAAATTGCTCGTCTTCTCTTCGGGTGAACTCTTAAATTTCTCTGTGAATAGAATTGGTTTTATGCACAGGAAATTATTTATTCAAAAATTTTGTTACCATTTATTCCAATGATATAATGCTATTAATAGGTAATGTATTAAACCATGAATGAGCTTTATCCTTTAATAAAAATAGAAATAATCTTAGTTTAATATCATCATCTGAAAAATTCTCATATTTAAAAATTTGATAAATAGTATGAAAATCATTTAGATGATTATATGGATCCTCATTCTTTAGGCCATAGAATGTTGAGAGAGAATTTAGCACACTAGGTTTTAATTCAAAATTCCTAGTAACTACATTTTGGGTATCATATACATGATGTGCTCAAGTTAGTTAAAGAACTTAAGTAGTCCTTAAATGACCTCTCCTGTGGTGGTTTTTGTTGTTATAAATCCATTTAATTTTTTCATTAAGTACAACGTATTTGTGTGTGCGATATTTTTTTTAATTTTAAGTCGATAAGCACAAGATTAGTAATTGTGATCTTCAACTATGCATAAAAAAAATATAACAAAAAAATGAGAATAAAATTAATAAAAATAAAGAAGAGAGAGAAATTACGATACTAGCCTTATTATGTTATTACCATTTTACTATGAAAATAAACTCAAGTGTTAAAAAAATATAAAAAATAAATTAAATAAAATAACAAGATAAATGAAAAATTGCAACAAAAAATGACTTAAAGATTAAATTATAGAAATATAAGGAAGAAAAAAATCAAATTACAAGGATTACCAATTCACTTTTCTTAATTTTTATTTGAATTAATATGAAATTAAGTTAAAGAAATTTAAAGAAATTACAAAATAAATAAATTATAGAAATTAAAAGAAATTACATTATAAAAATTAAATTGAAAAAAATTAATTAGAAAAAATTACATGAAAACAAAAAAATTACAAAAAGATTAATTCAATGAATTAAAATTACTTATCTCTCTGACAACAACACCAAAAACATTCTTACTCCATGACAATTATAATCTATTGTAGAATTGACTTTGAAAATTTGTAATAAAAAATGCTTGGTACTATCATTTACAAGATGGGCTTAAGTTGGTAAAAAATAAATTAATGGGACATATAAAGAATTTTTTGAGGGAAAGAATCCAAATACGATGTGTTATTACTCATAACTCCTTATGAACTTGTAGTATAGTGGTGAGAATTCCCACCTGTCACATGGGCGACCCAAGTTCTTGATCCACTGCAATAGATTAAATGATGGAAAATACCCTTGAGTTCAATCTTATTATAATGATTTTATTGAACAAAAAAACATGTGATATCTTCATGCAAATGACCCTTGAGTTGATTTTTCTACTTCTTTTTCTCGGATTCCTTCTTCATCTTGTATTTTCTATGTATTTTAATAAAATTTTCATTGTATCCCTAATTCAAATATGAGTAGCTAATTTTCTTTCAAGCACAGGTTGAAGATGAAGCCTCAACATGTTCCATGGGCTTAATTAGTAAAATTATTTTCTCTTCTCTTCTAATTTCTATGGATGTTTTGATTTTTTGTTGACTGATAGTAATAACATAGTTATTACTGTTTGACACTGTAAGTCCTTAACACCATATTAATTAAAGCATGGTTCATGAGAAGTGTACATTCCCCTCATAATTTAATTAGTACTAATAAGGCATATTAAGCCCTGGTGCCTGTTGATTTAAATGTAGATACCTAAAGCACATTAACATGGACCATGACTTAATATTTTTTATTAGAACTAATTAAATCATGAGAGAGATTTTCACTCCTCATGAATCACCCTCTAATTTCTGTGGATATTTTGACTTTTTGTTGATAGATAATAATAACGCAGTTATTATTGTTTGACACGATATGTAACACCCTAAATCTAACACGTGCAGAGCACGTTTGAGAAGGAGGTTACTCGCAAAACATAATCTCTATTCATAAATACCAAACTGGAATACCTTAAATTCTTATAAGAATAATCCACAAGTCACAAGTCACATAAAATAACAAAGTCTCAAAACTCAAATTACAAGTTCATGATCGAAATAAACTAAAAAAAAACATAAGTCTATTCTTCTTTTTCTTATTCAAATAGGGAACAAAAATAAAAATCTCTAACTTCATGGTTAGGCACACCTCTCAAAGGAACTTAATCTGCAAAAAATAATGATGAGGAGTGAGCCGTTAACTCGGTAAGTAAAACCATTCGTAATACACTAGGCCTATCGATACCTAAAAATATATTGCAAGCCTTCTTTGAGCAAAATATATTTCATAAATCCATAAGTTTCACAAAAACTATATTCCATGATGAAGTAACGTATTTTAATTAGATAACATAAATCTATAAGAATTCAGAATATCAAAACCAAAGTTACTTATTAAGGTAAATCATATTCACATGTACAGAAAATGAAACGTTAGCTCATGTCACATAGTGTCACCTATAGTCTCGGTGACCCGGCCCAGACAGAATCAGAATTAGAATATTATGTGCACATTCAGAACTTATACCCAGTACTGGTCCAGGCAAATATATCGTATATTACGATCAGAATTAGAATCAGAATCAGAATCAGAATAACTATAGACAATAAACCAAAACATTAAGAATCTTATAATCATCAATAACTGAAATTACACATAAGTACTAAACATTCGTATCAGATTCAGAAAAGTCCATAAAAATAATTTAGGCTTACAAGCTGATTTACAAATAAAATCATAATAAGAATTCATGTCACTAAAATAATTTACATATTGAAAGACATTTATAAAATATTTTATTAAAAGAATTCATATTTGAAAACATTCTCATAAACTGATTTTGCTACAAAAATCCTTTGATTTCTAAATAGTATAAAATTCTTATAATAATATCAAAATACATGTACCTATCCAGTATACTAGGAATGAAGTTACTTACCTTGATATGAGAATCTTGAACTACACACCTCTAAGTCCCTAAGAGTCCTCAATACCTTAACAAATACAAAACATAATTATTAATAACTCAATCTAAGAATATGCCTTTCTAATTCATTCCTGTACAGGTCTGATCTCAGAATTTTAACTCTTAATCTAAACTTTAGAATGACATAATATTCTACAAAACTATTCTTGACATCCATGATTATCTCATATAAAATTTTGAAGAGGATCCGAGGTCAAAAACATTTTTAAAACGATTTATTTCTCAACAATTTCAAAACTGTTTTCTCATAACCTTAACCGAACAGAACCGTTTCTGAGAATTTTATAAAATGAAATACGTATCATAAACTTATGAAATTAAAACTGGGGATACTATACACGTATCTTAACATTCATATAAAATTTCATAATTTTTCGAGTTCATATGATAGCGAAAATAATTTTGTAAACCCGATCGCACTGCTGAAATCGTAGTTTTCTAGTGCAGTGCTTTCTAATTCGAAAATACATATTAAATTGAAAATGATATTACATTTGATTAAATAAAATTTATTAAGGAGGATCTATATGTCTAGTTTCCAGAATATGAATTTCTAATAAAAATTCGTTCACAAAACATCAGTTTAAAAATCAAGATATTATGCTGTCCAAAATCATCCTATATTATGCCAAGGGTTGATTAACCAAACTCCTAATTAATCAAAACCCTAAATAAAACCTAAACATATCATATGTCATGCATCAAGATCTATAAAAACAAATCTAAAATCATGCCAAACATAAATCCTAAATAGAATGATTTATAAGAAATTTTTGAAGGGAATAAGGAGGGTATACATACCGTTTGCTTTGATTGAATCCTAGAATTTCAGTGAAGAAAAAATTATGAACAATTGATAAGAGAAGAAACAAGAATTCATATGTTTTTTGGGTTATGAAAAAGGGAGATAAAAGATGAATTTATAGGGAATGGAATCTTGAAAAAATAACCTTTTATTCTAAAACTATCTTTTAAATAACCCTTATTAATAACTTAATACTCTTTTATACCCTTTTCTAATAAAAAAGCCTCCATAAATCCTAGTGAAAGCCTAAATTCCATAAGGAATTCTTTTTTTTTTTTGGCGTTACATGATAAGCCCTTAACACTATATTAATTAAAGAGTGATTCATAAGGAGTTTAGTGGAATTATATTCCTCCGAGTAAGGCTCCCCATTCGTTGACACTTATCACATGAAGAACAAAAATGTGTAAGCATTTCGAAATAAAGTTGGACAATAAAAACCCATTGTAAAATCTTAGTAGTTTTTTCTTAGCGCTGAAATTGCCTCCACAAGTTTGTCTATGGTAGAATGCAAGGATATGTTGAATTTTCTAACACACATCGACTGATAATTTGATCTGTGCATTACTTGAACATATAAGGATCATACTAAAAAAAGTTCTTTATTTCCACAAAAAATTTAGCTTTATCCTCTTTAGTCTAATGCTCTGGAAGTTGACCTGTAACAAGATAGTTAACCATATCAGCATACTATGGTAATACTTCTACACTCATCAATTGTTCATTTGGGAATAATTCATTCAATGGTAATGGTTCTGAAATTATGTCAAAATTGAGACAACAAATATGATCTGCCACAACATTTTTTGTGTCTTTTTTGTCTTTAATTTCGAAGTCAAATTCTTGCAAGAGTAGTACCCGACAAATTAATCTAGCTTTTGCTTATTTCTTTGTAAGAAGATATTTAAGAGCAGTATGATTTGTGAACACAATTATTTTATAATCAATGAGATAAGATTGAAATTTCTCTAATGAAAAATACTAATGCTAGCATTTCTTTTCTGTTGTTGAATAGATTAACTGTGCATCATTCAATGTCATACTAGCAAAGTAAATGACATGAGGAATTCGATCAATTCTTTGTCCTAATACTACTCCTACTACATAATCATATGCATCACACATAAGCTCTAATGGTAAGTTCTAGTTTAAGGATTGAATGATGGGTGATGATGTCAATAACAGTATGATTTGTGAACACAATTATTTTATAATCAATGAGATAAGATTGAAATTTCTCTAATGAAAAATACTAATGCTAGCATTTCTTTTCTGTTGTTGAATAGATTAACTGTGCATCATTCAATATCATACTACCATAGTAAATGACATGAGGAATTCGATCAACTCTTTGTCCTAATACTACTCCTACTACATAATCATATGCATCACACATAAGCTCTAATGATAAGTTCTAGTTTAAGAATTGAATGATGGGTGATGATGTCAATAACTGCTTTAGTTTTTCAAATGCCATAAGACAAAAGATACATCCTTAGCAAGTAGATTACATACGGGTGCAGAAGTTTTGTTAAAATTTTTAATGAAATATCTATAAAAACTGGTATGCCTAAGGAAAAATCTTACTTAACTGACTGTTTTAGGTAGAGGAAGATTGAAAATGAGCTTCATCTTGACTTTATCAGTCTCAATATCTTTGCTTGAAATGATGTGACCAAGAACAATACCTTGTTTTACTATAAAATGACATGTCTTCCAATTTAAGACTAAATTCTTCTTAATACATCTTTACAAAACTAATGTTAGATGATTTCGATATTGATCGAATGAGTCTCAAAAGACAGAAAAATCATCAATAAAGACTTCAAGGAATCATTTAACCATATCAAAAAAAATGCTTAACATGCATCGTTGACGTTGTGCAAATTTTATTAAACTCGTAAGTACACGAATCTATTGTATAATAGATTAATGGTGACGAGTGTCAATCTTATGAGGAGGTGGATTTTAATTATGTTTTGAACTAGTTTTTTAATTAGGCGATTAAAATTATGGTGAAATTATACTAAATTTTGAATTCGAATAGCGGGAATAATTAAAAATAACAACTATTATAATAAAGCAATTAGGTATCTGGATCCGTATCAATATGCACCAAGGCTTGATATTCCTTATTAGTATCAATTAAATCATGAGGGAAAAATCTACTCCTCGTGAACTATGCTCTAACTAATATGATGCTCAGAGCTTATCTTACCAACTAGTAATAATTGTGTTTTTACTATCTGTCTATAGAAAGTCAAAATATCTATAGAAATTAGAGAAAAAAATAAATTTACCAATTAATCCTTTAGAATATGTTAAGACTTCACCTTCAACCAAAGCTTAAAAGAAAATTAGCTGCTCATATTTGAACCAGGAGTAAAATGAGAATTTTATTAAAATACATAGAAAATACAAGATGGAAAAAGAATTATAGAAAATGAAGTTAAAAAATGAACTCAGGGGTATTAAATTAGGGAAAGAACCCTCCTTTTATAGATACAATAAGCAAATCATGGCCATCAGATTAAAATAATTTAGACGCACAGGATTGCGTCACGTGGCAAGTTGTGATGGTTTGAACACATTATCAAGGCTATTATACCATGTATATGCATGTACCGTACAGACTTTTTTCTGATCCACTAACATACTGTCACATTATCAGTCAATAATGCATAAACATTTTAATCCAATAAGATTGTGATTCTAATGATAGGCTAGGTTTTTTCTCTAATGGTGCTAGTTGTTTAATCCTTAACTTCTATTTAATTATGTCTATAGATGGTGCAGATTCAAGTAAGGCACTGACCCCATCAACTGATTTGTCAATATCAAAATTCAAAACAAAGCGAGTTAAACATATTTGTAAAAGGTCATCACTAAGGTTTGAAAGAAAAGTATTATCAACAAATGCTTCAACTAAATCTACATCAACAATTCTATCATCTGTATTATGAGGTTGTTTGGCAATGTTTAAGATATGTAGCTCCATGGTCATATTGCTAAATGACAACTGCATATTTCTAGTTTGTATTGAATGCGAGCATCGACAATTGCTAAGAAAGATCGGCCTAGGATAATAAGGATATGCTTCCTTGAATCCTGCACTAATTAAGTGTCAATTATAATGAAATCAACGAAAAAAATAGAATTTATCTACCTGGATAAGCATATCTTCCACAATACCACGAGGTATTTTTGTGGATTGATCTATAAGTTGTAACACTACTAAAATTAGGTGTAATTCTCTCAATTCAAGTTTCACAAACACTGAGTAAGACAAAAAATTAATACTAGCTCCTAAGTCCAACACAACATTCTCAATTGTATGGTTTCCCCTAATACATGAAATTGTTAGGGAGCCTGGGTCTTTGCATTTTAGAGGAATTTTGTGTTGTAGTATAGAGCTAACGTTTTCCATTAAAAATACCTTCTTTTGAACATTAATATTTCCTTTTTATTATATAGATCTTTAAGAAATATGCCATAAGATGACATTTATTTTATAGCATCAAGCAAAGGGATGTTAACACTTACTTGTTTGAAGATTTCAAAAATCTCACTCATTGATTTTTCTTTCTTTACTTTAGCTAATCTTTGGGGAAATAGAGCTTTAAGAACATACTCTTGTGGGTTAGTTTCTTTTTTCTCTTCTAATGACGACTCTTCAACATTTACAAGTGCAACTTGAGTTGGCTTTGTTACTGTATCTCTACTTTATTAACGACTTGTTTTTCTTTTCACAGGGTCATCATGACTTTGATCTCTACATGCTACTGGGATGAACTGATACTTATTTCATGGACTCCTTTACGTTACGGCACAAGTTGACTCAAAAATTTTCCTTTTTTAACAGTCATTATTAGGGCTTGAACTGAAAAGGTAATTTATCCCACCATCTTCTCAAGGTTTGAAATTGATTAGTTTTGTAAGTTGAAGCTTGCTCTCATCTCATTTTGGTAGTTCATAAATAGTATGATTTTGCTGCTCAATCGTGAGGTAGGTAAAATTCTTGAAATTTTATAATGTATCCTCCCATGATTTGAGTTGAGTTGAGAATAGTTTGGGTTCTGATTGTATGGCCTAAATTGTGGCTATGAGGCTTGAAGAACTTGAGAAATTGATCGCATTAGCAAAGCTGGAGCTGCTGGTCCATCCTATTAGAATCCTTGATACCACAAGAAATTAGAATTGTTTCTCTATTTAGAATTGTATGTGTTGGAATAAGGGTTGTAGTTTGAGAGCTTTCTCATTAGACCTATGGCATTGACTTGATATAAGTATGAGTTACGGTCATATGGCTTTATTGGTTTAACAGTTGTTAATGATGATATTTTTTTGGAAAGCCCTTCAATTATTTTTTTGACTTTTTCGATTCCTAGACTTAATTGGCCAATGTGAACCTTAATCACACCTTTAATTCTTCTATTGTTCCTGAGTGACCAACTCTGTTGTTGAGAATTATCCTCTTGTCCCTAAAAGAAATCTCAAATTTCTGATGCACTTTTTAACATTAGCCTTTCTCCACTTGTTTCTTTTAGTCATTCTTGTACATTTAGTAGCCATCGCTCCAAAACGTATTGGCACTGGTGTCATTTCTTATACCCATGATGTGGACACTTTAAAAGTACCCATTAAATCACTCCTATACTTCAAAAAATTATTCATCTTCTCTCTGGGTGAACTCTAAAATTTTCTTACAAACAAAATTAGTTTTATACGCTATGAAGTTTTTACTCAAAAATTTTGTTACTATTTGTTCCTATGATATAATGCTAGTAGTAGATAATGTATTAAACTATGAACGACCTCTATCCTTTAATGAAAATAAAAACAATTTTAGTTTAACATCATCATCTGAAAAATTCTCATATTTAAAATTTTAACAAACAATATGAAAATTATTTAGATTATTATATAAATCCTCATTTTCTAAGCCATGGAATGTTGGGAGATAATTTAGCACACTAAATTTTAATTCAAAACTCCTAGTGGCTACATTTGGGTATTGTATGCATGATGTATTGAAATTAGCTAAAGAATTGAAGTAGTCCTTGAGTGGCCTCTCCTATAGTGGTTCTTGTTATTATTTTTATATATGTTTAAGATTAGGTAATTGTGACCTTCGATCATATATAAAAAATAATTAAAAATACAACAAAACTATAATGTTTTTGTATGTACAAAGTATTTTTTTAATTTTAAGTCTATATGCTCAAGATTAGATAATTGTGACCTTCGACAATGTATAAAAAAATAATAAAAATACAACAAAAAGTAAAAACAAAATTAGTAAAATAAAGAAGAAAGAGAAATTACGATATTAACCTTATCACGTTGTTACCACTTTATTATGAAAATAAACTCAAGTGCTAAAAAAATATAAGAAATAGATTAAATAAAATAACAAGATAAAAAATTATAATGAAAAATGAAGTAAAAATTAAATTATAGAAATATCAAGAAGAAAAAAATCAAATTACAGGGATTGCAGATTCACTTTTTTAATTTTTAATTTTAATATTTTTATATTTTTAATTTTTAATTTTTTAATTTTTAATAACAATTTTAAAAGCAAATAACTAAAAAAATTAATTCTATGTATTAATTCCAAGAATAAATTAACAGGATAAAACGAAAAAATTACTAAGGAAAATAACTTGAAAATTTAATTACAAAAATTTAAAGAAATTATAAAAAATGAATTATAGAAATTAAAAGAAATTAAATTATAAAAATTAAATTGCAAAACAATTAATAAGAAAAAAATTACAAGAAAATAAAAAATTACAGAAAATGAATTCAATGCATTAAAATAACTTTCTTCTTCGGCAACAGTACCGAGAACTTGTTGTATAAATTTTATTGAATTTTCAAATGCACAAATTTATTGTAGAATAGATTAGTTCTAATGAGTGTTGATCCCACGAGGAGGTAAAATTTAATTGTGTGTTAAATTAATTTTCTAAGTAGGTGGTTGGAATTATGATAAAAGTAATTTAATCTATTTTAAAATTAAAGTTGGAATGACAGATATAAATTAAACTGACAACTATTGTAATGAGACGCTTTAATATCTGAATTGGCATTAACATACATCAGGGCTTAATATTCCTTATTAATACAATTAAATCATGAGGGGGATGTCCACTCATCATGTATTATGCTCTAATTAATATAGTGCCAAAGATTTATCGTGCCAAATAGTAACAACTATATTATTGCTGTCTATCAATAAAAAGTTAAAACATCCACAGAAACTAGAAGGGAAGAGAAAATAAATTTACTAAAATAAGGCCATAGAACATGCTGAGACTTCATCTTCAACCTAAGCTTGAAAGAAAATTAGCTTCTCATTTTAAACTAGAGGTAAAATCAAAATTTAATTAAAATATATAGAAAATATAAGATGAAGAAGGAATTAACAAAAATGAAGCTAAAAAATGAATTCAAGGGTCTCCAAATTAGGGCCATCAGATAAAAACAATTTGGATGTACAAGATTGCACTACGTGGCAAGTTCTGATTGGATTGAACACATCATCAAGGCTATCATCTTATGTATATACACGTATCGTATGCATGTTTTTCTAATCTACTAACATACTGTTACGTCATCAATCAATAGTACATACATATTTTTGTCCAATAGGATTATGACACCTCACCGATCAACGCCACATATCAATCAACGCCACATAAGCGGTTAAAGCCACATCATACACTAAATCAAATACTACCACGTCATTGGTCGATGCCACATCATCATATAGTATTCATGAACAGTATCGTACATGTGAACAATATTGTACTTGTGAACAGTGACATTTATGCTTTTATACTCCTCCTAAGATTTTCGACTGTTTTGAGTTTAGATTTATTATTTATTTTGTCATATGATATCTTGTTTATTTTAAAATTACCATATTACACCTAAATTACATAAAATACTTAATTATAATAAAATACATATAATTAAAATCACAAGAGAGTTGAATACATAAAAGTAAGGAAGTTAGTGGAATTTGAAGTGTAAAATGACGATTTTCTCCTTTCTAACTATATATTTTCGAGCACTCAACAATGGTCTCCTTTCCTTTGCATGTATGGATTTTTTATAGTTGAAAATTAGGGCAACCGTAAATCCAAGGCTCATGTCTTCCAAATTTGGAAACTCTGTAATCTGCTAAGTATCTCACATGAAATTTTCTATTTCAATACTCTAGGATTGCGACAGCAAAGGTTACAACATTTGCACTATTCCAGACTTGTTTCAATTCTTCTATAATCAAGTATTTTTCTTATTTTTGTAAGTTTATTGCAAAAGCATTCCTTCCTTGAAATTTGAGCTTTCAATCACCTGTAATCATACATTTGATCTAAGCAAACAAAATTTATTAAAATTAAACTAAAATGGATATCATGTAAAATCTAATTAAAATACAATAAAACCATGTTATTTGCTATCTAAGTAATCATTATTTAGATCTAGAAATGCCATGATAACTCTCTTTTCATAGAATTATTAAGGGCTCTAAGAAAAGATAAGATAATGCTTTTAGGTTTTGTAAGGTGTACATCCTAGGTAAATCCTTAAGAGCCATGTTTAAAACTATAGTGCATTCAATAAAAAGGGCTTTAGATTATATACTTAAAGATTTTTAGAGACCATCACACACTACATCTCTAAGTAGAGCTAGGTATTTTTTATCCCTAATTAGCGATTTCTCTAAAATGGCTTAGGTTTATCCATGGAAGAGAAAAGGCCAGGCATTTCATAACTTTAAAAAATATTGAAACATTCTGATTGAAAAACAAAAAAATATTAAAGTTTGACAACTCAAGACTAATAATACATTGAAGTTCTATAACAGAGAATTTGATACTTCTATGTTAAGAATGCCATCTTTAAGCATGAAACCCTTAGATATACACTTTAACAAAATAGTTTGGTTGAGAGAATGAATAGAGAACCCTAACGATATGTTGTTTCACTCCAAATTACTAAAGTCTTTGTGGCTAAAAAGCTCTAAATATAACCTATTATCTGGTCAATAGAAGCCCATCTACTATTTCAGATTTCAAAACTCCTTACAAAATATTGTCAGAAAGACTTGCAAACTATATAAATTTGAAAATATTTAGATGCGTTGCTTATGCACACTCGAAATAGGGAAACTTAAACCCAGAGCCTTAATATGTACCTTTCTAGGTTATCTTGATAGGATAAAGGGCTTTAAACTTTGGTGTACTGATTTAAAGCCACTAAAGTATATTATCAGTAGGGATATGGTATCCAATAATGTTAAAATGCTAAAGAGCCAATTAAAAAGTGAAAAAGATATTTAGTAAATTTTTGAGCTCAATGAATCATATTTTAAGTTGAAGTTATCTAATACCAAGGCCACATAATGATCTAATAATAAAATGGCAGGTGAGACTATTGAGCAAAGAATAGGATAAACTTTAATGCGAGATTATCAACTAATATAAGACAGGCAAAAAGAAATAATAAAAGCACCTAAGAGATTGAGGTATGCAGATCTTAATAATAGCTCATGAGCTGGATCAAGATGAATCCAAAACTTATATAGAAGATATTGCAAGTCAATATTCATCTTAGTGGTTAAAAGCTATGAAGCATAAGATGGATTCTCTATATAAAAATGAAACTTAGGAGCTTATTAGGAAACTAGAGAAAAGAAGATTATAGGATGCAATTGGGTTTTTAGAATTAAGGATGCTATTCCTAGTGTAGAACCAAAAATGTTAGAAACCAAGCTTGTTATATAAGGTTTACTCAAAACGAAGGGATAGATTTCACTGAATTCTTCTTTCTAGTTGTAAATCATACATTAATCAGAATCATCTTATCCCTTGTTACCATAAATGACAAGCACCTTGGATGTTTTAAAAAAACATAAAGGAGCATTAGGATGGACCATAGTAGACATAAAAGGTATAAACCCAATGGATTGTATGTATTACGTTCACCATGATGAAAATGCTAAACCTACTAGGGAAATGTAACATCGATTGAATCCTAACATGAAAGAGGTTGTTCGCACTAAAGTTCATAGGTCAGTCCTGTGCAAGTTGTTCCTAAAAAGTCAGGAGTTGCAGTAGTTATCAATGCTGATAATAAATTAGTACCCATTAGAGTAACTACAGGATGGCGTGTATGCATTGGTTATAGAAAGTTGAATTCTGACATAAAGACTATTTTCCTTTATCATTTATCAATCAAATGCTTAATAAATTAGTAGGTCATGAGTTTTATTGCTTTCTAGATGGTTATTCAGGATACAATCAAATTCCCATAGCACCAAAAGATTAAGAGAAGACCATCTTCACTTGTCCTTTTGGCACTTTTGCATATAGGAGAATGCCATTTGGATTATGTAATGCAACTGCTACATTTCAACGATGCATGTTGAGTATTTTTTCTGATATGGTTGAATGATTCCTTGAGGTTTTAATAGAAGACTTTTCTATTTTTAGAGATTCATTTGATCAATGTTTACATCATCTAACACTAGTTCTGCAGAGATGTATCGAGAAGAATTTAGTCTTGAATTGGAAGAAATGCCATTTTATGGTTAAACAAGATATCGTTCTCGGTCACATCATTTCAAGCAAAGGTATTGAGGTTGATAAAGCCAAAGTGGATCTCATTTCCAATCTTCCTCCACCTAAAACAGTCAAAGAAGTAAGATCTTTTCTTAGGCATGCTGGATTTTATAGACGTTTCATTAAAGATTTTAGCAAAATTTCTAGACCTTTATGCAGTCTACTTGCTAAGGATGTACCTTTTGTCTTTAATGATTCATGTCTTGTGGCATTTGAAAAACTAAATCTGTTGTTGATGATCATCATCACCCATCATTCAGCCCCCAAATTGAAACTTACCATTTGAGCTTATGTGTAATACATCTGACTATGCAGTAGGAGCAGTATTAGGACAAAGAGTTGATCGAATTCCCCATGTGATTTACTATACTAGTATGACATTGAATGATGCACAGTTGAATTATTGAACCACTGAAAAAGAAATGCTAGCTATTGTATTTGCATTAGAAAAATTTCGATCTTATCTCATTCGTTGTAAAATAATTATATTTGCAGATCATTATGCTCTTAAATATCTTCTCACAAAGAAAGATGCAAAAGCTAGACTAATTCGTTGGGTGCTACTTTTGCAGGAATTTGACTTAGAATTCAAAGACAAGAAAGGAACAAAAAATGTTGTGGCTGATCATCTTTTCGGTCTCCATTTTGACACAATAATAGACCAATTACCTTTGAATGAGTCATTTCAAGATGAACAATTAATGAGTGTGAAAGTAGTACCATGATATGCTGATATAGTTAATTATCTTGTTACAGGTCAACTTCTAGAGCATTGGACTAAACAGGACAAGGTCAAATTCTTTGTAGAAATAAAGAATTTCTTTTGGGATGATCCTTATCTATTTAAGTACTGTGCAGACCAAATTATTAGACATTGTGTCCCAGAGAATAAATTTCAGAATATCCTTTCTTTTTGCCATGAACAAGCTTGTGAAGGCCACTTCAGTGCTAAGAAAACAGCTACTAAAATTTTACAATGTGGTTTCTATTGGCCAACTATATTTCGAGATGCTTACACCTTTTGTTCCTCATGTGATAGGTGTCGACGAATGGAGAGCATTACACGAAAAAATATGATGCCATTAAACCTAATTTTAGTAGTTGAAATTTTTGACATATGAGGTATCGATTTCATGGGACCCTTTCCCCCATCTTTCAGTGATCAATACATATTGGTTCCTGTTGACTATGTTTCAAAATAGTAGAGGCAGTTCCTTGTAGAACGAACGATCATAAAGTGGTAATAGGGTTTTTGAAAAGCAATATTATTTCCCGCTTTGGATTCCCTCAAGCAATAATTAGTGATGGTGGTATCCACTGTAGTAATAAATCTTTCAAAACATTTTTGACAAAGTACTCCATCACTCATAAAGTGGCGACCCCATATCACCCACAGACCAGCGGCTAAGTTGAGATCTCCAATCGAGAAAAAAGCACATTTTAGAAAAAACAGTGAGGCCCGACAGAAAAGATTGGTCGTTGCGGATCCATGATGCATTATCGGTATATAGAATAGCTTTTCAGACTCCGATTGGGATGTCACCTTACAAGTTAGTGTATGGAAAAGCATGCCACCTACCTGTGGAACTCGAGCATCATGCGTACTGGGCCATCAAGAAATTCAATTTTGATATATAGCAAGCTGGCTCAGAAAGAATATTACAGTTGGCAGAACTTGAAGAAATTCGAAATGACACATACGAGAATGCCGAAATTTACAAGCAACGAATGAAGGTCTTTCACGACAAGTAAATTATGCGAAAATCTTTCACTTCAGGTTAGAAAGTACTTTTATTCAATTCTCGCTTACACCTATTCCCAGTTTAGTTACGCTCTCGATGGTCTGGCCCATTTATTGTTCACACTGTTTTTCTACATGGGGCAATTGAAGTTAAGGATCCAACGAATAGTGTCATTTTCAAAGTTAACAGTCAATCGAATACCAACCACATGGAGAGGACAGCGAAA
This sequence comes from Aegle marmelos, assembly GCA_030449875.1. Lineage (NCBI taxonomy): Eukaryota > Viridiplantae > Streptophyta > Magnoliopsida > Sapindales > Rutaceae > Aegle > Aegle marmelos. Next base: position 151,512 of record JASUUL010000057.1, read on the forward strand.
TCAATTTGAGTGACCCACCTATTTAAATTGAGACTTTTTGTTTTGCTAATTTAATTATTTATTTTCTTTATTTTCTTTCTTTTTATTATTCTTTTACTGATTGAAATTATTTTTGTTTAAGTGTGTTTATTTAACTGTTAAGTTTTTTTTATCATTTTAATCATGAGACAGTTCCTCTTAAACATTCTTAGATAGTTTCGATGTATACAATCTCATCTTAAAAGTCAGATACGATTTTACAAAACACATCATATCTGGCAGCTACAACCACCAGAGTTAGTAGCCCATGTTGAGAATTTAGAAAGAGATCTTAAATAAATTGAGAGAGGCATCTACAACATCCAATTGGAGCTTCAGGTAAATTCAATAAGAGGACGATTTTAGTTTGTTTTATGTATTTTAATTTATTTTCTTGTTTGTGTGTTTTAGTTTATTTTGTGTGTTTAAGTTGGAAACCCTAGTCAAGTGGCGGATAACGGTACTCAATGATAATTAAGTCCGTTACTTCAGTTTTCCCACAATAACTGATATTATGAGACGAAGGTATAAATCAGTTTTCCCACAATAACTGATATTATGAGACGAAGGTATAAACAGAAACGAGATTTTAGAAAAGCTTCACAAATAATTCCCTTTGCTTCCTCAGAATGCCCTATTTTTAATATATAAAGCCCGGTCCGAATGCATGCGATTGCTTATGAAGACTAACATTCCTGCTGACATCCGTTGGTTAATTGAGGCAAAAGTTCGCTTAGCAAGTGAGTTACCTCCTAAATTTATTGCATACATGCCTGGTTGTGATAAAGAAAATTATGCGAGAAAACAATGAGCTCAAAGAACTTCTGTTACTTGTCATAAATTTGTCAGAATAATATGCAATAAAAAAATCATGTTCTTTAGGAATGGTGTCTGATAATAGAGAAGGTAAGATTCAATTCATTAGGGATGCCTTGAATAAGGAGTCATTGGATGATATCCTTTTGTCTCTTAAAACGCATCCCAGTGGATACATCGAAGATGAAATACTCCAGTTATGGCCATTATTCCAGAAAGAATGTGCAAACTATAGTCTCAGAATCTAACTATAAAATACCATGTTTACCAGTTTGTAAGAAATCTGGATGAGAAGCCTATCCTCGACCCATAAAGGGCGTTCAAGCCATTTCTAGACGTAAAACCAGAGGAAGATGTGAGCCATAATCACAATTATCTATAAATATCCTTTTACCTCTCTGCTCTTTTATTTTACTGTTATTTTACTATTTACATTATTATTTTTAATAATTTCATTTTTTTTCTTTTTACTGTTTTCTTTTTTACTTTTGAGCCATTTGTCTTACACTTTAATTGACACTGACATGATATCTCATGCACAGCTGTAACCAACTGTCATCAAGGTCTTTAAATACAATTATTTTTTTACTAAGCACTCACAGGTTGTTTTTGAGCAGTATCTTAATAACAGCTACTTCAAGTAAACAATTCAAAAATATTTGTGTGCTCTCTGGGTTTCGTTATGGCAAACATAAAGAGTTCATGGAGGCAGCCATAGATCTTGGTCTAAAAATAGCAGAGAGAAAATTGCACTTGGTGTATGGAGGAGGTGACCGAGGGTTATCCAAAATGGTCTCAAAAGCTGCTTTTGTCAGAAGGAGCCAAGTGTTAGGCATCATCCCTCAAATCCTAAAACCTTTGGATTGTTTGTCTCATTCACCAACTGGAGAAGAGTTAGTAATCTTAGGTATGCAAGAACGAATAACTGAAATGCTCAATCATGCCGATGCTTTTATTTTCCTTCCAAGCGATCTTACAACTCTTGAGGCACTAATGACATTAGCATCTTGGTCCTATCTGAACATTCATCAGAAACCCATTGGTTTGTTAAATGTCAATAACTTTTATGATGACTTTTTCGCATTTCTTAACCATGCAATAAAAAATTATTTCATTCCTTCCTTAGTAAAAAAAAATCTTTATTTATGCACACACTGCTAATACGCTACTTGATCTGTTACAAGCTTATCAACCAGAGGCAGATCCCAGGGCCATTGTGTTGGAATGTTCAAATAATAATGGTAACAGTAGCCGCAATAAGAAGTACAAATTAGATTTAACTCTCCACTTGTAAATATTTTCTTCTGTGTTGCAGCACCCAGGTGATATTTTCTAAAGTCTACTTCTTTATTTTCAAACATTGAGGACAATTTTTCATTCTGGTTGGGGGAGGGAATAGTTGACAATTGTGGAATGATGGTTAAGTTTTTACTAATTTTTGTTGTAGAACTAACCATGACTAACTTTTTGAGTAGAAGATGGATGAATATGGAGTGTAGTGACTCTAGAAACGCATCTTTTTAAAAAAATAAAAATAAAAACAAAAAAAATATGTGTGTTTTTTTCTAAATTTTTTTCTCAATTATAAATATATGTTTTCAAGTTTTTAAAGTCGAAGATGGCTGAATATAGAGTGTAGTTACTCTAAAAACACATCTTTTTAAAAAAATTAAAAAATTTATTTTTCTTTAATTTTTCTCCATGTATGTTTTCTTTTTATATTTAGAATAGGTTGGGAGGATAGAATTTCGTTTAAAAAAAATTATGTGAGTTTTTGATATTGGATGATATGATGACTTTTGAATTTTAGTATTTGTATTATCTTTGGTCTTGAGTGATGTTACATCATGTTTGCTATTCTACATGTTGATGTCGGGGATAAATATAAGTTGCTTGAAGGAATACACATGTCATAATAAATTCCAAGGTTTTTGAGCCTATTAATTTTTCTTATAGAGTAACCCTTTTTGCCTATTCTTCATAAAGCTTAGCAGTTTATTATTTCATACATGATCTCTAGATTTTCTTTGAGTTAACCTTTTAAAAAAAAGAAAAAAAAAGTGCGTGTTACTGCATCTAAATGCCTACCTAATTAGTAGATATGAAAGATTATTGAGAGTCTTAAAAGACGATGGAAGGCCATTTTTGACCCGTTTGAGCCTTTCTAGCCATCCCTATTATGTAATATCCATATTTAGGCCTTGTGAGCCTTTTATTTAAAAAAAAATCTTTTCTTTATTAACTTATCGCCCTAACCCACTCCAATTTGGAGTATTACCCGATATCATATAAGTTCCGTCCAGCTTTTCATGTTTGAGAAAAAGATAAATAATTATTTTATTTAGCAAAGTTGTGTTATATAAAATAAAAAAGATAAACAATAGCAATAAATAAGCAAAATGCATCTTATAATTTTCAAAAATTCTTGAACTTTCTCTCAAACATATATATTTTGTTTCCCTATTTTTCTTTCTTTGTTAGCCATGTCCCTAGCCTATGTTATGTCATAATAAAAGTCCTTCTTGATTTTAGAGAATTATAGTCTGAAATAAAAGGTAGTTATTTGAGCAATTAAGATGTAGTGATGCATATAAAAAAAAGAGAAAAAAATGAATATATTGGGTTGACTAATACTTTATTTGAGATCGTATTATTACTAAGCTATGGGCATATTTTTTTGGTGAGAATATATGATATTTCTTTATTATTTTCTCTCAAATTACCATTCATTGTAGTGACAATTTTTATTGGGACTAATTTTTTTGTGAGAGTGTCACTAAAACTGGTGAGATTTTGGGGTTTGATACGTCATTCCTGAAAGTGGCCTGATTACTATTGCTATAACAAAGTCTGTTGGACTGATGCATATAAATGGTTGATGTGGGTGTGATATTCCTTTAGACTAGAGATAATGCTTGTACTATTATATTGAATAAACACGTGTGTTTTAAAAAAAAGAGTTTTGAATTTTATCTTCGCTTTATTTGCTAGGGATTAGCATTAAGCTGGTTGAGGGGTGTGTTGAGTGTTTGAAAGTGTATATTTATAAAGGAGAAAATTGTCACTTTACACTTTAAGTCTCACTAACATTGCTACTTTTATTTATTTAAGTATTTTGTTATTTAAATATGTGTGTTTTATTATAATTATATATTTTATGTATTTTAAGGGCATTACGATCGTTTCACAATGAACAAGTGATCAGACAACAAAACGGACATCATATTTGGACTTAGGACGATCGAAAACCTTAAGAGGAGCATAAAAGGAAAAATGCCACTGTTCACATATACGACACTTTTCATATGTATGGTACTGTTCATGTTACTGTTTACGATACTGTTCATATATATGGACCGATGACGTGGCATTAACTAATAATGTGGCAACTACCTATGACGTTGCAGTATTTGATTGGACGAATTATGTCGCATTAACTGCTTACGTGGTATTGACCGATGATGTGGCATTGACTGATGATGTGTCACAATCATATTGGGCTAAATTTCTTATGTACTGTGGATCGATGACATGGCAGCATCTCAGTGGAGCAAAAATCGAGTGTATGGTATGTTGTGTAAATTTTATTGAACTCGCAAGCGCACGAATCTATTGTAGAATAGATTAATGGTGACGTGTGTCGATCCCACGAGAAGGTTGATTTTAATTATGTGCCGAATTAATTTTCTTTTAATGGGAACAATTAAATTATGGTAACTTTATCCTAAATTGTGAATTAAAATGGCGGGAATAATTAAGAATGAAACTGTTATAATAAAGCGCTTGGGTATTCGGATCCGCATCAACATGCTCTATAGGCTAAATATTTCATATTAATACCAATTAAATCATAAGGGTGGATTCCACACCTCATGAACCACTCTCCAATAAGTATGGTGCCGAGGGCTTATCGTGCCAAATAATAATAACCTTGTACTAGGGTGCCGGTTTAACCAGGGCGGTATCTGGACAAGACTATTATTATTTATCGACGAAAAGTCAAAACAACCACAAATATTAGAGGGGAAGAGAAAGTAAATTTACCAAATTAAGCCCATGGAACATGTTGAGACTTCACCTTCAACCCAAGCTTAAAAGAAAATTAGCCACTCATATTTTAACTAAGGATAAAAAAGGAAATTTTATTAAAATACAAAGAAACTACAAGAAGGAGAAGGAATTTCAGAAATCTACGCTTAAAAATGAATTAAGGGGTACCAAATTAGGGGGGGACAGCTCCCTTTTATATATACATTGATTGAATCGTGACCATCGGATTAAAAACAATTCGGATGCTCAGGATTGCGCCACGTCATCAGTCAACAGTCAATAGTTAACAGTCAACAGTCAACAGTCAACATTTGCATAGTAACGCCGTCTGAATAGTAAATAATCCCATGTACGTGCATGTACTATACACATGATTTTTGCTCCACTGAGATGCTGTCACGTCATCAATCTATAGTACATAAGAAATTTAGTCCAATAAGATCGTAACACATCATCGGTCGATGCCACGTCATCGGTCAACGCCACATAAGTAGTCAATACCACATAATTCATCCAATCAGATACTACCACGTCATAGGTAGTTGCCACATCATCGGTCTGTATATATGAATAGTGTCGTGAACAGCACCGTACGTATGAAAAGTACCGTATATGTGAACAGTGACTTTTTTCTTTTAATGCTCCTCTTAAGGTTTTCGATCGTCCTGAGTCCAAATATGATGTTCGTTTTACTGTCTGATCACTCGTTCATTGTGAAACGATCGTAATGCCCCTAAAATACATAAAATTCATAATTATAATAAAATACATATAATTAAATAATAAAATACTTAAATAAATAAAAGTAGCAATGTTAGTGAGATTTAAAATGTAAAATGATGATTTTCTCCTTTATAAATATACATTTTCTAACACTTAACACACCCCCCAACCAGCTTATTGCTAGTCCCTAGCAAATAAAGTGAAGATAAAATTCAAAACTTTTTTTTTTGAAAGGAAACACATTTTTTTATTCAATCAGATTAATGATAGCAATCAAATAAAAGTACAAGCATTATCTCTAGTCTAAAGGAATATCACATCCACATCAACTATCCATATGCATCAGTCTAGCAGACTTTGTTGTAGCAATAGTAATCAGGCTACTTTCAAGAATGACATATCCAACCCCAAAATCTCACCGGTTGTAGTGACACTCTCACAAAGAAATTAATCCCAATAGAATTTTGTCACTACAATGAATGGTAAATTGAGAGAAAATAATAAAGAAATATCATACTCTCTCACCAAGATGAAAAAATATGCCCATAGCTTAGAAATAATATGATCTCAAATAAAGTATTAGTCAACCCAATGTATTCATTTTTTTCATTTTTTTCATTTTTTTCTCTTTTTTTTTGTATATGCATCACTACATCTTAATTACCCATATAGCTAGCTTTTATTTCAGACTATCGTGCCTTAAAATCAAGAAAGACTTTTATTAGGATGTAACGTAGGTTAGGGACATTGCTAACAATGAAAGAGAAATAGGAAAACAAAATATGTTTGAGAAAAAGTTCAAGAACTTTTGAAAATTACAAGATGCATTTTGCTTATTTATTGTTATTCTACATCTTTTTTTTCCTCTTTTTTTCTTTTTTTTTATTTTTTTATGTAGCACAACTTCGCTGAGTAAAATAATTATTTATATATTTTTTTTCTCAAACATGAATAGGTGGATGGAACTTGTATGATATCGGGTAATACTCCAAAGGCTCAAAAACTCACTTAGAATTTATTATGACATGTGCATTCTTTCAAGCAACTCATATTTGTCCCCAACATCAACATGTATAATAGTAAACATGGTGTAACATCACTCAAGACCAAAGATAATACAAATATTAAAATTCGAAAGTCATCATATCATCCAATATAAAGAACTCAAAAAAAAATTTTTTTAAACAGAATTATTTCCCACAAACCTATTCTAAACATAAAAAGAAAACATATATGCAAAAAAAATTAAAGAAAAATGAAAAAAATTTTTTAATTTTTTTTTAAAAGAAGATGTGTTTCTAGAGTTATTACACTCCATATTCAGCCATTTTCGACTTTAAAAACTTGAAAACATATATTTATAAAGGAGAAAAATGAAATGTTAAAAGAGAAACACATACAAATATATATATATATTTTTATTTTTTTGTTTTTTTTATTTTTTTTACTAAGAAGATGCGTTTCTAGAGTCACTATACTCCATATTCAACCATCTTCTATTCAAAAAGTTAATCATGGTTAGTTCAACATTCCACAATTGTTAACTATTCCCTCCCCCCAACCAGAACGAAACATTGTCCTCAATGTTTGAAAGGAAAGAAGTAGAGTTTAGAAGACATCACCTGGGTGCTGCAACACAGAAAAGAATATTTACAAGCGGAGAGTTAAATCTAATTTGTACTTCTTACTGCCGCTACTGTTACCATCATTATTTGAACACTCCAACATAATAGCTTTGGGATCTGGCTCTGATTGATAAGCTTGTAACAGATCAAGTAGCGCATTAGCAGTGTGTGCACAAATAAAGATTTTTTTCACTGAGGAAGGAATTAAATAATTTTTTATTGCATGGTTAAGAAATGCGAGAAAGCCATCATAAAAGTTATTGACGTTTAACAAACCAATGGGTTTCTAATGAATGTTCAGATGGGACTAAGATGCTAATGTTATTAGTGCCTCAAGAGTTGTAAGATCGCCTGGAAGGAAAATAAAGGCATCAGCATGATTGAGTATTTCAGTTATTCGTTCTTGCATACCTGAGACGACTAACTCTTCTCTAGTTGGTGAATGAGACAAACAACCTAAAGGTTTTAGGATTTGAAGGATGATGCCTAACACTTGGCTCCCTCTGACAAAAGCAGCTTCTGATACCATTTTGGATAACCCTCGGTCACCTCCTCCATATACCATGTGCAATTTTCTCTCTGCTATTTTTAGACCAAGATCTATGGCTACCTCCATGAACTCTTTATGTTTGCCATAATGAAACCGAGAAAGCACACAAATATTCTTGAATTGTTTACTGGAAGTAGCTGCCATTAAGATAATGCTAAAAAATAACTTGTGAGTGCTCAGTAAAAAAGAGAATCGTAGTTAAAGACCTTGGTGACAATTGGTTACAGCTGTGTATGGGACATTATGTCAATTAATGTGTAAGGCACATGGCTCAAAAAGTCAAAAAGAAAACAGTAAAAAGAAAAAGTAAATGAAATTATTAAAATCAATAATGCAAATAGTAAAATAACAGTGAAATAAAAGAATAGAGAGGTAAAAAAATATTTACAGATAGTTGTAATTGTGGCTCACATCTTCTTTTAGTTTAACGTCCAGAAACGGCTTGAACGCCCTCTATGGGTCGAGGATAGGCTTCCCATCCAGTTTTCTTACAAACTGGCAAACAGGGTCTTTTATAGTTAGATTCTCGAGACTATAGTTTGCACATTTTTTCTGGAATAATGGCCATAACTGGAGTATTGCATGTTAGACGTATCCACTGGGATGCGTTTCAAGAGACAAAAGGATATCATCCAATGACTCCTTATTCAATCCATCCTTAATGAATTGAATCTTATCTTCTCTGTTATCAGACACCATTCCTAAAGAACATGATTTTTTATTGCATATCATTCTGGCACATTTATGACAAGCAACATGATTTTTTATTGCATATCATTCTGGCACATTTATGACAAGCAACATGATTTTTTATTGCATATCATTCTGGCACATTTATGACAAGTAACATAAAGTCTTTGAGCTCGTCGTTTTCTCACATAATTTTCTTTACCACAACCAGGCATGTATTCAATAAATTTAGAAGGTAACTCACCTGCTAAGCGAACTTTTGCGTCGATTAACCAACGGATGTCAGCAGGGATGTTATTCTTCACAACCAATCGTATGCGTTCGGACCGGGCTTTATAAATTAAAAGTAAGGCATTCTGAGGAAGCGAAGGGAATCGTTTGTGAAGCTTTTCTAAAATCTCATTTCTGTCCATACCTTCGTCTCAAAATATCAGTTATTGTGGGAAAACTGAAGTAACCGAATTGATTGTCACGGAGTACCATTATCCGCCACTTGACCAGGGTTACAAACTTTAAACACAGCACAAGGAAATTGTGGAGACGCTGCCTTATTGGGAAATGACTGGAGCTTTGGCCTATGTTGGAGTATGCAAGCAAACTAAAACACACAAACAAGAAAATAAATTAAAACACACAAAACAAACTAAAATCGTCCTCTTATTGAATTTACCTCAAGCTCTAATTAGATGTTGTAGATGCCTCTCTCAATTTCTCAGAGTTGGCTTTCTAAATCCTCAACATGGGCTACTAACTCTGGTGGTTGTAGCTGTAAGATACGATGTGTTTTATAAAATCGTATCTGACCTCTGAGATGAGATTGTATACGTCGAAATTATCTAAGAATGTTTAAGACAAACTATCTCATGATTAAATTGATAAGAAAAACTTAACAGTTAAACAAACACACTTAAACAAAAATAATTTCAATCAGCAAAAGAATGAATAAAAGAAAGAAAATAAAGAAAATAAATAATCAAATCACCGAAAAGCAAAACCTCAACTTAGAATAGGTGGGTCACTCAAATTTATTTCGCTGTCCTCTTTATGTGGCTGGTATTCTAGATATGGTTTTAATCTTTGACCATTAACTTTGAAAGTGACACCATTCATTGGATCTTTAATTTCAATTACCCCATGTGGAAAAATAGTAGGGACAATAAATGGGCCATACCATCGAGAGCGTAACTTACCTGGGAATAAGTGTAAGCGAGAATTGAATAAAAGTACTTTCTGACTTGAAGTGAAAGATTTTCACATAATTTGCTTGTCGTGAAAGTCTTTCATTCGTTGCTTGTAAATTTTGGCATTCTCGTACGCATCATTTCGAATTTCTTCAAGTTCTACTAACTGTATTAGCATTGGTGCCATTTCTCGTACCCATGATGTGGATACTTTAAGAGTAGCCCATTAAATCGCTCCCATGCTTCGAAAAACTGCTCGTCGTCTCTTTGGGTAAACTCTGAAATTTCCCTGCGAATAGCATTGGTTTTATGAAATGAGAAATATTTATTTAAAAATTTAGTTACCATTTGTTCCCATGATGTAATACTATTAGCAGGCATTGTATTAAACCATGAGCGAGCTCTATCTTTTAATGAAAATGGGAATAATCTAAGTTTAACATCATCATCTGAAAAATTCTCATATTTAAAAGTTTGACAAATAGCATGAAAATCATTCAGATGATTATATAGGTCCTTATTTTCTAGGCCATAAAATGTGGGGAGACAGTTTAGCACACTAGGTTTTAATTCAAAACTCCTAACAGCTACATTTGGGTACTTTATGCATGATGTACTCAAATTAGCTAAAGGACTAAAATAGTCCTTAAATGGCCTCTCTTGTGGTTCTGGTTGCTGATTTTGCAAATCCATTTCAAATTTCTTTTGAAAAACAATGTGTTTGTGCGTGCGAAGTATTTTTTCCAAATCAAGGTTTACAGGTTAAAGATTAGGTGATAATGACCTTCGACCATGCATGCAAACAACAAAATAAATGAAAATAAAATAAATAAAAATAAAGAGGAGAGAAAAATTACGATACTAACCTTGCGATGTTATTATAACCTTACTATGAACATACACTCAAGTGCTAAAAAGAAAATATAAGAAATAGATTAACTAAAAATAAAATAAGAAGATAAATTACAACGAAAAATGAAAAATTAAATTACAGAAATATAAAGAAGAGAAAAAGAAACGGAATTAAATTACAGGAAAAAGATTTAAAAGAAAACAACAAAAAATAAAAAATAAAATAAAATTAATTCTATGGATTAATAAATTAACAAAATAAACTAAAATTACAAAAAAAATAACTTAGAAATTAAATTATAGAAATTTAAAGAAATTACAAAGAAATTAAATTATTGAAATTTAAAGAAATTTAAATTACAAAATTAAATTACAAATTCACTTTTTTTTAATTTTTTTAATTTTTTAATTTTTTAATAATTTTTAAAGAAAGCAATAACAAAAAAAATTACTTAAAAAACTAATTCTATGAATTAATTCTACGAATAAATTAAAATAAATTACGAAATAAACAAAACAAATTACAAAAAAAAGTAAAGCAAAAATTAAAGTACAGAAATTTAAAGAAATCACAGAATAAAATTAAATTACAAAAATTAAAATTACAAAAATTAAATTATAGAATTATTTTTTTATAAGGAAAAAAATACAAGAAAACAAAAAAAAATAATTCAACAAATTAAAATAACTTACCTCCCTAGCAACGACGCCAAAAACTTGTTGTGCAAATTTTATTGAACTCGCAAGCGCACGAATCTATTGTAGAATAGATTAATGGTGACGAGTGTCGATCCCACGAGGAAGTTGATTTTAATTATGTGTCGAATTAATTTTCTTTTAATGGAAACAATTAAATTATGGTAACTTTATCCTAAATTGTCAATTAAAATGGCGGGAATAATTAAGAATGAAACTGTTATAATAAAGCACTTGGGTATCCGGATCCGCATTAACATGCTCCATGGGCTAAATATTCCATATTAATACTAATTAAATCATAAGGGGGGATTCCACACCTCATGAACCACTCTCCAATAAGTATGGTACCAAGGGCTTATCGTGCCAAATAATAATAACCTTGTACTAAGGTGCCGGTTTAACCAGGACGGTATCTGGACAAGACTATTATTATTTATCGACGAAAAGTCAAAACAACCACAAATATTAGAGGGGAAGAGAAAGTAAATTTACCAAATTAAGCCCATGGAACATGTTGAGACTTCACCTCAACCCAAGCTTAAAAGAAAATTAGCCACTCATATTTTAACTAAGGATAAAAAAGGAAATTTTATTAAAATATAAAGAAACTACAAGAAAGAGAAGGAATTTCAGAAATCTAAGCTTAAAAATGAATTCAGGGGTATCAAATTAGGGGGGAGAGCCCCCTTTTATAGATATATTGAGTGAATCGTGATCATCGGATTAAAAATAGTTCGAATGCTCAGGATTGCACCACGTCAACAGTCAACAGTCAACAGTCAACATTCAACATTTACACAATAACGCCGTCTGAATAGTAAATAATTCCATGTAGGTACATGTACTGTACACACGATTTTTGCTCTACTGAGATGCTACCACGTCATCGATCTACAGTACATAAGAAATTTGGTCCAATAAGATCGTGACACATCATCGGTCGATGCCACATCATCGGTCAACGCCACATAAGTAGTCAATACCACATAATTCGTCCAATCAGATACTGCCATGTCATAGGTAGTTGCCACATCATCGGTCCGTATACATGAGCAGTGTCGTGAATAGTACTGTACGTATGTACTGTACTATATATGTAAACAATGACTTTTTTCCTTTAATGCTCCTCTTAAGGTTTTCAACCGTCCTGAGTCCAAATATGATGTCTGTTTTGCTGTCTGATCACTTGTTCATTGTGAAACGATTGTAATGCCCCTAAAATACATAAAATACATAATTATAATAAAATACATATAATTAAATAACAAAATGCTTAAATAAATAAAAGTAGCAGTGTTAGTGAGATTTAAAGTGTAAAATGATGATTTTTTCCTTTATAAATATACACTTTCTAACACTCAACACTCAACATGGTACATGCGCATACATGGGATTATTTACTGTTCAAATGTTGACTGTTGACTGATGACGTGACGCAATCTTGAGTGTTCGAACTGTTTTTAATCCGATGGTTATGATTCATTCAATGTATCTATAAAAAAGGGGCTCTCCCCCCGTAATTTGATATCCCTGAATTCATTTTTAAGCTTAGATTTCTAAAATTCCTTCTCTATCTTATCGTTTCTTTGTATTTTATTAAAATTTCCTTTTTATCTCTAGTTAAAATATGAGTGTCTAATTTTCTTTTAAACTTGGGTTGAAGGTGAAGTCTCAACATATCCCATGAGGTTAATTTGGTAAATTTACTTTCTCTTTCCCTCTGATATTTGTGATTATTTTGACTTTTCATTAACAAATAATAATAGTCTTCTCTAGATACCGCCCTGGTTAAATCGGTACCCTAGTACAAGGTTATTATTATTTGGCACAATAAGCCCTTAGCACCATATTTATTTGAGCGTGGTTCATGAGGTGTGGAATCCCCCCTTATGATTTAATTGGCATTAATATGGAATATTTAGCCCATGGAGCATGTTGATGCAGATCCGGATACCCAAGTGCTTTATTATAACAGTTTTATTTTTAATTATTCCCACCATTTTAATTCACAATTTAGGATAAAGTTACCATAATCTAATTGTTCCCATTAAAAGAAAATTAATTCTGCACATAATTAAAATCAACCTCCTAGTGGGATTGACACTCGTCACCATTAAACTATTCTACAATAGATTCGTGTACTTGCGAGTTCAATAAAATTTCCACAACAGCAAGCATTCATAAAGAGGGCAAGCCCTCTAAGCTAAGAAAAGAGATTCTTTGGGGACGGCGATACATAACGCCCAACGGATCAATTAATTTAAGCCCAAGGGCATGTTATAGAATGCTAGCCTTGTAGTACAACAAACCTAGGGCCTTAAGAACGTTCTTTATATTTTAAAGTTTCATGTAAAAGATTTAGCACTTATTTCATAAAGTCATTTATTTCATAAAGTCATTTATGTGGGATTGACACTCGTCACCATCAAGTGTTTACTTACTGGGCATTAGCTCACGTAGTCCTTACATTACAAGAGCTGAGTAAGAAAAAGCTGACGCTAAGTCACAACCAAGGCGAGGTGCATATAGACATAACAGACCTTGGATTGCACAACGGGCTCAACTTTGTTCCTACCTAAGCATAAATACAATAAGCTTGTTTATGAAATTGGTTTTGTGAATTTTGTAACAAAGTTTTTTGGTGTGACAAACCCTTTTGTTTAATATGTAACAAACTTTTTGTTCAACATTTATAAAATGCTTATTTTGAAACCATTTCCACAAATATTTAATAATACACTTGGTTTAACCACTTTAGTTACAATTATAAAGGTGGAGTGTTGCAATTTGATATCAGAGCCTAAGGTTTAAAGCGATTCTGTAGACCGTCCATATACACGGGCTGTTGAGTGTTAGAAAGTGTATATTTATAAAGGAGAAAATCATCATTTTACACTTTAAGTCTCACTAACATTGCTACTTTTATTTATTTAAGTATTTTGTTATTTAATTATATGTGTTTTATTATAATTATGTATTTTAGGGGTATCATAATCGTTTCACAATGAACAAGTGATCAGACAGTAAAACGGATGTCATATTTGGACTCAGGACGATCGAAAATCTTAAGAGAAGCATTAAAAGAAAAAAGTCACTATTCACATATACGGTATTATTCATATGTACGGTAATATTCACGGGGTACTGTTTATGGTACTATTCATGACACTGTTCATATATACGGACCGATAATGTGGCAACTACTTATGACGTGGCAGTATCTGATTAGACGAATTATGTAGTATTGACTACTTATGTGGCGTTGGCCGATGACGTGGCATCGACTGATGATGTGTCACGATCTTATTGGGCTAAATTTCTTATGTACTGTGGATTGATGACGTGGCAGATCTCAGTGGAGTAAAAATTGTGTGTACAGTACATGCGCATACATGAGATTATTTACTATTCAAACTGCATTACTATGCAAATATTGACTGTTGACTGTTGACTGATCACGCGGCGCAATCCTGAGTGTCCGAACTGTTTTTAATCCAATGGTCACGATTCACTCAATGTATTATAAAAAATGGGCTCTCCCCCCCTAATTTGACACCCCTGAATTCATTTTAAAACTTAGATTTTTGTAATTCCCTCTCTATCTTGTAGTTTCTTTGTATTTTAATAAAGTTTTTTTACCCCTAGTTAAAATATGAGTAGTTAATTTTCTTTTAAGCTTGGGTTGAAGGTAAAGTCTCAATATATTTCATGGGCTTAATTTGGTAAATTTGATTTCTCTTCCCCTCTAATATTTATGGTTGTTTTAACTTTTCATCGAAAAATAATAATAGTTTTGTCTAGATACCACCTTGGTTAAACCGGCACCCTAGTATAAGGTTATTATTATTTGGCACAATAAGCCCTTAGCACCATGTTTATTTGAGCGTGGTTCATAAGGTGTGGAATCCCCACCATGATTTAATTGACATGGATATGGAATATTAGTCCATAGAGCATGTTGATGCAGATCCGGATACCCAAGTGCTTTATTATAACAGTTTCACATTTGATTGTTCCCACCATTTTATTCATAATTTAGGATAATTTAATTACTCACTTAGAAAATTATTTCTACACATAATTAAAATCAACCTCCTCGTGGAATCGACACTCGTCACTTCTACAATAGATTCGTGTGCTTGGGAGTTCAATAAAATTTGCACAATAAGTTTTTGGCGCCGTTGCCGGGGAGGTAAGTATTTTAATTCGTAGAATTAGTTTTTCTTAATATTTATTTTTTTTATATAGTTGTTTTCTTATAATTTTTTTCTCATTAAAAAAAAGAAATTTAATTAGAAATTTATTTGTTTAGCTAATTTGAGGCCATTTAGGGATTATTTTAGTCATTTAGTTAATTTGAGCACATCATGCATAAAGTACCCAAATGTAGCTGCTAGGAGTTTTGAATTAAAATCTAGTGTGCTAAACTGTCTCCCCACATTCTATGGCCTAGAAAATGAGGACCCCATATAATCATCTGAATGATTTTCATGCTATTTGTCAAACTTTTAAATACGAAAATTTTTCAGATGATGATGTAAACTTAGATTATTCCCATTTTCATTAAAAGATAGAGCTCGTTCATGGTTTAATACATTGCCTGCTAATAGCATTACATCATGGGAACAAATGATAACTAAATTTTTAAATAAATATTTCCCAGTTCATAAAACCAATGCTATTCGTGGGGAAATTTCAGAGTTTACCCAAAGAGACAACGAGTAGTTTTTTGAGGCATGGGAGCGATTTAATGGGCTACTCTTGAAGTGTCCACATCATGGGTACGAGAAATGGCACCAATGCCAATACTTTTTGGAGGGATTATTGCCACATATGCAAGAATGGCTAATGGCAACTTGTGGAGGAGAGTTAATGTCTAAAAGCGCATAAGAGATTTGGAAATTTTTCCAACGACAATTGGATAATTCTCAACAATGGAGTCGATCACTCAGAAATACCAGGAGAATTAAGGGAGTGAATGAGGTTAACATTGGCGAGTCAAGCTCAGGAATTAAAAAGGTCAAAGAAATGGTCGAAGGCCTTGCTCGACAAATAACGTCTTTGACGACTACTAAATCAACAGAGCCACATAACCATGACTTATATTCAAATTAAGCCAAAGCCATAGGTATCATGAGAAAACCACCAAACTACAACCCTTACCTGACACATATAACCCTGGATTGAGAGATCACCCCAATTTTTCATGGTCTCAAGGATTCCAACAAAATGGATCATCAGCTCTACCTCCAATAATGCAACTAGTTCCTCAAATGTCTCAAGCCTCTCAACCACCATTTAGACCATACAATCAGAATCCAAACCATTCTCAACCCAAACCATGGGAGGATATATTCCAAAATATCAAAAATCTTACTAACTCTAAGATCGAGCAGCAAAACCGCACCATTGATGAGTTACGAAATGAGATGAGAGCGGGCTTTAACTTACAAGCTCAATCTATTTCGAGCCCTAAGAAAATGGTAGGACAACTTGCCTTTTCAGTTTAAACTTTGGCCATGACAGTTGAAAAAGGCAAATTTCCAAGTCAACTAGTCCATAACCCTAAAGCAGTGAATGAAGCAAGTTCTAGTTCACCATAGCAGCATGGAGATGTCAAAGCAGTGATGACCTTGCGAAAAGGAAAAGAAGTCGACAACAAAATGAAGATGCCAAAATCAACTCAGATCGTACCTGTGAACATTGAGGAATCATCATCAGGGAAGAAAGAGGAAACCAACCCACGAGAATATATTCCTAAAGCTCCATTCCCTCAGAGGTTAGCTGAAGGGAAGAAAGAAAAATCCACAGGTGAGATTTTTGAAATCTTCAAACTGGTAAGTGTTAACATCCCTTTGCTTGAAGCCATAAAATAAGTGCCATCATATGCTAAGTTTCTTAAAGACTTTTGTACTAAAAAGAGACATATTCATGTTTAGAAAAATGCCTTTTTAATAGAAAATATTAGTTCTATATTCCAACATAAAATGCCTCTAAAATGCAAAGATTCTGACTCCTTCACTATCTCATGTAGTATAGGAAACCACACAATTGAGAATGCTTTGTTGGATTTAGGAGCTAGTGTAAATCTATTACCTTACTCTGTATTTGTGAAACTTGGACTGGGTGAATTACAACCAACTCCAATGGTGTGATAGTTTACAGATCGGTCTACAAAAATATCTCGTGGTATTGTAGAGGACGTGCTTATCTAGATAGACAAGTTTTATTTTCCTGTTGATTTCATTGTAATTGACACTCAACTAGTGCATGATTAAAAAAAGCACATTCCTATTATTCTAGGCCGACCTTTCTTGGCAATTGCTGATGCATATATTCAATGCAGAACCAAAAATATGCAGTTGTCTTTTGGCAATATGACCATGGAACTCAATATCTTTAACATTGCCAAACAAGCTTACAGTGTAGATGATGGAATTATTGATATGGATTTAACAGAAACACTACTTGATAACAATTTTCTTTCAAAGCTTAGTAATGACCCTTTGCAAACTTGTTTAACTCTTTTTGATTTAAATTTTGATATTGACAGATTAATCGATGAAGTCAATGCCCTACTTGACTCAGCACTATCCATGGACACTAATAAATGGAAGTCAAAGAGTTGAACAACTATGCCATCAGAAAAGAAACTCAGCCCACCATCAGAATCAGCACCAAAACTCGAGCTCAAACCATTACCCAACACTTTGGAATATGCATTCCTGGGAGAGGAAAGTATTTTACTAGTAATTATCTCTTTCTCCTTTAATAACGAACAAAAAGGTAAGTTGTTGGATGTTTTAAAAGAGCATAAATGAGCATTAGGAAGGACCATGGCAGACATAAAATGTATAAACCCAGTGGATTACATGCATTACATTTACCTTGGTGAAAATGCTAAAGCTACTAAGGAAATGCAACATCAGTTAAATCCTAACATGAAAGAGGTTGTTCGCACTGAAGTCTTTAAGCTATTAGATGTAGGTATCATTTACCCTATTTCTGATAGTTCATGGCTTAGTCCTGTGTAAGTTGTTCCCTAAAAAGTCAGGAGTTACAGTAGTTATCAATGCTGATAATGAATTAGTACCCACTAGAGTAACTATAGGATGGCGTGTATGCATTGATTACAGAAAGTTGAATTCTGTCACATGTAAAGACCATTTTCCTTTACCATTTATCGATCAAATGCTTTCTGAATGGCTATTCAGGATATAATCAGATTCCCAAAGTACCAAAAGATCAAGAGAAGACCACTTTCATTTGTCCTTTTGGCACTTTTGCATATAGGAGAATGCCATTTGGATTATGTAATGCACTTGCTACATTTCAACAATGCATGTTGAGCATTTTTTCTGATATGGTTAAATGATTCCTTGAGGTTTTTATGGATGACTTTTTTGTTTTTAGAGATTCGTTTGATCAATATTTACATCATCTGACACTAGTTCTATAGAGATCTATTGAGAAGAATTTAGTCTTGAATTGGGAGAAATGCTATTTTATAGTTAAATAAGGTATCGTTCTTGATCACATCATTTCAAGCAAAGGTATTAAGGTTGAAAAAGCCAAGGTGGATCTCATTTCCAATCTTCTTCCACCTAAAATAGTCAGAGAAGTAAGATCTTTCCTTGGGCATGCTGGTTTTTATAGACGTTTCATAAAAGATTTTAGCAAAGTTTCTAGACCCTTATGCAATCTACTTGCTAAGGATGTACCTTTTGCCTTTGATGATTCATGTCTTGTGGCATTTGAAAAACTAAAGTAGTTGTTCATATCATCACCCATCATTCAGCCCCCAAATTGGAACTTACCATTTGAGCTTATGTGTGATGCATCTGACTATACAATAGGAGCAGTATTAGGACAAAGAGTTGATCGAATTCCCCATGTGATTTACTATTCTAGTATGACATTGAATGATGCACAGTTGAATTATTCAACCATTGAAAAAGAAATGCTAGCAGTTGTATTTGCATTAGAAAAATTTCGATCTTATCTCATTCGTTGTAAAATAATTATATTTACAGATCATGCTGCTCTTAAATATCTTCTCACAAAGAAATGCTAGCAGTTGTGTTTTCAGTAACCAACTGTCGCCAAGGTCTTTAAATACAATTTTCTTTTTATTGAGCACTCACAAGTTATTTTTTAGCAGTATCTTAATGGTAGCTACTTCCAGTAAACAATTCAAGAACATTTGTGTGCTTTCTCGGTTTCATTATGGCAAACATAAAGAGTTCATGGAGGTAGCCATAGATCTTGGTCTAAAAATAACAGAGAGAAAATTACACTTGGTGTATAGAGGAGGTGACCGAGGGTTATCCAAAATGGTATCAGAAGCTGCTTTTGTCAGAGGGAGCCAAGTGTTAGGCATCATCCCTCAAATCCTAAAACCTTTGGGTTGTTTGTCTCATTCACCAACTAGAGAAGAGTTAGTCGTCTCAGGTATGCAAGACCGAATAACTGAAATGCTCAATCATGCCGATGCTTTTATTTTCCTTCCAAGCGATCTTACAACTCTTGAGGCACTAATGACATTAGCATCTTGGTCTAATCTGAACATTCATCAGAAACTCATTGGTTTGTTAAATGTCAATAACTTTTATGATAACTTTCTCGCATTTCTTAACCATGTAATAAAAAATTATTTCATTTCTTCCTCAGTGAAAAAAATCTTTATTTGTACACACACTGCTAATGCGCTACTTGATCTGTTACAAGCTTATCAACCAAAGCCAGATCCCAGGGCTATTATGTTGGAATGTTCAAATAATGATGATAACAGTAGCGACAGTAAGAAGTACAAATTAGATTTAACTCTCCGCTTGTAAATATTTTCTTTTGTGTTGTAGCACCCAGGTGATATCTCTTAAACTCTACTTCTTTCCTTTCAAATATTGAGGACGGTGTTTCGTTCTGGTTAGGAAGAGGGAATAGTTGACAATTGTGGAATGTTGAACTAATCATGGCTAACTTTTTGAGTTGAAGATGGCTGAATATAGAGTGTAGTGACTTGCGTTTCTTCTTAGTAAAAGAAATTAATTAAAATAATTTGTGTGTTTTTTTAACCATTCATTTTTCTCCTTTATAAATATATGTTTTCAAGTTTTTAAAGTCGAAGATGGCTGAATATGGAGTGTAGTGACTCTAGAAATTCACCTTCTTTAAAAAAAAATCATTTTTCTTTAATTTTTTTATGTATGCTTTCTTTTTATATTTAGAATAGGTTGGGGGGAAAGAATTCAGTTAAAAAAAATCTGTGTGAGTTTTTTTTTTATTATATAATGACTTTCGAATTTTAGTATTGGTATTATCTTTAGTCTTGAGTGATATTACACCATGTTTGCTGTTCTACATGTTGATGTTGGGGACAAATATGAGTTACTTGAAGGAATGCACATGTCATAATAAATTCCAAGTGAGTATTTGAGCCTATTAATTTTTCTTAGAGAGTAACCCTTTTAGCCCATTCTTCATATAGCTTAGTAGTTTATTATTTCATACATGATTTCTAGATTTTCTTTGAATCAACCCTTTAAAAAAAAGAGAAAAAAAGTGTGTGTTACTGCATCTAAATGCCTACCTAATTAGTACATATGAAGATCATTTAAAGTCTTAAAAGACGATAGAAGGTCATTTTTGACCCGTTTGAGCCTTTCTAGGCTTTTCTATTATGTAATATCCATTTGAGCCTTTTATATAAAAAAATCCTTTTCTTTATTAACTTATTGTCCTGACCCACTCTAATTTGGAGTATTACTCGATATTATACAAGTTCCATCCACCTATTCATGTATGAGAAAAAGGATAAATAATTATTTTGTCCAGTAAAGTTGTGCTACATAAAAAAAATTCAAAAAAAAGAAAAAAGAAAAAAAAGATATACAATAGCAATAAATAAGTAAAATGCATCTTGTAATTTTAAAAAATTCTTGAACGTTACGTCCTAATAAAAGTCCTTCTTGATTTTAGAGCACTATAGTCTGAAATAAAAGCTAGTTATATGGGCAATTAAGATGTAGTAATGCATATACATATATATAAAATGAATACATTGGGTTGACTAATACTTTATTTGAGATCGTATTATTTCTAAGCTATGGACATATTTTTTCATCTTGGTGAGAGTATATGATATTTCTTTATTATTTTCTCTCAATTTACCATTCATTATAGTGACAATTTTTATTGCGATTAATTTATTTGTGAGAGTGTCACTACAACCGGTGAGATTTTAGGGTTTGATATGTCATTCTTGAAAGTAGCCTGATTACTATTGCTACAACAAAGTCTGCTCGACTAATGCATATGGATGGTTGATGTGGGTGTGATATTCCTTTAGACTACAGATAATGCTTGTATTTTTATTTGATTGCTATCATTAATTTAATTGAATAAACACATGTGTTCCCTTAAAAAAAAAAGTTTTGAATTTTATCTTCACTTTATTTGCTAGGGACTAGTAATAAGCTAGTTGAGGGGTATGTTGAGTGTTAAAAAGTGTATATTTATAATGGAGAAAATCGTCATTTTACACTTTAAATCTCATTAACATTGCTACTTTTATTTATTTAAGTATTTTCTTATTTAATTATATGTGTTTTATTATAATTATGTATTTTATATATTTTTGGGGCATCATAATCGTTTCACAATGAACTAGTGATCAGACAGCAAAACGGACGTCATATTGGGACTTAGGACGGTCGAAAACCTTAAGAAAAACATTAAAGAAAAAAGTCACTGTTCATATATATGTACTGTTCATATGTACAGTACTGTTCAGGGTTATTGTTCATGGTACTGTTCCATGGGCTTAATTTGGTAAATTTACTTTCTTTTTCCCTATAATATTTGTGGTTGTTTTAATTTTTCGTCGACGAATAATAATAGTCTTTTCTAGATACCGCCCTAGTTAAACCGGCACCCTAGTATAAGGTTATTATTATTTGACACGATAAACACTTAGCACCATATTTATTTGAGCGTGGTTCATAAGGTGTTGAATCCTCTCTTATGATTTAATTGGTATTAGTATGGAATATTTAGGCCATGGAGCATGTTAATGTAGATCCGGATACCCAAGTGCTTTATTATAACAGTTTCACTTTTAATTGTTCCCGCCATTTTATTCATAATTTAGGATAATTTAATTACTCACTTAGAAAATTAATTCTGTATATAATTAAAATCAACATCCTCGTGGGATCGACACTCGTCACCATTAATCTATTTTACAATAGATTCGTGTGTTTGTGAGTTCAATAAAATTTGCACAATACTAGGCAAGGGGGAGGACGCAACTCAGTTCTTAGTAAGAATTAGGAACTAAGATAATTAAATATCTTACATTTAATTTGTTTGACCCATAGAAGCTTGTTCAAAGATTGTAGAGATGTCAAGTGCTAGGGGTAATAGAGGTAGAAGAATGGGAGGAACTTCGAGAGAACAATCCTTGCAATTGATCGACTTACAGACATTGTCACACGACTCTTAGAAAGAGAAATTAGAAGAGATGAATGTGCTCAGACCGCGAATAATGCTAGGGCTAAATTTAGAAGATTAAACCCGCCTATATTTGAAGGGGGGGATCCTATGGCAGCAGATCAATGGTTACGAACCACAGAAAGAATGACTGAAGTGGCCAAGGTGCCAGAAAAGGAAAAGGTTACTTGTGTTTCCTTTATGTTACAAGGGACAGCTGAATATTGGTGGGATTCCATCAGACGATGCCACAACGAAGCAATAATGCGATCGAAGGAATTTAAAGATTTTTTTTACAATAAGTACTTTTCAGAGACAATAAGGTCTACCAAAAGAAGAGAATTTATTTATTTGCAACAAGGAAAAATGACGGTACTAGAGTATATCCAAAAATTTGATGAGCTCTCTCGTTATGCCCAATGCATGGTTGCCACAAATGACGTGAAAAAAAACCATTTTATATAAGGATTGCGTAAAGATTTAGCAAAAGACTTAAAGATGGCCGGAGTTCGGGATGCTTCCTTCAATGAGCTCATAGATCGAGCCTTAGTAATTGAGCAAGCTGATGAAGAAAAGAAGGAAGAAGAATGAAGGAATAAAGGGAGCATAGATCAAGGGAGTTGTGTAGCTAATCATAGAAGGCAACTCTTAAACAATAAGAAGAAGAGAGCACCAACTTACCAAAAGCAAGATAAGAATAAGCGTATAAAGAATCATAAAAAAGAAGCTCTACCAAGGCCTAAATGTAATCAATGTGGCAGAACTCACCCTGGTGAATGTCGAGCCAACACTAGAACATGGTTCAAATATGGGAAAGAGGGACACTTCATCAAAGACTGTCCAGAGAATGGTACGCAGCGAGAAAGAACTAACACGCGAGTGTTCGTACTTACCAAGGCAGATGCAGAGGCAAATCCCTCAATAATATCAGGTGAACTATCTATCTCTTAAATTCCTGCATATGTGTTGATAGACTTGGGAGCCACACATTCATTTGTCTCACCAGCATTTATTAGGAAAATCAAAGGGGCCCTTAACATAATAAGTAGACCTTATAGTGTCATGCTTCCATCAGGTGAAGTATTAAACTTAGGACAACTAGTAAGAGTATGCGAAGTCAACATTAGTGGTTGTACACTATGTGTTGACTTAATAATCCTTGAGATGCATGACTGTGATCTGATTCTTGGTATAGATTGGTTATCTAAGTACTGTGCCAAGATAGATTGTGAGAAAAAAGAAGTAACATTCCAACCACCACAAAAGGAATCATTTATATTCAAGGGGGGATGTAAAGAGAATAGAATACCTATTATCTCTGCCTTAAAAGCAATTAGACTATTAAAGGGAGGATGCGAGGGATACTTGGCAGCGTCATCAAGGTTGAAGAGCAAAGGCCAAAGCTGGAAGAAATTCTAGTGGTGAACGAATTTCCTGAGGTCTTTCCTGAAGAACTCCCCGGACTACCACCAGATCGAGAAGTTGATTTCAAGATTGACTTGTTACCAGGAACGGTCCCAATCTCAAAAGCACCTTGCAGGATGGCACCATCAGAATTGAAAGAGTTAAAGAATCAACTGTAAGAACTATTAGACAAAGGCTACATATGTCCAAGCCATTCACCTTGGGGAGTACCAGTGTTGTTCGTGAAGAAAAAGGATGGATCCATGTGGATGTATATAGACTATTGAGAACTAAATAAGGTCACCATAAAAAATAAGTACCCACTTCCATGAATCGAGGATCTGTTTGATCAATTACAAGGAGCAGTAGTATTTTCAAAGATTGATCTACGGTCAGGATATCATCAACTAAAAGTCAGAGAGGAAGATATTCCAAAGACCTCATTCAGAACACGTTATGGACACTATGAATATGTTGTCATGCCATTTGGTCTAACTAATGCCCCAGCAGCTTTCATGGATCTCATGAACAGAGTATTTAAAGACTATTTGGACAAATTCATAATGGTATTCATTGACGACATCTTGATCTACTCACGAACAAAGAAAGAACATGCCGAACATTTGAGAATCACCCTTCAAACTTTGAAGAAGAAGCAACTTTATGCAAAATTTAAGAAGTGAAAATTTTTACCGGAAAGTGCTATATTCCTAGGGCACGTTGTGTCCAAGGAAAGAATATCAGTCGATCCCTCAAAGGTCGAAGCAGTCAGCTAATGGATGAGGCCAACTAATGGTAAAGAAGTTAGAAACTTCTTAGGATTAGCAGGCTATTACCGTAGATTCTTGGAAGGCTTTTCTAAGATCGCAATGCCATTAACCCAATTAACAAAGAAAAACACCAAGTTTGTATGGATGCCAGAATGTGAAAAAAGCTTTGAAGAACTAAAGTGACGGTTGGTTACTGCTCCAATCTTAGCCATTCCTAATAGCTCTGAAGAATTCATCATATACAGCGATGCCTTCAAAAATGGCATAAGATGTATTCTCATGCAGAATGGAAAGGTCATTGCATATGCCTCTAGACAATTAAAGGAATACGAGAAGAACTATCCCACACATGAGTTAGAGTTGGCCGCGGTGGTACATACATTAAAAATATGGCGTCACTATCAAATGGGAGCACATTGTAAGATTTATAAGTATCACAAGAGCCTTAAATACTTTTTTACACAAAATGAGCTAAACATGCAACAACGCTGTTGTCTAGAATTCGTAAAGAACTACGATTGTGCAATAAACTATCATTCTGGAAAAGTAAATGTGGTAGCAGATGCACTAAGTCGAAAGTCAAGTTTGCCAACTTTAAAGATGCTGCCTAAGCCATTACAAAATGAGATATGCAAGGCGGAGATCGAGCTCATGAAACGAAAACTCACTTACATGACAATTTACTCAACTCTGTTCGAAAGGATTAAGGAAGGGCAGGAAGCCGATTCGTACTTAAAGAATTTAAAGATGGAGACCAATTTAGAGAAACAGATGCCATTCAAGAAGTCAGAAAAAGGAATCATTTTATTTAGAGACAAGATATGCGTACCAGATAATAAAGATCTAAAAAAGGAAATTCTACTTGAAGCTCATATAACCCCATATTCACTTCATCCCAGCACAACCAAAATGTATAAAGATTG
Source organism: Aegle marmelos (assembly GCA_030449875.1). Lineage (NCBI taxonomy): Eukaryota > Viridiplantae > Streptophyta > Magnoliopsida > Sapindales > Rutaceae > Aegle > Aegle marmelos. The sequence continues at coordinate 177,303 of JASUUL010000057.1, forward strand.
AAAGAGGCACTACTCGTGGCCTGGGATGAAGAATGATATAGTTAAGTTCGTGGCTCAATGCCTAACTTGTCAACAAATCAAGGCAGAACATTAGAGACCGGTGGGACTTTTAGAACCCAATCAAATCCCTCAATGGAAATGGAAACAAATCACAATGGACTTCGTCGTTGGCCTTCCAAGAACTACAACAATGCATGATGCCATCTGGGTGATAGTTGATCGACTCATAAAGTCTACCTACTTTTTGCCAATTCGGATGACATACACTATGGACCAACTAGCACAAATATACATAAAGGAGATAGTCAGACTACATGGTGTACCTATCTCTATTATTTCTGATCGAGATACTGGATTCACCTCGACGTTCTAGGAGAAGCTACATATGGCTATGGGAATAAGACTTAAATTTAGCACAGCATGTCACCCTCAAATAGATGGCCAATCAGAGAGGACGATTCAAACACTCAAAGATTGTTACGAGGATGTGCCATTGACTTTCAAGGATCATAGAGCAAATATTAAGCATTAGTTGAATTTGCCTATAATAATAGTTACCAAGCAACAATTGGCATGGCACCATACGAAGCTTTATATGGTAGAAAATGTCGATCACCTATTCATTGGGATGAAATGGGTAAGCAAAGATACTTCGGACTATACTTAGTTGCGACCTCATCTGAAGCAATTGAGAAAATACGATAGAGAATGGAAGCAGCCCAAAGTCGACAGAAAAGTTATGCAGATAAAAGACGAAGACCATTGGAATTTCAAGTTGGCGAGAAAGTATTCCTAAAGGTCGCTCCAATGAAAGGATCGATGAGATTTGGAAACAAGAGAAAATTAAGTCCAAGGTTCATTGGGCCATTTGAAGTACTCAAACGTATTGGAAGTGGCTCCTATCGACTTGTACTACCACCATCATTATCAAGAACACACAATGTCTTTTATATTTCCATGTTAAAAAAATATGTTCCAGACCCCTCTCACGTGCTAGACTATGAGCCTCTTCAACTCGAGGAAGACTTAACCTACGAAGAACGCCCAGTTCAAGTACTCGATAGAAGAATAACAGAGTTAAGGCACAAGAAAATCCCTCTAGTTAAGATACTATGGCGGAACAACTTAGTGAAGGAGACAACATGGGAGCATAGGGAAGAAATGAAGAACAAGTATCCCGAGCTATTCAGTAAGTAAATTTCGAGGATAAAATTTTTAAAGGGGGAAGAGATTGTAAGGTACAATCTTCTTACTTGAATATAATATAATTAACCTAGCAAACTCTTTTAAGCATTTATCATAAGAATAATAATAATAATGTATAATAATATAATGACATAAATAAAGTTGTAGAGATATTAAAACTTTCATAAATTTCTAAAGATATTTATGAAAGGATAAATTAGTAATTAAAGCTAATGATGACATAAGTAATGACATAAGTGATGATACAACAAGAAATGTTGTAGAGATATTAGGAATTCTAGAAATTACTAAGATATTTATGAAAAGATAAATTAATAATTTAAAAAGTAATAATCATATAAGTAATGACATAAGTGATAATGTAATAAGAAATGTTGTAGAGATTTAAAATTCTAGAAATTACTAAGGTATTTATAAAGAGATAAATCTTCACCGTTAATTAAGTGCTAAGTGGTAAAATCTTAGCATTTTAAAAATTACCTAGATATTTATGGAGAAATAAATCTCCACCATTAATCAAATGATATGGTGGCAAAATCCTAGCCACATATGGACCTTAGGAAACTCTATAAATACCCCTTATCCCTTGCATTTTCCATAAATCCTAGAAATCCCATCTTTTTCCATTCTAAGCCAAAGCATCACTAGTAAAGAAATTCTCAAGTTTAGGAAGGAAAATTTAGGGGAATCAAAGAAAACAGGTAAGTAACACTTTACTTCATCTATAATATAAGGACAATATGTTAAATTAGCTTTAAGTAATAATTCTCTTACGTTAGATTTAGTTTAAATAATGTCTTATTTTATAATGATTATTATTATGGCGTGATTGGTTATTATTAAATCCCACATGGCGGGCTATGCTGCCTACATCATGATATCATCCTCATATGGTCGGCTATGCCGCCTTGAATGTTATGCTTAATACTTACTTGATTAGATGGTCGGCTATGCCACCTAATATGTGAAGCTCTTATTTTATCATGCTATGGTCAGCACTACTGTCTAAATTATGATATTGGCATAACTCTATACATGGTCGGTACTGCCGCCTAAAATATGATGTTGTTATGACTCTTTACATGGTCGGCCCTGCCGCCTATATTATAATTCTATTTCTTTAAATTTCTGTATGGACGGCACTGCCGCCTATGTTAGATGTTGTTATCTTAAAGTTTGTTACAAGTTATGTTTTATTATATATTTAGAAAAATTACATGCTGCGGCATAAGTTGCTTTGGTCTCATGCATTTCACGAGTGATTTGATAAGTAGGCATTTTAATAATTTAAAGGAAAAAGGGTTGTTGTACTACTAGGTGGCAAGCATTCATAAAGAGGGCAAGCCCTTTAAGCTAAGAAAAGAGATCTTTGGGGACGGCGATACGTAACGCCCAACGGATCAATTAATTTAAGCTCAAGGGCATGTTATAGAATGCTAGCCTTGTAGTACAACAAACGTAGAGCCCTAGCAATGTTCTTTATATTTTAAAGTTTCATGTAAAATATTTAGCACTTATTTCATAAAGTCATTTATGTGCATGATAGGTAATACATGCATCAAATGTTTACTTATTGGGCATTAGCTCACGTAGTCTTTACATTGCAGGAGCTGAGTAGGAAAAAGCTAACGCTAAGTCCCAACCAAAGCAAGGTGCATATGGACATAACAGACCTTGGGTTGCACAACGGGCTCAACTGTGTTTCTACCTAAGAATAAATACAATAAGCTTGTTTATGAAATTGGTTTTGTGACTTTTGTAACAAAGTTTTTTGGTGTGACAAACCCTTTTGTTTAACTTTATGTAACAAACTTTTTGTTCAACATTTATAAAATGCTTATTTTGAAACCCTTTCCATAAATATTTAATAATACACTTGGTTTAATCACTTTAGTTACAATCATAAAGGTGGAGTGTTATAAGTACATCGATCAAAGATAATTAGTAACTCTAGCCTATTACCAATCTCTCTATGTAACTTTGTCATAAACCATTCCAAGCAGTATTGTTTTATGAATCCATGACCTTAATTGCTAATGGATATAGTTGATTATCTAGAGCAATTATAGGCCCAATTATTGCACAAAACCCTTGATGGAAAATCTAAGTACCATAAAGTAGTCTAAGCAATTACTATTTCTATCCAGTGTGAGGTGTGTGACTGTACCTTCATTCTCTTTGGTCAAAATGTGAGAGTATTTAGGAAGTTGTATGACTTTATAAGGTTCCTTATACTATTCTAAGATCAACTTCTTTAGCCCGATATGCCTATTGATATGTTAACTGGATATTATATTTTTGCTATATATCTACTTTAATGTCATTCGAAGTGTATATCCACTTATCTTAAATAAATCTATCTGTAATAAGATTACCAACAACTTTATTTTTTGCTTGATAAAGACTACTAGGCAATACCTCATTAGAACAAGTTTGTACATTCTGCTTATATGAACTTCTCATTACTCAACTATGCCATTTACATATTTTTAAAGAACAGTATGCCTTAAACCTTATTGTTGTATACTGAACAATCTTGACATCAAACTCATCCTGCAAGACAACTTTGCATAGTTCTCGTATTAACTCATTTTTCTCAATGAAAAACTTTACGACACAAATATCAATAGAATTACAACTTCTAACTAAGACTAAAGCAACCAAGTTTAAAGAAAAAATTAGAGCAAGACTCACGAAAGGATCAATTATTGTCCTTCTTCTTTAATGAGCCATTAGTGGAATATGTCGATTGTCTCTTCTATTAATAAGAATATTATATTGATGTTCATATCATTATTGATAGGAATATCAAAATGACTAATGGCCCTATCACAAACTTTACTATTAATATTCATGTTCTGTATACTATTGTACATTTCTAAACAAGCAATATTAGCTTATATGTAGTGATGTCATCAATAGGACCATTATTATTGTAGAAATCATTATTGTGGAATAAGAAGTAATGTTGCTCGAACGATGTTGCCAGTAGTAACACCTCTTCTTTGGTATCCACTAATGTAATTCTGTTCTCATTAATGGTGCTATGGTTTTTTGTAAAGTGAAAAGTAATATTGCTGCTTAGTTGTGGTAACACTTCTTTTTCAATATAAAAAATACAATCATTTACTTTAAATGATGTTTCAATTTCTATAAGTGACTCAAGATCTTAGGCCAAAACTTAAAGAGATGTGGTGATAAATACAGGCATTCAGACCTTACAACCAAAACTCAAATTATTCTCAATCCAGACCATGGGAGGATGCATTCCAAAATTTTAAGAATTCTACCTACTCTACAATCGAGCAATAAAACCACACCATTGATGGATTACAAAATGAGATAAGTGCAGGCTTTAATTTATAGGCCCAATCAATTTCTAACCTTGAGAAAATAGTAGGCTAACTTGCTTCTTTAGTTTAAATCCTAGCAATGGCTGTTGAGAAAGGCAAATTCCTGAGTCAACCAGTGCCAAACCCTAAAGAAGTGTATGAAGCAAGTACTAGTTCACCTCAGCAACATGAAGAGGTCAAAGCCACCATGACCCAACAAAAAGGAAAAGAAGTCAACAACAAAATAGAGCTACCGATGACCAAAACAACTGAAATTGTACCTGTAAATACTGAAGATTTATCATTAGAGGAGAAAAAAAACCAACCCACGAGAGTATGTTCCTAAAGGTCTATTTCTCAGAGGTTAGCTAAAGCAAAGAAGAAAAAATCCACAGGTGAGATTTTTGAAATCTTTAAACAGGTAAGTGCCAACATCCCTTTGCTTGATGCTATAAAACAAGTACCATCTTATGCCAAGTTTCTTAAAGATCTTTGTACAAAAAAGAGAAATATTCATATTCAAAAGAAGGCATTTTTAAGAGAAAATGTTAGTTCTATACTCCAACACAAAATTCCTTTAAAATGCAAAGACCTAAGCTCCTCTACTATCTTACGTAGTATAGGGAATCCCACAATTGAGAATGCTTTATTGGACTTAGGAGCTAGTGTTAATTTATTGATTTATTTAGTGTTTATGAGACTTGGACTTGGACTTAGAGAATTACACCCTACTCTAGTAGTATTATAGCTTGTAGATTGATCCACAAAAATACCTTGTGTTATTATGAAGGATGTGCTTATCTAGGTACATAAGTTTTATTTTCCTGTTGATTTTATTATAATTGACACTAACTAGTGCAGGATTCAAAGAAGGAAATATATTCCTAAAGCTCTATTTCTTCATAGATTTGCTAAAGCAAAGAAGGAAAAATCTATGGGTGAGATTTCTGAAATCTTCAAATAGGTAAGTGTTAACATCCATTTGCTTAATGCTATAAAACAAGTGCCATCTTATGCTAAGTTTCTTAAAGATCTTTGCACTAAAAACAGAAATATTCATGTTTAAAAGAAGACATTTTTAACATAAAAGGTTAGCTCTATACTCCAACATAAGATTCCTCTAAAATGCAAGGACCTAGACTCCCCCACTATCTCATATAGTATAGAGAACCACACGATTGAGAATGCTTTATTGGACTTAGGAGTTAGTGTTAATTCATTGCCTTACTCAGTGTTTGTAAAACTTGGACGAGGAGAATTATACCCAACTCCAGTGGTGTTGTAGTTTACAAATCAATCCATAAAAATACCTCGTGGTATTATAGAGAATGTGCTTATCTAGGTAGATAAGTTTTATTTTTCTGTTGAGTTCATTGTAATTGACACTTAACTAGTGCAAGATTCAAGAAAGCATATACCTATTATCTTAGGTCGTCCATTCTTGGTAACTGCCAATGCTCACATTTAATGTAGGACTGAAAACATGCAGTTGTCCTTTAGCAATATAACCATGGAGCTAAACATCTTAAACATTGCCAAACAACCTTACAATATGGATGATGAAATTATTGATGTGTATTTAATTGAAGCATTAGTTGATGATACTTTTCTTTCAAACCTTAATGATGACCCTTTTGCAAATATATTTAACTCACATTAGTTTAGATTTTGATATTGACAAATCAGTCAATGAGGTCAATGCCTTATTTGACTTAGCACCATTTGTGGACACAAATAAATAAAAGTCATATAGTTGAACAACTAGTATTATCATAGAAGAAATTTAGCCCATTATCATAATCACCACCAAGACTCGAGCTCAAGCCATTACCCAACACTTTGGAATATGCATTCTTAAGAGAAGAAAGTACTTTGCCAGTAATTATTTCACCATCCTTAGATGACAAACACAAAGATAAGTTGTTGGAAGTTTTAAAAGAGAATAGAAGAGCATTAAGATGACCATAGTCGTCATCAAAGGTATAAGCCCAGTACACTGTATGCATTACATTCACCTTGATAAAAATGTTAAACTTATTAGGGAAATGCAACGTCGGTTGAACCCTAACATAAATAAAGTTGTTAGAATTGAAGTCTTTAAACTATTAGATGCAGGTATCATTTACCTTATTTTTAATAGTTCATGGGTCAGTCCTTTTTAAGTTATCCCTAAAAAGTCAGGAGTTATAATAGTTATTAATGTTGACAATGAATTGATTTCTATTAAAATGACTATAAGGTGGCATATATGCATAAATTATAGAAAGTTAAATTCTATCACACGTAAAGACTACTTTTTTTACTATTTATTAATCAAATGCTTAATAGATTAATAGGTCATAAATTTTATTACTTTTTAGATGGATACTTAAGATATAATCAAATTCCCATAACACTAAAAGATCAAGAGAAAACCATTTTCACTTGCCTTTTTGACATTTTTGCCCACAGAAAGATGTCATTTCGATTATGTAATGCACCTGTTACATTTCAATAATGCATGTTGAGCATTTTTTCTGATACGATTGAATGATTCCTTAAAGTCTTTATGGATGATTTTTCTATTTTCAGAGACTCATTCAATCAATATTTACATCATTTAACACTAGTTCTGCAGAGTCGTAAAGAGAAGAATTTGGTCTTAAATTGGGAAAAATGCTATTTTATGGTACAACAAGGTATTGTTCTTGGTCACATCATTTTAAGCAACGGTATTGAGGTTCATAAAGGCAAGGTGGAGCTTATTTATAATCTTCCTTTACCTAAAATAGTCTAAGAAGTAAGATCCTTCCTTGGGCACGCTGATTTTTATAGACGTTTCATTAAAGATTTTAGTAAAATTTTTAGACCTTTATGCAATCTACTTATTAAGGATGTATCATTTGTTTTTAATGATTCATGTCTTATAGCATTTGAAAAACTGAAGCAATTATTGACATCATCACCCATCATTTAGACTCCAAACTGAAACTTACCATTTGAGTTTATGTATGATGCATCTGATTATGCAGTAGAAGTGGTATTAGGACAATAAGCTGATCGAATTTCCCTTGTTATTTACTATGCTAACATGACATTGAATGATGCATAGTTGAACTATTCAACCACAAAAAAAGAAATGCTAGCAGTAGTATTTGCATTAAAGAAATTTCCATCTTATCTCATTGGTTGTAAAATAATTGTGTTCACAGATAGATCATGCTGCTCTCAAATATCTTTTCACAAAGAAAGAAATAAAAGCTAGACTAATTCATTAGGTGTTACTCTTGCAGGAATTTGACTTTGAAATTAAAGATAGGAAAGGCACAAAAAATGATGTCGCATACCATATTTCTCATCTCAATTTTGACATAATTAAAGAGGCATTACCATTGAATGAATCATTCCAAGATGAACAATTGATGAGTGTGGAAATATTACCATGGTATACTGATAAAGTTAACTATCTTGTTTCAAGTCAACTTTCAGAGCATTAGACTAAGCAAGACAAAGCTAAATTCTTTACAGAAATAAAGAAATTCTTTTGGGATAATCCTTATTTGTTCAAGCATTGTGCCAATCAAATTATTAGAGGTTGTGTCTCAGAAAGTGAATTTCAAAATATCTTTTCATTCTGCCATGAATAAGCTTGTAGAGGTCATTTTAGTGCTAAGAAAATAGCAACTAAAATTTTACAATGCAGTTTCTATTGGCCAACTATATTTCAAGATGCTTACACATTCTGTTCTTTATGTGATAAGTGTCAACGAATGGAGAGCATTACTTAGAGGAATATGATGCCACTAATTCAATTTTAGTGGTTGAAATTTTTTATATATTGGGTATCGATTTTATGAGAACCTTTTCTCCATCAATACATATTGGTTGCTATTGACTATGTATTGAAATGGATAGAAATAATTCCATGTAGAACTAATGATCACAAAGTGGTCGTAGGGTTTTTAAAAAGCAATATTGTTTTACGCTTGAATTCTCTTGAGCAATAATTAGTGATGGTGGTGCTCAGTTTTATAACAAATCATTCAAAGCTCTTTTGACAGAGTATTCTATCACTCACAAAGTGGCAACCCTATATCATCTGTAAATTAGTGGTCAAGTTGAGATCTCTAATCGAGAAATAAAATACATATTAGAAAAAACGATGAGACAAGGCAAAAAGGATTGGTCACTACGACTTAATGATGTATTATGGGCATACAGAATGACTTTTAAGACCCCAATTAGGATGTCACCCTATATGCAAGTATAGAGAAAAGTTTGCCACCTACCTGTGGAACTCGAGCATCGTGTGTACTAGGCCATCAAGAAATTCAATTTTAACATACAGTAAGCTAGCTCAAAAAGAAGATTACAGCTAGTAGAACTTGAAGAAATTCACAATGATGCATATGAAATTGTCAAGATTTAAGTGCAGAGAATAAAAGTCTTTCACAACAAGCAAATCACTTACACCTATTCCAAGGTAAGTTACACTCCCGATGGTCTGACCCTTTTATTTTTCACACTATTTTTCTACATTAAGCAATTGCAATTAAGAATTCACAAGATGGTGTCACCTTTAAAGTTAATGGTCAAAGATTAAAGCCATGTCTCGAGTGCAATCACGTAAAAAAGACACCGAAATAAATTTGTATAAACCATCAAATTTTAATTAAGATTTTTCAGTAATTTAATTTTTCTTTTTTATTTTTTTAAGATTATTTTGATTATTTTTATATAAGTATTTTTCAACCATTGAATTTTCTCTTATCATATGTAATCATGAGTACCTTAACAAATAACTCCTCTTGAACATTCTTTGACAATTTCGACATATAGAATCTCATCTCAATGGTCGGATACGATTTTGTAAAACACATCCTATATGAGAGCTACGAATATTAGAGTTAGTTTCCCATGTTGAGGATTTAGAAAGACAACTCGAAGAAATTGAGAGAGGCATATATGAAATCCAACTTGAGCTTAAGGTAAATTCAATAAGAGCTAGATTCTAACATTAATTTTTCTTTGTGTGTTTTAGTTTGTTACCCTAGTTAAGTGGCGGATAACGGTACTCTGTAACAATCAACGTCAATTACTTCAGTTTTCTATAATAATTGATATTTTGAGTTGAAGGTATGGACAAAGATGCGATCTTAGCAAAGCTTCAAAAGTGATTTCTTTCACTTTCTTAAAATGCTCTCCTCACTATTTATAAAGCTCGATTCAAATGCATGTGATTGCTTATGAAAAGTAACATCCCTACTGACATTCGATGGATAATCAAAACCAAAGTACAGTTGGCGAGTGAGTTGCCTTTCAAATTTATTGCACATACTTGGTTGTGATAAAGGAAATTATTCAAGAAAATAAAGAGCCTGAAAACTCTTTGATATTTGTCATAATTATGCTAGATTAAGATGTGGTAAAAGGCCATGTTCTTTATAATTAATGTCTGATAACAAGAAAGATAATATTCAATTCATTAGGGATAACTTGAATAAAGAGTCATTAAATGTTATTCTTTTATCTCTTGAAACGTATCCTAGTGGATACGTACAAAACACAATACTCCATTTATAGACATTATTCTAGAAACAATATACTAAATATAGTCTCGGGAATCGGACTATAAATGACCCTATTTGTCAGTTTACAAAAAAATTAGATGAGAAGCCTATCCTCCACCCATAGAGGGCATTCAAGTTTTTTCTGAATGTAAAATTAGAGGAAGATATAACCCATGGCTGCAACTGCTTGTGAATGTCCTTTTATTCAATATTATTTCATTTCACTCTTGTTTGATCACTTACATTTTTGTCTTTAATAATTTCAGGCTATCATTCTTTGCTTTCTTTTTTATTATTTTTTCTACTTTCGAGCTATGTGCTTTACAAGTTATTTGACATAGACATACTACCTCATTTACAGCTATGAATCATTATTACTAAGATCATTAAATATGACTTTTTTTAAGGTATTTATAAATTATTTTTGAAAAGTATCCAATGGTAGCTACACCCAACAACCAAATCAAGAATATTTGTGTACTTTCTGGATTTAACTATGGCAAGTATAAAGAATTTATTGAGGTAGTTGTAGATCTTGGCCAAAGCATAGCAGCTAAAAAACTACACTTGGTTTATGCAGGAGGTGACCGAAGGTTAGCAAAACTAGTTTTACAAGCCACTTATACCAGAGGGAGCCAAGTGTTAGGCATTATCCCAACAATCCTGAAACCTTTTGGCTATTTGTATGACTCACCAACTGGAGAAGAGTTAACTGTCTCAGGTATATAAGAGAGAATAACTGAAATGTTGATTCATGATAATGCCTTTATTTTCGTACTAGGAGATCTTACAACTCTAAAGGCACTAATGACATTAGCATCTTGGTCTCATCTGAACATTCATTAGAACCCATCGGTTTATTAAATGCCAATGACTGTTATGATGGCTTTATTTCATTTCTTAACCATACAAGAAAAAACTATTTCATTTCTTACATAGTAAAAATAATCTTTATTTGTGATCACACTGCTAATAAGCTACTTGATTTATTACAGGCTTATAGACCAGAGCCACATCTCAGGAGCATAGTATTGGAGTGGAAAGCTAATGATAGTAGCAGTATCCATAGTAAGCAGTGCAAATTAGATTTAACTCTCCGTTTGTAAATATTTTATTCAGTGTTGCAGTACTTAGGTGATATCTTTCAATCTCTGCTTTTTTCCTTTAAAACATTAAGGATAATGTTTTGTTATAGTTGGGGAGAAGGAATAGTTGATAATTGTGCAATGTCTCAATTTTGATGAAGTTTTTAATAATTTTTGTTGTAGAAACTAACTGTGGTTAACTTTTTACATTGAAGATGGTTGAATATAAAGTATAGTGACTCTAGAAATGTATCTTTTTTTAAGCTTCATTTTAAGTATAATTTTCCTAACTTCCTATTTCTCTCCTTTATAGATATACACTTTCAAAATTTTGAGTTGAAAATGACTGAATATGGAATGTCGTGATTCTAAAAACGCATCTCTTATTTTTTTTTACCAAAAATATTTTTACAATCTTTTTGACATAATTATTTTCAAATTTTAATATTTGTGTTATCCTTGGTTTTGAGTTTTGTTACACTATGTTTGCTACTTTACATGTTGATGTCAGAGACAAAAATATGAGTTACTTGAAAGAATATACATGTCATAATAATTCCAAGTGAGCTCTTAAACCAATTATTTTTCTTAGAGAATAACCCTTTTTGCTCATTCTTTATAAGCTTAGTTGTTTTTTATTTTATACACTATCTCTAAATTTCTTTTGAGTCAGCCTTCTAAAAAAAAATTTTATGTGTTGCTACATTTGAAAGTTTATCCAAGTAATAGATATGGAAGATTATTTAGAGTCTTAAAAGATGATGGAAAGTTCATCTCTGACCTGTTTGAGCCTTTCTAGCCATCCCTTTTGTGAAATATCCTTAGTTAATCCTTTTGAGCCTTAAAGAAAAATTATTATCCTTTTCTTTGTTAACTTATCATCCTAAACCAATTCCAATTTGAAATATTACACGATGTCATACAAGTTTCATCACCTATTCGTATTTGATAAAAATATAAATAATGATTTTTTTCAAAAAAATTATGTCTAATTAAAAAAAAAGAAAAAATTAAATATATATATATATATTAGTTTAAAAAAAAGGGAGAGATGTACCCTATAATGTTTAAAAAAAACTCTACTTTTTCTCAAACATGCATTTTATTTTTATTTCCCTATTTTTCCATCTTTATTTGCCATGTTCCCTAGCTTATGTTACATCCTAATAAAAATCCTTCTTGATTTTAGGAAACTATTGTCTAAAATAGAAACTAGTTCAATAGGCTACAAAGATGTAGTGATGCATATATATATATATATATATATATATATATAAATAAATAAACACATTAGTCGGACTCACATTTTGGTTTGAGATCGCATTATTTCTAAGCTATAGGCACATTTATTTCATCTTGGTGAGAGTGTGTGTTATTACTTTAATATTTTTTTTCAATTTATCATTCATGAAAGTGACTATTGTTATTGGGTTTAATTTCTTTATGAAAGTGTCACAACCGATGAAATTTTGGGGTATTGATATGTCATTCTTGAAAGTAATTTAATTACAACAGTTGTGACAAAGTCTACTAGATTGATTCATGTGGATGGTTTAATTTGGGAGTAATATTTCTTAAAGGCTGGAGATAATGCTTATACTTTTATTTGATTATTATTATAAGTTTGATTAAATAAACATGATAAAAAAAAGTTCCGGGTTTGAATTTGATTTTACTTAATTTGCTAAGGACTAGTAATAAGCTGGTTGAGGGGTGTGTTGAATGCTAGAAAATGTATATTTATAAAGAAGAAAATCATCATTTTACACTTCAAATTTTACTAACTTCCTTGCTTTTATGTATTCAAGTCTCTTGTGATTTTAATTATGTGTGTTTTATTATAATTAAGTATTTTATGTATTTTAGAGGCGTCATAGTTATTTCAAAATAAATATCGGATGACAAAACTGGCAATAAATTTGAATTCAAAATAGTCGAAAACCTTAGGAGGAGCATAAAAATATAAATGTCATTTTTCACATATACGACCCTTTTTATGATTCTATTCATGACACTTTTTATATATACTGTACGATGATGTAGCATTGACCGATGATATGGCATCGACTATGACGTGGTAGCATTGGATTGGAGGAATGATATGGTATTGGCTGATTATATGGCTTTGACTGATGACATGACTTGACAAATGAGGTGTCACAATCTTATTGGATTAAAATATTTATATGCTATTGACTGATGACGTGATAGTATCTTAGTGGATCAGAAAAATATGTATACGGTACATATATATACATAGGATAATAGCCTTGATGATGTGTTCAAACAATCAGAACTTGCCACGTGGTGCAATCTTGTGTTTCTAAATTGTTTTAATCAGATGGTCATGATTTACTATCTGTATCTATAAAAGGAGGGCTCCCTCTCTAATTTGACACCGCTGAATTCAATTTTGAGTTTTATTTCTTGTAATTACTTCTCCATCTTGTATGTTCTATGTATTTTACTTAAATTTCTATTTTACCCCTAGTTCAAATATAAGTAGCTAATTTTCTTTCAAGCTTGGGTTGAAGATAAAGCCTTAACATGTTCTATAAAATTAATTGGTAAATTTATTTTCTCTTTCTTTCTAATTTCTATGGATGTTTTAACTTTCTGTTAACAAATAGTAATAACAAAATTATTACTCTTTGGTACGATAAGCCCTTAGAACCATATTAATTAGAGCGTGGTTCATGAGAAGTGAATTTTTTCCTCAAGATTTAATTGGTACTAATAAAGAATATTGAGTCCTAGTGCATGTTGATACAGATCTAGATATCCAAGTATTTTATTATAATAGTTGTCATTTTAATTTAAAATTTAGGATAATTTCACCATAATTTCAATCACTTACTTACAAAATTTATTCGACACATAATTAAAATTCACCTCCTCATAGGATCAACAGTCGTGACCATTAATCTATTTTATAATAGATTTGTGCCCTTACAAATTTAATAAATTTGCATAATACAATGTTGCTATTGATTTTAAAGAGATAGTTGTTTTGGCTTCTTATATTGTTCAAGATAAAAAATTAAGTTGTATATGATAATTTTGGTGTTGGAATCAAAGTTCAATTTTGCAAGAAATTATAATACTAAGATAAGATTTGTGAAGGTAAAAATAAGAGGGTTTAAAAACTATATGTGCCTATCTATTACCTTAACTGAAATAGATAGGTTATGCAAGCCTTTTTTATGTGGAAGCAAGCTTTAAAACAAAATATGGCAACATTAAAGTGTGGTTGTTATGTCTTAAGGTACAAGAAGGAAATAATAGCAAACATTGGTTTATTGATAGACAATGTAAGTGGATGACAGGATAACTAAACCTTCTTTCATTCCATATATGTGATATTATTTTTGAAGTTTGACAATATTAATCTTGTGATTAACAATTTAACAAAATTGAATAATAAATTTACAAATCAAAATTCAATTTTTTGGAAAAAAATTTTAAAAGTCACAAAAATTTAAATAAATTTTAATTTTAATTGAATAATTTTTTATGTTAAAATATTGTGAAACAAATATATGACTATAAAAAACCATCACAAATTCATAATGAAAAAATTTGTCATAAATTAATAGCAATGACATAGATGATAGATAAATTGTCTATCATGCGTCCTCTTTTATGATAGTTATTTTCCTTCATCTATTGCCTATTTTCTTGTAGTGTTAGGGATCTGTATTTATAGTTAGGAAGGTTGAAGCTTTGAAAAATAAAAAGAGTGATCAAGTAAAATCTATTTAAGAAATTACATGTAATATTTATAGTTTTGATGATTATTTCATTCAAGATTGTCCCACTCTACTTGTATTTTAATAATGTCTACAGATCAAGCCAATGACACTAACACTTTTAATAAGCCAAACCCATATTTTATGACTTATAAATTATAGTTTGAGAAATCATCCAAATTTCAATTGGAAGAATAATAATAATGCACAATCTTCACAAGCAGCACCTCTATAAAATTTTCAAAATGCCTAGCCTTATGTACCATTTGTTCCACCATCATGGACAAATCTAGAACACACAATGCATTCATTCATCAAAAAACAAGATGTTACTAACAATAAAAATGCACAAACTTTTTTTGTATTTGAAAGATACTCTTGTTAAAATTGCTTTTGCACTCACAATTCAAGAAAAAGGAAAATTTCGAGTTCAACCACAATCAAATCCTAAGACTTGACAAAATCCACTCGTGGACCAAGTCAAGTCATTATAACTTTTTGTAATGGTAAAGTTGTTGATAGACCTATTCTTGAACCTTCTCAAAACGATAAAAATTTAAAGGGTAAGAAAGAACTAAACGAACTTACACTTGGTGAGAAAGTAACTAGTGTCCTACTGAACAACCATTTCCATTGAATAAACCAAGGAAATCAAACAACTCTTTTGAAATCTATGAAATCTTTAAGGTGAAATTAACATTTCTCTATTAGATGCAATTAAGCAGGTACCTTCATATGCTAAATTTTTGAAAGACTTGTGCACTACGAAGAGGAAATTAAAGGTAAGAAAGAGAGCTTTCATGGCTCAATGGGTAAGTACAATTTTGTCTACTTATAATATGTTGAAATATAAAGATTCTAGTTGTCCTACTATATATTATATTATTGCTTCCATATCCAATTTGGTGCTAGAGTAAATTTGCTTCCATATCTAATTTATCTTAAACTTAATCTTGATGAATTAAAATCAAATTCAGCTATGCTTTTGCTTGCTAACAAATCAATTAAAATACCAACAAGAATGGTGGAAGATGTTTTAATATAAGTTGATAAATTTATATACCCTTTAGATTTTGTTGTCGTAAAACTAAACCTGTTGTGAATAATTATAAACCAATTTCTATAATTTTAGGTTGACCATTTTTAGCAATTACTAATGCTTTGATTAATTGTAGAAATAGTTTAATGAATTTGTCATTTAGAGATATGAGAAATTGAATGTCTTCAACATATACCGACAACCTAATAAAGAAAATGAGAATGAAGACAAGACCGATGAACAAAAGTAATTTCTTAAATCCTGTATAGAAGAGAATATTCAAAAAGGAAATTTTTCTAAACTTTTACATATTTGTTTAGTTAATTCAATTGAGTCAAATAAGCAACTTGAACTTGATATTTCTAATATAAATTCATTGCTTTATTCTGTACAGACTTTAAAAAATTATGATGAAGAGCTAAAATTTAAAGAGCTTGGAATTATTGAAAAGACCAAACAATAAGAAGCACCTAAGCTAGAATAGAAACTAAAATAATAAGTAGGCAACCTAAGAAGTAGGTGAATTGGATTTCTAAAAATTATGCAATGCTTGAACAAACCTTAACACGAGTATCTTAAACAAATTCAAAACGATAATAAATAAAACAATTAAAATGTAAAGAGAAAAGGAAAGAGAGATTCAAATATAGATTTTTTTTACATGGTTCGGCCAATTCAGCCCACATCCACGCCTCCAAGCATACCAAGCTTGAGGATTCCACTATCTAAACCTTCAAGGGTAAAAAATTAATTACTTTTTAGAGCTTATCGGTTAACCGTTGGTTAACTATTTACTCCAAAAAATTGAAACTATTTTTAAAGAATAATGACATTGTGTTTATTGATTAACTATTTTCTAGAAAAACAATTTACCATTAATGTTGAGATTAGAAATTTTTCATCCTTTTTAATAAAAAGTTTTTTTTATTTGACAAATAATATTTATCCAAAAGAAACATGAACTTTGTTTATACTAAATTTTATAAATGGATTTATTAGTGAAAACTCATAATTTAATCAAAACAACATATCAAGATTGTTATCATAAAAATAAAAAAATATGAACATATATATGTTAACAATCTCCCCCTTTTTAATGATGACAAACTTTTAAGCAAAATTTACTCCTCATAATATATGTTTCTTCAAGTTTATGGCCGTATAAATTTTACTACTTTTGTTGTACTTTTCTCCCTCTTCATCATAAAAAAGCAATTACAAAATGAGTTCAGATATTACCATTTTTGAAAAATTTCGGCAGAATCTTTTATGAAATAGAAGTATATCCTTAAACACACAAAGAGGTAAATACACTTCCAAAATAGATATTTATGTAAACTTTAATCCAACACCAACTTAATGATAATATTTAAAATCGAATTCAATATTCAATCCAAAATCAACCAACAACCCAACATAATTAACATAAAGTAATCATGTAACGAGAGAGCACCAAAAGAGATTTTCATCAATCATGAATTAGCACTATGTAAAATAAACAATATTCTCTCAAAATGAGTTATAACAAGATCTAAAACAAATGTATGTGTGAAAATAGAAATAGAAAAGACTAAGGTGGAGGTCGAGACAAGCAACCACTAGGATGCAAGTTGAAAAGAGCAAGAATATGTCACTAGCTATTAATGAGCTCATGTTGTTCATTGATAATCTATTGCTGCTAAAGCTAAAATGTCGCAAACTGAGACTAAAGCTATTGCTGCTGCTCCGCAATACTTTGCATGTCACCAATAAGACATTGTATAGTCTTATTTGATGTAGAGGGATGATCTGGAATTGGGGGCTGATCAGTATCCCACTTATAGTTCTCAGAATCAAAATTAGCTTGAGGCTGCGAGGCACAACCATGACGAAGAGTTAGAGGTTTAGAACCTAATCGAAAATCGGGTAACTCATTTAAAGAATAGACATCGTTCAACATACGTTCATCCTCTGAAGTTACTAAAGTATCATAGTTCTTAGAAATAGACATTTTGACCCACTCGCCATGTTTCCAAGAAAAATTTATACTAGTTATGGCTTTCTTACCTATTGTTTTAGTCTCATCATATGTGATTCTTTGATAGGGACTCTAAAATGGCATAAAATTTTAGTAATAATACTTTCATAAGGGAATAATTTATGGTTAACAATAGGAGTGCCTAGCATTTGACGTACAATAATGTACTCAAGGATAATAGACCTATCTTTAAGTAAGCTATCCAATAAGGCAACATCCAGTTGAGTTACCTCATCAGAGTGCCTTTTCCTAGGAGTGACAATGTGCTATAAAATGGAATGGAGAATCCTAACTTGTAAATGTAAAAGTTGGGATCGAAAAAGAAGAGCATATATATCATTAGTTAAATCCCTATGCCTACATATGTTTTTAATGACATGCTTATGGTCAAACTCAGGAAATGAAAGTTCCTTCCTAGAGGTATAAAATTCAAGGCCAAAGTTAGGAATATCCAGAATATCATTTAATTTATCACAATCAAACACAATTTGAACTCCCTCGACAGAAGTCACAATCTTATCTAGTCTAGTTAAAGAAATTTTCATATTTGAATAAAAAACTCTAACTAGACTAAAATATACCCATTTTTCTAATTCTAATGTTGAAATCCAAGGTAACAACATATCTTTCATAGATTTTCCAAAAACAATTAAATTCTCAAACTAATTTAACTCAACTGAGTAAGAGTTAATTACCTTTTGACTCATAAAGCGAGTTTGGAATCGTTTTGCCATAGAAGCAGTGGCAAGATGAAGCTTTTTGAAGTGTGCCTTGGTCTTTAAGCTGAAAGAGTTCTGAGTAAGAGTAGATTTTCATTTTCGAGTAGGCCTTAAAGATTCTGCCATTTGAACAAAAAGGAGAAGGAAACCAATTAAAATATAATAAAGGATAGAGAAAGGGATTATGATGTTCAATTTTGCCAAAAATAATGTAAATTTCGGCCAAAATTAGAGAAAGTTGAATGGTGATTTTTAGGGTTAAGAATTTAAGATTTCAGATTTGGTTGATTACAAAGTTTTGATTTGATAAAAATGATTCCAAAAGATTAAGGAAGGTTTCTACTAGTGTGATTTTGCACGAAATTTACAAGAAAAGTGAAAAATTTAGTGAGAGAGAGCTTGAAGTTGTGGGTATGGTGGAAATGGTGAGAGCCTAAGAATACTGAAAAAGAAGAAAACTGAAAACTCTTTATATTTTAAGAAAATGACGAATCGTTTTATTGAATTGGCAAGCTGATAATGTCCAGTAATAGTTATATGAGTGAACGGTAAGCCAATTAGAGCTAACAGCAAGAGGTTAAAAATAATCCATTTTCAAGTCTTAATCAGATCACTATCAAAAGAAAAACTGGTTTGCCGATTATTTCCACATGGTAATCTAGTCTTTTGAGTACAAATGATAAGCCGTTTGTTGAAAAAATGGTTAGCTATTATTTTAACTTAAAAATTTCGCATATTTATTTTTATATATGGCCAAACTTTAATCTATTTCAAGATCATTTTATTGATTAGAAATATCTTAAAAGCCAATATAATCTATGATTTTATAAAGCATATAGAGATAAAATAATCATAATAAAAGTAATTTATTTATTCAAACAAGGCTAAGTTATAATTTTCGTGAACTATTCCTTATTAAGAGGCTTTGTGAAAATATCGGCAAGCTGATTTTCAGTAGATACAAATTCAATTGCAATATCTCTTTTTTACACATAATCTCTTGAGAAATGATGTTTAATTTCTATATACTTAGTTCTAGAGTGCTGAATGAGATTCTTTGATAAATTAATAATACTGGTGTTATCGCATTTAATAGGAATGTCATCTAGTATACTGCCATAGTCCCTTAATGTTTGTTTCATCCATAAGGCTTGTGCACAACAACTACCAGTAGTAATATATTCTGCTTTAATGGTTGAAAGTGTCACTGAGTTTGTTTCTTACTAAACTAAGAGATTAAAGAATATCCTAAAAAATAACACGTTCTACTAGTGGTTTTTTGATCAATTTTATAACCAGCGAAATCAACATTCAAAAAACATTTTCAATCTATATGTGTTCCCTTAAGATACCAAAGACTAAGATTAATAGTGCAAATCAAATAACAAAAAATACGTTTGACTGTAAGCAAATGTGACTATTTTTTACAAGATTGAAATCCAGCACATAAGCATACACTAAACATAATATCAGACCTACTGGTAGTTAAATAGAGTAAAAATTTGATCATACCACGATATGTCTTTATGTTAACTTTCTTACCTTTTTCTTTTTTGTCTAGCTTAATGGTAGTACTGATTGGGGTACATTTTACTGTTCCACTCTCATAACCAAACCTTTTGAGTAGATCTTTTACATACTTGGCCTGATTTATTAATATGCCTTATTTTGCTTTATTTGCAAATCAAGAAAATACTTTAGCTCTCCCATCATGCTCATATAGAATTTTTTACTCATATATGATGAAAATTCCTTACATAATACCTCATTAGTACATCCAAATATAATATCATCAATATAAATTTGTACTAAGAGAATGTCATTATTCTTATATTTAATAAAAAGAGTTGTATTAACTTTACTATGGAAAAACTATTTTTCAGCAATAAATTTATAAGCCTATCATACCAAGCTCTAAGAGCTTACTTTAGACCATATAACATTTTGGATGACTTGTATACATGTTTTGGAAAATTTTGAAAAAGTTCATTTTCAAAACCAGGAGATTGTTTTACATAAACTTTCTCTTTTATATAGGCATTTAATAAACCATTTTTGACATTCATTTGATATAAAATAGAACCTTTATGACATGCATATGCTAGGAATATTCTGATTGATTCTAATTTGGCAACTGGTGCAAAAGTTTTAGCAAAATTAATTCTTTCTTCTTGATTGTATACTTGAGCTACTAATCTAACTTTATTCCTAACAAAGATTCATCTATTTTATTCCTAAATACTCATTTACTACCTACGATTAATTTGTGTTGTAGTTTAGGAACTCCTTTCTACACATTATTTCTTTGAAATTGATTTAATTTCTCTTACATTGCCATAATCCAAGATTTATTATTTTCTGCATTCACAAAGAATTTTGGTTCAATTAGAGAAATAAATATAGTATGCTCACATGTATTCTTAATTGATGATCTAGTGGTTAGACCTTGTGTAGGGTCTCCTAAAATTAAATCATTAGGATGAGAAGAAACATATCTCTACTTCTTGGGGAATGTTTAAAAAGTATCTTCTTACTACTCTATGCTTATTTCTTTTTTTTGTCTATTCTCTTGATTTTCAGAAGGTGTATCTTTTTATTTATCTTGTGTGGATCGTTGTAGTAATTCTCTATCTATATCATCAACAACAACTACTTTCGCTGTAGAAGAAGGGTATAGACTCATCAAATGCAATATCCATAAATTCTTCTATAATAGAAGTTCTTTTATTATAAACTCTATAAGTTTTGCTTATGTTAGAATAACTAAGAAAGATGTCAATATTAGATTTTAAATTAAATTTACCAAGATTTTCTTTTGTGTACAAAATAAAACATTTTTATGCAAAACTTTTAAAATATCTAATGTTGGGTTTTCTATCTTTCCAAAACTTAAAAAGAATTTTATTGAGATAAGATCTAATCAAAACATGATTTAAAACATAGCATGCAGTATTGATGGTTTCGGCCCAAACGTATTATGGTAAAACATTTTCATTCAACATGGCTCTAGCCATTTTTTGAATATACTATTCTTTCTCTCAACAACCTTATTTTGTTGTAGAATCCTCGGTGATGAAATCGATACTCAATGCCTAAGTCAGTACAGAAATTGTCAAAAGTATAATTTTTAAATTCTTTACCATGATCACTTCTAATACAAGTAATGGAGCAACCTTTTCATTTTGAACCTTTCTACATAAAACTCTAAATGCCTCAAAGATATCATCTTTATTTGCTAAGAATAATACCCAAGTGAATCTAGAATAATCATCCGTAATTACAAATGCATAATATTTTTCACTTAGACTACCATACCTAGAAGGTCCAAACAAATCTATGTGAAATAATTGAAGAGGCTTTGAAGTAGAAACATGATTCTTGCTTTTTAAAGAAGTTTTGATTTGTTCACCAAATTGATAAGCTTCAGAAATTCTGTCCTTGTGAAAACTAATTTTTGGAAGACCTTTAACTAAATTACTTTTTGAATTTTTTGAAATCAAATCCATGCTTGCATGAACTATTCTTCTATGCTATAACCAACTATCATCATATAATTTATGAAAAATCTTGTCTTGAGTAAATGCACAATCTATATTAATTGTATATACATTTACACACTTACTTTCAACAAATACAATCATGCCATCACATGCATTCTCAATCACACATTTTGATTTATCAAAGATAACTCTATAACCTTTATCACACAATTTACTAATGCCAAGCAAATTATGTTTTAAATTTTCAACCAAACTCACATTTTCAACAAGAGTAGAAGAATCTTTACCGATATTGCTAATACCTATAATATTTCATTTTGAGTTATCTCTAAAGGGTACATCTCCATTATTTTCAATCTTGGTAAAGCTTGAAAACCAAGAATAATTGCCTGTCATGTGTCTTGAACATCCACTGTCCAAGTACCATTTGTTATTTTTTTCTTCAAACTCTACAAAAGAAATTTCAAATATTAGGTGCCCAAATCTTTTTGGGTTTTTGAGTGTTAGCAATAGTTCCTTTTGAAACCCAAACACATTTAACTCAATAGAATGCATTTATATTAACTTGGCATTTATAACTCATGTGACTATTTCCATTATAATAATGACAAATAATCTTAAGAGCACTTGTGAAGATAGCTTTAACAAAATAATTCTTATAATTTTTTTATTTTAAATTTGGCTTATATCTCAATCCACCTTTATCAAACACACATTTTTGAGTGCTGAATAATTTTTTTCAAGTTCTTTTGATCATTAGAGAACTTAACACGATTTCATTAAGTCTATTATTTTTCTTTAGTACTTCATTCATCACTACATAACTTTTCATGCTCATGTAGACTACTTTATTTATCTTTAATTGATGTAATTCTATCATGTAATTCTTTATTATCTAATTCTAGCCTGTTCATCTTTTCATTTAAAGAATCATTGCACTTTTGCAATGCATCTTTTTAATTGGTTATTCTAACATTATTTTTTAAGGCATGCATCCTTTTTACCAATTCTTAACCAATCATCATGTAATTCCTTAAAAGAATCATACAACTTATCATAAGTAGGATCATTTACTTCATAACGCTCATCATCCGACTCATCTTTAATTGCCACAAGTGCCAAATTTAACACATTATGAGATTTATTTTCATCACTTGATTCTTCTTTGTTATTAACCCAAGTAGCTACCATGGTTTTCTTCTTGAGCTTACTGAGAAAAGAGTACTCTGATCTTACATAGCTAAGCTTCTTACATTAATAGCATTTAATCCCCTTCTTCTTCTCCTTTTGATTTTTGAGGTTTCTAAAATTTCTTCACTCATTGGATTTCGTAAAGAATTTTTTAAAACTCCTCGTTAGTATAGCCATCTCCTCGTGATCCAGCTCGCTATCCTTATCACTCTCGTATTTTGAGACTTTGAGAGCAATGCTTTTCTTTTTCTCCTCATTACCTCTTTTAACTGCCAAATCTTTCTCATAAGAAATAAGAGAACTAATTAGATCATTCTTTTGTAAATTTTATTAAACTCGCAAGTGCATGAATCTATTGTAGAATAAATTAATAGTGACGAGTATTGATCTCACGAGGTGGTAGATTTTAATTATGTGTTGAATTAACTTTCTAAGTGAGTGGTTAAATTATGATAAATTTATCCTAAATTTTGAATTAAAATAGCAGGAATAATTAAAAATACAACTGTTATAATAAAACACTTGGGTATCTTGATTTGTATCAATATGCTCTAGGGCTTAATATTCTTTATTAATACCAATTAAATCATGAGGGGAAAATCCACTCCTTCTAAACCACGCTGTGATTAATATGGTGTTAAGAGCTTATTGTGCTAAATAGTAATAACTATGTTACTACTATCTGTCAATGAAAAGTCAAAACATCTACAGAAATTAGAGTGAAAATAATATAAATTCACCAATTAAACCTATGAAATATGTTGAGACTTGACCTTCAATCCAAGCTTGAAAGAAACTTAGCTACTCATATTTAAACTAAGAATAAAATGAGAATTTTAACAAAATACAAAAAAAAATACAAGACAGAGAAGGAATATAAAAAAATAGAGCTAAAAAATGAACTTATGGGTGTCAAATTAGGGGGGAGAGCCCTCATTTTATAGATACAACAGTGAATTATAGACATCGAATTAAAATAATTTGGATGCACAAGATTGCGTCACGCGACAGTTTTGATTGATTTGAATACATCATCAGGGCTATTATCCTGTGTATATGCATATACCGTACGCATATTTTTCTAATCCACCAATATACTACCTCATCATCGGTCAACAGTGCATAAATATTTTTATCCAATAAGATTGTGACACCTCATCAATCAAGCCACATGCTTAGTCAACGCCATATAATTAGTCAATACCACATCATTTCCCTAATCAAATGTTGTCAAGTCATTGGTCGGTGCGATATCATCAATCAATGTCACGTCATCAGTCAATGCCACGTCATCATTCAGTATATATGAGCAGTGTTATGAATAGTATCATGAATAGTACCGTATATGTGAACAGTACTATATATGTGAACAGTCACATTTATATTTTTATACTCCTCTTAAGGTTTTTTATCGTTTTGAGTTTAGATTTACTGTCTGTTTTGTTATCTGATATCTCGTTTATTGTGAAACAAACATAATGCTCCTAAAATACGTAAAGTACTTAATTATAATAAAATATACATAATTAAATTCACAAGAAACTTGAATACCTAAAAGTAAAGAAGTTAGTAAAACTTAAAGCATAAAATGATAATTTTCTCCTTTATAAATATACATTTTATAGCACTCAACACACCCCTTAACCAGCTGATTGCTAGTCCCTAGCAAATTAAATAAAATCAAATTCAAACCCAAAAATTTTTTTTGAACTATCATGTTTATTTAATTAAGTTTTATAATATAAATCAAATAAAAGTATAGGCAATATCTCCAGTCTTTATGAAATATTACTCCTAAATCAATCATCCATATGAATCAGTTTAGTAGACTTTGTCACAGCTATTGTAATCAAGCTGCTTTCAAGAATGACATGTCAATACCCCAAAATCTCACTGGTAGTGATACTGTTACAAAGAAATTAAACCCAATAACACTAGTCACTCCCATGAATGGTAAATTAAGAGAAAATATCGAAGTAATATCACACACTCTCATGAAGATGAAATAAATGTGCTCACAGTTTAGAAATAATGCGATCTCAAGTTAAAATGTGAGTCAGACTAATATATATATTTATTTATTTCTTAATTATTTTTTTATGCATCACTACATCTTTACAGACTATGTAACTAGTTTCTACTTCAGACTGTAGTTCCCTAAAATCAAGAATGATTTTATTAAAACGTAACGTAGGCTAGGGACATGATGAATAAAGACAGAAAATAGGAAAAGAAAAACAAAATACATGTTTGAGAAAAAAATAGAGTTTTTTGTGTAAAGATTACAGATTACATTTCTCTTTTTTTCTTAAACCAATATATAAATTTTGATTTTCTTCATCTTTTGCTTTTTTTTACTAAGGCACAATTTTATTTAACAAAATAATTATTTACATTTTTCTCAAACATAAATGGGTGATGGAACTTGTATGACATTGAGTAATATTTCATATCAAAGATGGGTCGAGATGATAAGTTAACAAAGAAAAGAATAATAATAATTTTTTTTAAAGGCTCAAAAGGGTTAACTAAGAATATTTCACAAAAGAGATGCCTAGAAAGCTCAAACGGGTCAAAGATGACTTTTCCATCATCTTTGAGGGCACTAATTAATCTTCCATATCTATTAGTTAGATAAACTTTCAGATATAACAAGACACAAAATTTTTTTTCTTTTTTTTAGAAGATTGACTCAAAAGAAATTTATAAATCGTGTATAAAATAATAAACTATTAAGCTGTATAAATAATGGGTAAAAGGGGTTACTCTCCAAGAAAAATAATAGGTTTAAGAACTCACTTGGAATTTATTATGACATATTTATTCCTTCAAGCAACTTATATTTTTATATCCGACATGAACATGTAGTGTAGTAAATATGGTGTAACAAAATTCAAGACCAAAGATAATACAAATATTAAAATTTGAAAGTCATCATGTCAAAAGATCACAAAATATTTTTTTGATTTTTTTTTGCTATAAAAAAAAGTAAGAAAATGCATTTCTAGAATTATGACATTCCATATTCCGCCATCTTCAACTCAAAATTTTGAAAGTGTATATTTGTAAAGGAGAAATTAAAAAGAGGAAATTAGAAAAATCACACTTAAAATGAAGCTTATAAAAATGACTGAAAAGTATTTTTTTTTTAACTTCCAAACTAAGAAGATGCATTTCTAGAGTCACTACACTCTATATTCAACTATCTTCAACGTAAAAAGTTAACCGCTGTTAGTTCCTACAACAAAAATTAGTAAAAGCTTCACCAAGATTAACACATTTCACAATTATCAACTATTCCCCCCTCCAACCAAAATAAAACATTGTCTTCAATGTTTTAAAGGAAAGAAGTAGAGATTAGAAGATATCACCTGAGTGCTACAACACAGAAGAAAATATTTACAAGCAGAGAGTTAAATCTAATTTGCATTTCTTACTATAGCTACTGCTACCATCATTAGTTGGCTACTCCAATACTAAAGTCTTAAAATGTGGCTCTGGTCTATAAGCTTGTAACAGATCAAGTAGCAAATTAGTAGTGTGAGTACAAATAAAAATTTTTTTCACTATAGAAAGAATAGAATAGTTTTTTATTATATGGTTAAGAATGTGAGAAATTCATCATAAAAGTTATTGATATTTAACAAACCAATGAATTTTTTATGAATGTTCAGATGGGATTAAGATACTAATGTTATTAGTGCTTCTAGAGTTGTAAGATCTCCTAGTAAAAAAATAAAGGCATCAGCATAATTCAACATTTCAGTTGTTCTCTCTTGTATACCTAAAATGACTAACTCTTCTCTAGTTGATAAGTTAAACAAATAGCTAAAATGTTTTAGGATTGTTGGGATGATGCCTAACACTTGACTCCCTCTGATATAAGTGGCTTCTGAAACCAGTTTTGATAACCCTCAATCACCTCCTCT
This sequence comes from Aegle marmelos, assembly GCA_030449875.1. Taxonomy (NCBI): domain Eukaryota; kingdom Viridiplantae; phylum Streptophyta; class Magnoliopsida; order Sapindales; family Rutaceae; genus Aegle; species Aegle marmelos. Next base: position 204,619 of record JASUUL010000057.1, read on the forward strand.
ATAAATCAAGTGTAGTTTTCTAACTGCTATACTTCGATGAAGATCTACGGCTGTCTCAATAAATTCTTTATATTTACCATAGTTAAATTAAAGAGTGCATAAATGTTCTTGAAATACAAATAAGCAACCCAAGAGGGGAGGTGAATTGGGTTATTAAAATTTATTTTACAAATGATTCAATCTAATGCCTTAATACAAATAAAAATTAAGTTTTACAACAATTAAATAAATTAGACAATGCTTGTAAAATAAATGAATAAGGGAACAGAATGCAAACACAATAATTTTATGTGGTTCGACAATCCTTGCCTACGTCCACGCCTCCAAGCCAACCGAGCTCGAGGATTTCACTATCCAAGCCTCCCAAGGCTTCAAATGTTTACAATTGACTTCCAAGGCGTCACTAGACCTTTACAATTAAGAGATTATCACCTTAATCTCTTTAACCCCAAGTGTTTCCCTCACTTGAATACTTTCAATACAATACAAAATAGAAATTACAACAAGACACTCTCTATAAGAGTAGATTCACAAATAATGGCACAAGAGTGATTTAATCTATTGTGATTTGCAATATAGAAGCTCAATATATGTTTTACAAACTTATTTTTGCTTGCTAGAGTTTTTTAAATAAAGTTGGAGTTGAGTTTTTATAGTTAAAACTCGAAAACTAGCCGTTATTGTCAAATTCCAAAGTCTTTCAGCGGTTTTTACCGCTTAATTTAACTTAAACTCCTTGTCAAATAACGGTGAAATTCTGATTAATTTTAAATTTTACTACAGTAACACTATTCACGAAATTAGAGTTTTGCCTTAAAACGTATTCAAATTATGTTATGACCCAAAACGTTATAAAACTTTTCAAAAAGACCCAATCTCAGAAATTTTAATTATTCTTTAATTCTAAAAATATTCTAAAATTACAATATGGCCCAAATTAAAGAAAACCTTTTCAAATAAGTCCTTTTTGAGTTTAAGCTAAATCACCATAATCTTTAAAGTTTTCGAAACTTTTCACTTAAACCCACAATCTATTATAAGTTACAATAAAGCCCAAATGTTTTAGAGTTTAGCAAATAAGTCCAACTCCGAAATTTAAAACATTTTTATTTTAATCTAAATTACTTTAATCCACAAAATATTTTATGTCATAAACATAAAAGTATTTAATTTGAAAAGTAATTATTTTATTAACATAAAATTGAGCTTTACAAATGCTAATCCAAGCATAAATTAAATCATATTGGCTTTACAAGAAATTGTCGCAATAAATTATCTGTTGAGCTCGAAATTCTATTCTTTATTTCGCCATTGTTCGTTGAGTGTCTTGAACTTGATTTCACTTGATTCCACTTGATTAATTATCCTTCAAAACTAGTGAACTTGTGAAATACAAAATAAAACACTTTAATGCAAATATTCGTTATCATCAAAATCATAATATTTATAGCCTTTTAGGCTAAAAATCTCTCCTTTTTTTATGATGACAAACATCTCATGTATTTTGACATATATGCTCCCTCTTAATACATGGCGTACATAATCAAATTTAAAATAAACTCCCCCTGAAAATATGATCTATAACAATTTGTATGCTCCCCCTTAATATTTCAAATAACATGCACAAATGCGTAAAGAGAAAATATAATACCTGTCTCCGAAATACATGACTTCTCTCCCTTCATCATCAAAATGAAACTAAGGCAATAATAATCAACCAAATATAGGCAAGAGACACGAAAATCTAACAATATATCAAGAAGTCATAATATAGCATCCAAATACAAAACATCCAAATATAAGACATCCAAAGACAAAGCATCCAAATACAGAACATCCAAATAGCTCATAATGATCATCCATAATTCATACAAAAAATGTAAATGCATAAAAATGTGTGGTACAGAGTGACAGAAAATAAAAGAGCTATAGAGATGTTGGATGTGATGAAGATGATGGTGGCGGAAATCCAAGAGCTGTAAAAAGCTGCTGTTGAGCAAAAAGTCGCTGGTGTTGATCAAATAATTACTGCTGTTGCTCAAAGAGGCACTGGTGCTCCAAAGTGGATTGAGCTGAAAAAGCTTCAAACTGAGATTGAAGTCGACTTTGCTGTGTCGAAAGAGAATCCATTTTAGCCAACATCTGCTGCATCGGATCCTTATGGGTAGTTGAAGGAGTTTTGGAAGAACCCGCAGAAGATGGATAATGAGAGAGCTGTGGGACACTAAGATCAGGAAGTTACTCTGGTGGAAGAACTTCATTAAAGAAACGATGATTTGTAGGAGCGAGTTCAGAAACTTTGGTGGAGTATCTCCGGTCTCTAGTCCATTTGCCTTCTACCCAAATAAATCCTAAGTTGGCAATGGCATCATCTCCTAGTTCTCTTGAATTTAAAAAGGTTGGTTCAGTAATGGGTACTCAGAAATGTTTGAGGATGCGGGTAATGATACTACCATAAGGGAGGGATCTTTTAGCCATACAAGGTGTGCTAAGCATATGATTGAGTATAATGTACCCAACATTGAGCTTTCTACCCTCCAAAATACAATCCAATAAAGCCATATCCAATCGGTTAACTTCATCATCATGACCATACCTAGGAGTAATCACATGATGAAGAACATAATGTAGGATTCTAGTATGAAGAGGCAAAGCTTGAGATTTCAATGATGATCGACAAAATTCATCAGACAAGTCACGTCGGCGATAAATTTTTCGAACAACATTTTCAAGAGAAAACCATGGATGATCTATTCTAGCTCTAGCACTATAAATTTCTAATCCCTCATTTAGAGTTCCAAGAATATGATTTAACTCCCTAACATCAAATTCAATATGAACTCCCCCAACACTAGTAACAATTTTATTCGAAACTTCTATATCCATATTCGAATAAAAAACCTTAACTAAATTCTCATAATATGCTTCTTGAATAACTAAGACATTTTTCCAACCCATAGCATTAAGAAGTTTGTCAAGAGATTTACCACAAATTTCTAAATTTGCCAAATTCCTAAGATTAACAAAGTAAGGAGGAATAACCGACCTCGACATGAAAGTATCGATAAACCGTTTTCGAAGCGGAAGATGTCAAAAATGAGTTGACAAAAACTCTGTACTATCTTCATAAGCTTCCTTGTGTCTATTGGCCATTTGTTTGCTCTTAGCTTTTTCTCCACCAACCATTGATGAACAAGCTTAAAGAACAATTTCAGATTTGAGTAAAATGGATAAGTTTGAGCTAAGAAATGTAATCCTAGAGATGAATGAGGTTTAGATATAATGTGGAATTGATTAAAGATGGGCTAGAGAAAGCTTGAAAATCTAAAGAGAGAAACGACCAAAGCTAGGTTTTTGGATTTTGAATTTTTATAGAGATGTGATAAAATGGTGTTTGGATGATGAAAAATGAAGGAGTAGTGGATGGGTAATGGTTTGAATGATTAATTTTAGCAAGAAAATGAGTGAAAATTGAAGAAATTTGTGAGAGAGATGGTGAGGTACTATTCACGCGAGAGAGAGAGAAAGAGATGAACAAGAGAAAAGGAAGTGGAAATAAGGATTGAAAGATGTTTAATGGAAGTTAAATGGATGGGCAATAGATTGAATCAATGATTTTGACATGAAAATGGTTAAGAAATGAAGAAGTTTTGAAAGAAAATGGAGGAGGAGTCATGGTTTGGAGAGAGAGAGAGGTAAGTGAGGAAGAAAGCCAAAAAGAGGGAGAAGAATGGGTAGAAACCCGTGACCAAGCGGCTAGCCGTTTGCTCTCGGGTTTGGGAGCAATTCCAAGCAGCTAGCCGCTTGATTCAGGTAGCTAGCCGCCTGGTTGCTGCCCAACTGTACCAATTTCACTTTTCGGCCATTTTTTATCAATCTCGTCATCATTTCTTGATTTCGAAACCTCTCAAGAACCATTTTAATGCATGAATCATGATTTTAAACATTTAAAACATGATTAATTCAAGCAAATAATTCATCTATCAAGCATGTATCATGAAGCACACAAACATTTGACATGAATATATCATAACACCATACTTATCTATCATGCTCAAACTCTTTCAAAAACATTAACAACCATTAAGCACACAATTTTAATAGATTCAATAACATAATTAGAGATGTTAATGTGAAAATTTCATCATCCCAAGTTCATGTCGAATTTTTGAAAATTATTCTTCACAAAAGGGTTTTGTAAAAATATCGGCAAGTTATTTTTCCGTAGAGATAAATTCTAAAGCAATATCATCCTTTTGTACATGATCTCTTAAAAAATGATGTCTAATCTCCATATGCTTGGTTCTAGAGTGCTGAATGGGATTCTTTGAAAGATTAATAGCACTAGTATTATCATACTTGATAGGAATTTGTTCAAGTTTAATGCCATAGTCTCTAAGTGTTTGTTTCATCCAAAGGGCTTGTGCACAACAACTACCTGCGGCAATATATTCCGCCTCAGTGGTTGAGCGTGCAACCGAATTTTGTTTCTTACTAAACCATGAAACAAGAGAATGAAAATTCCAAACCTCTTAAGCAAATCTTTGACATATTTAGCTTGGTTGATGAAAATTCCCTCATTGTTTTGTTTGATTTGAAGTCTAAGGAAATACTTCAATTCTCCCATCATGCTCATTTCAAACTCCTTACTCATACAAGATGAAAACTCTTTGCACAAGGACTCATTAGTAAAACCAAAAATAATATCATCAACATAAATTTGAACAACAAGTATGTCTTGGTTCTTATGCTTAACAAAAAGTGTAGTATCGGCTTTTTCCATTGAAAAATCATTATCAAGCAAGAAATTTTTAAGCCTATCATACCATGCTCTAGGTGCTTGTTTTAATCCATACAATGCTTTTGATAACTTATAAACATGATCTGAAAATTTTTCATTTTCAAAATCAGGGGGTTGTTTCACATAAACTTCCTCCATGATATATCCATTTAGAAAGGCACTTTTAACATCCATTTGAAATAAAATGAAATCTTTATAACATGCATATGCTAGCAACATTCTAATGGATTCTAATCTAGCAACAGGTGCAAATGTCTCATCAAAATGAATTCCTTCTTCTTGGTTGTATCCTTGAGCCACTAATCTAGCTTTATTCCTTACAACCACACCGAATTCATCCATCTTATTTCTAAATACCCATTTAGTTCCTATAATGGATTGGTGTTCTGGTTTAGGAACTAATTCCCACACTTTATTTCTCTCAAATTGGTTTAACTCATCTTGCATTGCCATAATCCAAGATTCATCATTTTCCATATCCATAAAGGATTTTGGTTCAATTTCATAAATAAATGCAGCATGCTCACATGTATTCTTAAGTGATGATCTAATTGTAACACCTCTAGATGGATCTCCCAAAATGGCATCCTTTGGGTGAGAAGAAACATACCTCCACTCCCTGGGGAGTACTTGAGAAGTACCTTGATTTTGTTCTGCACTTGTTTCTTCATGTTGCTCCACTTGATTTTTTGCATTCTTTTGGTTGCTCTTTGATGAATCTTCTTGTATATTTTCATCTGCATCATCACTAACAGTAACTTTCTCCATAAAGGAGGTATTAGACTCATCAAAGGTAACATGCATAGACTCTTCCACAACCAAAGTTCTTTTATTATACACTCTATAAGCTTTACTTGATTTTGAATACCCAAGAAAGATACCAATATCAGATTTTGGATCAAATTTTTCAAGATTATCTTTTGTGTTCAAAATAAAACATTTACATCCAAAAACTTTGAAATAGCCAATGTTGGGTTTTATACCTTTCCAAAGCTCATAGGGAGTTTTATTGAGATAAGATCTAATCAACACCCGATTTAAAACATAACAAGCGGTGTTGACGGCTTCAGCCCAAAAATATTTAGGTAGTGCATTTTCATTTAACATGGTCCTAGCCATTTCTTGAATAGATCTATTCTTTCTCTCAACAACTCCATTTTGTTGTGGAGTTCTAGGTGATGAAAATTGATGCTCAATGCCTAAATCATTGCAGAAATTTTCAAATGCATGATTCTCAAATTCTCTACCATGATCACTTCTAATGCAAGTAATAGAGTATCCTTTTTCATTTTGAACCTTTTTACAAAAAACTTTAAAAGCTTCAAATGCATCATCTTTATTAGCCAGGAATAGTACCCAAGTGTATCTAGAATAATCATCTATAATTACAAATGCATAATATTTTCCACTTAGGCTAGCATGTCTAGAGGGTCCAAATAAATCCATGTGAAGTAATTGAAGTGGTTTTGAAGTAGAGACATGATTCTTGTTTTTAAAAGAAGTTTTGATTTGTTTTCCAAATTGACAAGCTTCACAAATTTTATCCTTTTGAAAACTAATTTTTAGAAGTCCTTTAACTAAATTATTTTTTGAAATTTTTTAGATTAAATCCATGTTTGCATGACTTAGTCTTCTATGCCATAATCATCCATCATCATGCAATGCCGAGAAACATTTATTAATGGTAGATGCACAATCTATAGTAATGGTATAGACATTAATACATCTATTTCCTACAAAAAAAACTTTTCCATCACATGCATTTTCAATAACGCATCTAGATTTATCAAAGACTACTTTATAACCCTTATCACATAATTGACTAATATTAAGTAAATTATGTTTTAAGTTTTCAACCAAGCACACATTTTCAATAAGAGTAGAAGATACATTACCGACATTGCCAATACCAATGATCTTTCCTTTTGAATTATCTCCAAAAGATACATCTCCACCATTTTCGATCTTAGTAAAACTTGAAAACCAAGCATAATTTCCTATCATGTGTCTTGAACATCCGCTGTCCAAGTACCATTTATTCTTCTTCTTTTTTAAGCCCTACAGAGAAAATTTTAAGTCTTAGGTACCAAATCTTTTTGGGTCCTTGGATGTCAGCAATGGTTTCTTTTAGAACCCAAACATATTTTATACCATAATAAGTATTTCTTTTCACAGGACATCTATTTTTCATGTGACCATTTCTATTGCAATAATGACAAGTAATTTTATGATCACTTATGGATGTAGCTCTAATAAAATAATTCTTGTAATACTTTTGCTTCAAGTTAGGCTTATACCCAAGTCCTCCTTTATCAAAAACACATTTTTGAGAGTTAAGTAAATTATCCAACATCTTTTGGCCATTTGTGAATTTTATCACAATTTCATTTAACTCATTATTTTTCTTCTTGAGAACTTCATTCTCCTTTATCAATTTATCAACATGTAATTTTTTATGCTCATATGAGGTATTAAGTTTCTCATTTGAAGATGTGACTTTATCATGCAACATTTTATTTTCTAGTTCTAAACATGTAATCTTTGCATTCAATGATTCATTTTCATTTTTGAGATCTATCAATTTCTTTTTAAGGCAAATATTCTTTTTACCTATCTTCATTAACTCATCATGTAATTCTTTAAAAGTATCATGTAATTCATCATAGGTAAGAACATCATTTACCTCATCTAGTTCATCATTTGATTCATCTCCAATCGCCATAAGAGCTAGATTTATCATTTCTTGATGCTCTTCATCATCACTTGTTTCTTCATCAGTATCATCCCACGTGGCCATTATTGCTTTCTTCTTGAACTTGTTAAGAAGAGGGCATTCCGATCTTATGTGGCCAGGCTTCTTGCACTCATAACATTTAATTGCTTCCTTTTTCCCCTCTTGGTTCTTGAAATCTTTAAATTTTCTTCGCTCACTAGTTTTCTTGAAAAATGTTCTGAACCTCCTAGCAAGCATAGCCAATTCCTCATCATCCAGCTCACTTTCTCCATTACTTTAAAATTTTATGACTTTGAGAGCAATGTTTTTCTTATTCTCTTCATTACCTCTTTCAACTGCCAAATCTTCCTCATAAGAAATAAGAGAACCGATTAGATCATCAATAGGTAAGACATTTAAATCTTTAGCTTCCTCAATGGCAGTTCTTTTTGGTCTCCAATCCTTAGGAAGTGATCTAATGATTTTTTTAACTTTCTCATTATTTGAAAAAGTCTTTCCTAGGGCTCCTAGAGTATTCACTATGTCCGTAAATCTAGTATACATAGAATACACACTTTCATTTTGTTCCATTTAAAACAATTCATATTGTCGAGCGTATCTACTAATTTTAGACTCTTTCACTTGATTCGTGCCTTCATAAACAACTTCAAGTTTGTGCCAAATTTCATAAGCACTTTCACAACTTGATACTCTATGAAATTCTTTCTTATCTAGTGCACAAAATAACGCATTCATGACTTTGTAATTTAGAGAAGCTTTTCTCTTTTCCAATTCATTCCATTCCCGTGAAGGTTTTGGAATATCTTTCTCGACTTCATTTTTAGTCAAAGGCATAAATGGACATCACATACAACTTTCCAAAATTTGTAATCTAGAGCTTGTAAATAAATTCTCATCCTAGTTTTCCAATATGGATAGTCATTTCCGTCAAAGAATGGTGGTCTAGTTATAGACTGTCCTTCCCTAAAGGTTGAATCACTTTGGGTTGCCATGGATCTTTTACTCTAGACGGTTAAGTCCTAATAAGAGAATCAAGCTCTGATACCAATTGAAATACAAATAAGCAACCCAAGAGGGGGTTGAATTGGGTTATTAAAATTTATTTTACAAATGATTCAATCTAATGCCTTAATGCAAACAAAAATTAAGTTTTACAGCAATTAAATAAATTAGATAATGCTTGCAAAATAAATGAGTAAGGGAACAGAATGCAAACACAGTAATTTTATGTGGTTCGGCAATCCCTGCCTACGTCCACGCCTCCAAGCCAACCGAGCTCGAGGATTTTACTATCCAAGCCTCCCAAGACTTCAAATGTTTACAATTGACTTCCAAGGTGTCAATAGACCTTTACAATTAAGAGATTATCACCTTAATCTCTTTAACCCCAAGTGTTTCCCTCACTTGAATACTCTCAATATAATACAAAATAAAAATTACAACAAGACACTCTCTATAAGAGTAGATTCACAAATAATGGCACAACAATGATTTAATCTATTGTGATTTGCAATATAGAAGCTCAATATATGTTTTAAAAACTTATTTTTGCTTGCTAAAGTTTTTTAAATGAAGTTGGAGTTGAGCTTTTATAGTTAAAGCTCGAAAACTAGCCGTTATTGTCAAATTCCAGTGCTCAAGCGGCTAGTCGCTTAATTTAACCGGCTCTCCGCTCGTAACAGTGAAGTTACCGTTAATTTTAAATTTTGCTATAGTAATACTGTTCACCAAATTAGAGTTTTGCCGCAAAACTTATTCAAATTATGCTATGGCCTCAAAACTTAATTATTATTTAATTCCTAAAAATATTCTGAAATTACAGTGTGGCCCAAATTAAAGAAAATCTTTTCAAATAAGTCCTTTTTGAGTTTAAGCTAAATTACCATAATCTTTAAAGTTTTCAAAACTTTACACCTAAGCCCACAATCTATTATAAGTTACAATAAAGCCCAAATGTTTTAGAGTTTAGCAAATAAGTCCAACTCCAAAATTTAAAACATTTTTATTTTAATCCAAATTACTTTAATTCACAAAATATTTTATCTCATAAACATAAAAGTATTTAATTTGAAAAATAATTATTTTATTAACATAAAATTGAGCTTCACAAATGCTAATCCAAGTATAAATTAAATCATACCGGCTTTACAAGAAATTGTCACAATAAATTATCCGTTGAGCTCAAAATTCTATTCTTGATTTCGCTGTTGTCCGTTGAGTGTCTTGAACTTGATTTCAATTGATTCCATTTGATTCATTATCCTTCAAAACTAGTGAACTTGTGAAATACAAAATAAAACACTTTAATGCAAATGTTTGTTATCATCAAAATCATAATATTTATAGCCTTTTAGGCTAACAATTCTTGATTTAGTTGTTAGGAGTAGCTGCCATTAGATACTTTTTAAAAATAATTTGTGAGTGCCTTAACAAAAAAGTAATATTTAAGGATTTTAATGGTAATGGTTCATAACTATATATGAGGTAGCATGTCTATGTCAAATAACTCGTGAAGCGCATGGCTCAAGAGTTAAAGTGGAAATAGTAAAAAAACAAAGCAAATAATGATAGCATGAAATTATTAAAGACAAAAATGTAAGTTATCAAACAACAGCGAAATAAAACAACATTGAAATAAAAAGATATTTAGAAGTAGTTGTGATTATAGCTCATATCTTCCTCTGATTTTACATCCAGAAATGGCTTGAATGTCCTTTATAGGTCAAGGATAGGTTTCCTATCTAGTTTTCTTACAAACTAAAAGATAGGGTCGTTTATAGTCAGATTCCCAAGACTATAGTTTGCACATTCTTTCTGGAATAATGACTATAATTGAAGTATTGCATTTTGGACGTATCACTGGAATGCATTTTAAAAGACATAAGGATATCATCCAATAACTCTTTATTCAAGATATCCCTAATGAATTAAGTTTTATTTTCCCTGTTATCAAATAGCATTCTTAAAGAACATCGCTTTTTATCGCATCTCATTCTAGCACATTTATGATTAACATTAGATAGCTTTCGAGCTCTCTGTTTTCTTGAATAATTTCCTTTATCACAACCAAGCATGTATGTAATAAATTTGAGAGGCAACTCACCTACCAACCGTATTGTGGCCTTGATTATCCATCAGATGTCAATAGGGATATAATTCTTTATAAGCAATCACATGCATTCAGACCAAGCTTTATAGATAGTGAGGAGAGCATTTTGAGGAAGTGAAGGAAATCGCTTGTGAAGTTTTACTAAGATCTCATCTTTATCTATGCCTTCAACTCAGAATATTAGTTATTATGGGAAACTAAAGTAACTAAAATTGATTGTAATAAAGTATTGTTATCTGCCACTTAACTAGAGGGAAAAATGATAATACACAGATAAAAATCTTGCAAAAACACAACACACGTAAAGGCAAAATAATACACAATTAAAAAAAATATTAACTTACTATTTTTCTTTTATTGAATTAATCTCAAGCTCTAATTGAATGTTGTAGATACTTCTCTCAATTTCATTAAGACCTCTTTCTAAATCCTCAATATGGGCTAATAACTGTGGTGGTTGTAGCATTCAAATACGATGCACTTTACAAAATCATATCTGACCTCTGAGATGAGATTGTACAAATCAAAACTATCTAAGAATGTTGAAGAGATATTTTTTTAGTTGAGGTATTCTTGAGGAAAAATGATAAGAGAAAACTTAATAGTTAAACAAACACAATTACACAAAAATAATTAAAAACAGAAAAGAAAACATTAAATCACTGAGAAGAAAAGAAAGAAAAAAGAAAAAAATATTATATCACTTAAATCTTTTGCGCTGTTTTCTCCATATGGTTGGTATTCGTGATATAACTTACTTTTTTGACCATTAACTTTAAAATTTGCACTATTTCATAGATTCTTAAATTTAATGACTCTATGTGGGAAAACAGTATGAACAGTAAATTGACCAGACCATCGAGAACGTAACTTACTTAGAGAAACGTGCCTATGAGAATTGAATAAAAATACTTTCTGACCTGGTGTGAAAGATTTTCTCATGCTCTGCTTGTCATGAAAGATTTTCATTTGCTTTTTGTAGTCCTTAACATTTTTATCGTTATGAATCTCCTCTGATTTTACTAGTTGTATCTTCCTTTATAAACCAAAGACGGGGTCAATGATGTCTGTATTCTGTTGTTTGTCATCAGGAGCAGATGAGATATTTTTTACAATATTTTTTCTTCTCCCAAAATGTAGAATTCAAAGAGTCAAGTAAAGATTTGAGGTCAATCTTTGACAGTGATTCTGATGATGGAATGAGATTTTCTCTTGATGGTGCCAAGTACTCTATCTTTGCCTTTCATTTATCAATATCCATGCATGGCAATGAATCCAATAAGGCATTAACCTTATCAATCGATCTGTCAATATTAAAATCTAAAATAAAGTGAGTTAAAAATGTTATTAAAGGGTCATCATTAAGGCTTAAAGAAAAAATATAATCAACTAATTTAATAATTAAATCCACATTTATAATTTCATCATCTTCATTGTGAGGTCGTTTGGCAACGTTAAAAATATTTAGTTTCATGGTTATATTACCAAATGATAGCTACATGTTTCCAGTCCTATATTGAATGTGAGCATTGGTACTTGCTAAAAATAGACAACCCAAGATAATGAGGATGTGCTTCCTTGAATCCTGTATTGGTTGAGTGTCAATTACAATGGAATCAACTGGAAAATAAAACTTATCTGCCTGGATAAGCACATCGTCCATAATACCACGAGTTGTTTTTGTGAATTGATTTGCAAGTTGTAACATCACTGGAGTTGGGTATAATTCTCTCAGTCCAAGTTTCACAAACACTAAATAAGGCAATAGATTAACACTAGCTCCTAAGCCTAATAAAGCATTCTCAATTATGTGGTTTTCTATACTATATAAGATAAAGGGAGAGTCTGGGTCTTTGTATTTTAAAGGAATATTGTGTTAGAGTATAGAACTAACATTTTTTATTAAAAATGCATTCTTTTAAATATAAATATTTCTCTTTTTAGTACAAAGATCTTTAAGAAACTTGGCATAAGATGACACTTATTTTATAGCATCAAGCAAAGGAATGTTAACATTTACCTGTTTGAAGATTTCAAAACTCTCACCTGTGGATTTTTTCTTCTTTGCTTTAGCTAACCTCTAGAGAAATAGAGCTTTAGGAACATACTCTTGTCGGTTGGTTTCTTCTTTCTCCTTTGATGATGAGTCCTCAGCATTTATACGTACAATTTGAATTTTTTTAGTCACTAGTAGCTCCACTTTGTTGTTAATTCTTTTCCTTTTCGTAAAGCCATAATGGCTTTGACCTCTTCATATTGCTGAGGTGAATTAGTACTTGCCTCATACACTCCTTTAAGGTTTAGCACTAGTTGACTTAGAAATTTGTTTTTCTCAACAATCATTACTAAGGTTTGACCTAAAGAGGCAAGCTAGCCTACCATCTTGTCAAGGTTTAAAATTGACTAGGTTTGTGAGTTGAACCCTGCTCTCATCTCATTTCGTAGTCCATCAATGGTGCAGTTTTGTTGCTTAATTGTAGAGTAGGTAGAATTCTTGAAATTTTGGAATGCATCCTCCCATGGTTTGGGTGAGAATAATTTGAGTTCTGGTTGTAAGGTCTGAATGGTGGCTTAGAGGCTTATAGAACTTAAGGAATTAGTTACATTACTAGGTTTGAACTAAAGAGGCAAGCTAGCCTACCATCTTGTCAAGGTTTCAAGTTGATTGGGTTTGTGAGTTAAAGCCTGCTCTCATCTCGTTTCGTAGTCCATCAATAGTGCAGCTTTGTTGCTTAATTGTAGAGTAGGTAGAATTCTTGAAATTTTGGAATGCATCCTCCCATGGTTTAGGTGAGAATAATTTAAGTTCTGGTTGTAAGGTTTGAATGGTGGCTCAGAGGCTTATGGAACTTGAGGAATTAGTTACATTGCTAGGTTTGAACTAAAGAGGCAAGCTAGCCTACCATCTTGTCAAGGTTTCAAATTAATTGGGTTTGCGAGTTGAAGCCTGCTCTCATCTCGTTTCGTAGTCCATCAATGGTGCAGTTTTGTTGCTTAATTATAGAGTAGGTAGAATTCTTGAAATTTTGGAATGCATCCTCCCATGGTTTGAGTGAGAATAATTTGAGTTCCGGTAGTAAGGTCTGAATGGTGTCTTAGAGGCTTATGGAACTTGAGGAATTAGTTACATTGGTAGGGCTAGAATTGTTGGTTTATTCTGGTGGAAACTTTGAGATCATAAAAAATTAGGATGGTCTCTCCATTTAGGGTTATATGGGTTGGAGTAAGGGTTGTAGTTTGATAGTTTTCTCATTATACCTATGGCATTAGCTTAATCTAGGTATAAGTCATGGTCATGTAGTTCTATTGATTTAGTAGTTGTTTAAGATATGATTTGTCGAGTAAGTCCTTCAACCATTTCTTTGATTTCTTTGATTCCCAAGCTTGACTCGCCAATTTGGATCTCATTTACTCCTTTAATTCTTTTATTATTTCTAAATAATTGACTCCGTTGTTGGGAATTATTAGCTTGTCGCTAGAAGAAATCCCAAATTCTTAATGCACTTTTAGACATTAGTTCTCTTCCACTTATTGCCATTAGCCATTCTTGCACATTTGACAATAATTCCTCTAAAAAGTATTGCCATTGCCATTTTTCATATCCATGATGTGGACATTTTAAGAGTAGTCCGTTGAATCACTCTCACGCTTCGAAAAACTACTCATCTTCTCTCTGGATGAACTCTGAAAATTTTCTGTGAATAGAATTGGTTTTATGAGGTGGGAAGTATTTATTTAAAAATTCTATAACCATTTGTTCCCATGATATAATGCTATTAGTAAGCAATATATTAAACCATGAACGAGCTCTATCCTTTAAAGAAAACAGGAATAGTCTGAGTTTAACATCATCATCTGAAAATTCTCATATCTAAAAGTTTGACAAAAACATGACAATAATTCAAATGATTATATGGGTCCTCATTTTCTAGGCCATAAAATGTTGGGAGACAATTTAGCATACTAGATTTTAATTCAAAACTCCTAGTAGCTACATTTGGGTATCGTATATATGATATGCTCAAATTAGCTAAGGGACTGAAATAGTTCTTAAATAGCCTCTCCTGTGGTGGTTCTTATTGTTGCAAATCCATTTCAATTGTATTTTTAAATACAATGTGTTTGCATGTGCAAAGTATTTTTTTCTAATTCTAAGTCTATAGGCTTAAGACTAGGTAATTGCGACCTTCGATCATACATAAAAGAATTTAATGAAAAATGCAACAAAAAATAAGAACAAAATAAATAAAAATAAAGAAGAGAGAAAAATTATGATACTAGCCTTATCCCCTTGTTACTACTTTACTATGAACATACACTCAGGTACTAAAAATAATACAAGAAATAGATTAACTAAAAATAAAATAACAAGATAAATTACAACAAAAAATAAAAAAAATTAAATTACAGAAATATAAAGAAGAGAAAAAGAAAAAAAATAAATTATAAGAATTGCAGAGTCATTTTTTTAATTTTTTAATAATTTTAAAAGAAAATAACAAAAAATTTACTTAAAAAATTACTTCTATGAATTAATTCCACGAATTAATTCAAATAAATTAACAAGATAAAGGAAAAAAATTATCAAGGAAATACACTTAAGCAATAAAAAAAATAAAAGAAATAAATTGACTAATATTTAATAAATCACAAGATAAATAAAAAAATACAAAGAAAAGTAAAGCAAAAATGAAATTACAGAAATTTAAAGAAATTTATAAAATAAAATTGAAGTACAAAAATTTAAAGAAATTTAAATTACAAAAATTAAATTCCAAAATTATTATTTTTTATAAGGAAAAAATACAAGAAAACAAAACAAAATAAAAAATTAATTCAACAAATTAAAATAACTTACCTTCCCGAAAATGGTACCAAACTTATTGTGTAAATTTTATTGAACTCACAAATACATGAATCTATTATAGAATAAATTAATGGTGATGAGTGCGATCCCATGAGAAGGAAGATTTTAATTATGTGTTGAATTAACTTTCTAAGTGAGTGGTTAAATTATGATAAATTTATCCTAAATTTTGAATTAAAATAGCGGGAATAATTAAATATGCAACAGTTATAATAAAGTATTTAGATATCTGGATTTGTATCAACATGCTCTAGGGCTCAATATTCCTTATTAATATCAATTAAATCTTGAGAGGAAAATTCACTCCTCTTTAACCATGCTCTATAATTAATATGATACTAAAAGCTTATTGTATGAAATAGTAATAATTTTGTTATTATTATCTGTAAACGAAAAGTCAAAACATCCAAATAAATTAAAGGGAAAAATAAAATAAATTTACTAATTAAGCCCATAGAACAAGTTGAGACTTCACCTTCTACCCAAACTTGAAAGAAAATTAGCTACTCATATTTGAACTAAGGATAAATGAGAATTTTAATAAAATACAATGAAAATATAAAATAGAGAAGAAATTTTAGAATATGGAGCTCAAAAATGAACTCAGAGATGTCAAATTAGGGGGTCCTCCTTTTATAGATACAACGAGTAAACCATGACCATCGGATTAAAACAATTTATATGCACAGGATTACACCACGTGGCAAGTTCTGATTGGTTTGAACACATCATCAAGGCCATTATCTCGAGTATATGCATGTACCGTATGCATATTTTTTGGATCCACTAATATCCTGCCACGTCATTAGTTAACAGTGCATAAACATTTTACCTAATAAAATTGTGACACCTTATCAATCAAGCCACATCATCAGTCAATGCCACGTAATTAGTTAATGCCACATCATTCCTCCAATCAAATACTGTCACATCATCAGTCAATGTCATATCATCGTACAGTATATATGAGCAGTATGATGAATAGTACCATGAACAATACCGCACATGTGAACAGTATGTATGTGTGAACAATGACATTTATACTTTTATACTGCTCTTAAGGTTTTCGACCATTCTGAGTTTAGATTTACTGTTCGTTTTGTTATCCGATATCTCATTTATTGTGAAATAAACATGATGCTCTTAAAATACATAAAATACTTAATTATAATAAAATACACATAATTAAATTCACAACAAACTTGAATATTTAAAAGTAAAGAAGTTAGTAGAACTTAAAGTGTAAAATGATAATTTTCTCCTTTATAAATATAAATTTTCTAGCACTCAATAATCATCAATAGGCAATGTAGTTAAATCTTTAGCTTCCTCAATAACAATACTCTTAGGCCTTTATTCCTTTGGTTGTGATCTAATAATTTTCTTATCTTTCTCACTATTAAAAAAGGTCTTCCCTAGGGCTTTTAGAGTGTTTACTATATCCGTGAATCTAGTATGCATGGAGTACATACTCATATTTTATTTCATTTGGAATAATTGATGTTGTCAGGTGTATCTACTAATTTTAGACTCTTTCACTTGATTAGTACCTTCATAAACAACTTTAAGTTTATGCCAAATTTCATAGGCACTTTCACAACTAAAGACTTTATAAAATTCTTTCTTATCATGAGCAGAAAATAATGCATTTATAGCTTTGGAATTTAGAGAAGTTTCTCTCTTTTCCAATTCATTCCATTCCTGTGAAAGTTTTGGAATATTATCTCCTAATTTATTTTTAGTCATTGACATAAATGATCCATCAGAAACAACTTCTCAAATTTCTAATCTAAAGCTTGTAAATAAATTTTCATCCCAGTTTTACAATATGGGTAGTCATTACTATCAAAGAACGGTAGTTTAGTTGCGAATTGTCCTTCCTTAAATGTGGATTCATTTTGGATTACCATGGATCTTTTACTCTAGATGGTTAAGTTTTAATAAGAGAACTAAGCTTTGATACTAATTGAAATAATAGCTAGGAAACCTAAGAGAGAAGGGAATTGGGTTTCTAAAAATTGTATAATGTGTGAAAAAAACTTAACACAAATATCTTAAATAAATTCAAAACAACAATAAATAAAATAATCAAACTGTAAAGAGAAAAGGGATGAGAGATTCAAACATAGATTTTTTACATAGTCCAACTAACTCCGCCTACATCCACACCTTTAAGTACACCGTGCTTGAGGATTTCACTATCTAATCCTCCAAAACTTCAAAAACTTTTACAATTGACTTCACAGGTGGCAATCAACCTTTACAATAAGAGATTATTCCCAATCTCTTAACCCGAGTGTATTCCAACACTTATAACTTTTCAAAGATAAGATTACAAATGAATTTTCTCTCACACAATGTGTTTAATTACAAAAGAAAGCTCAAGATGTGAATCAAAGAGATAAAACAAAATTTTAAGGCTCAACAATAAGTGCGTTCTCAGTAGCAGGCTCAATGATGAATGTTGAATCATTTTTGTTTATATTTGAATAAGCCAATTTATAGTTGGTGTTGAAAACTTGTCCTTATTAACTTTTTTTAGAACAATTGGTTTACTATTAACTACTATCGATTCACCATTTTAACTAGACCAAATGACTATTGAGCTAAAATTTTAAATAAACGGTTCACTGTTAACTTTCAGAATCTTGACTTGTAATTTTAGCTCTATTGTTTGATCTAAACAGTTCAAAAGTAGAATATGATTCAATTCTGGAACTTATCGGTTCACCATTTTCAAAATATTGGTTAACCATTTGCTTCCTACAAAACAACTTGACCTTCCGATAATGTTAAATGGTTTAAGATTAAAAGATTAATTACTCTCTAAATATTATCGTTTAACTATTTAGTAATAATTAGTTAACTATTTCTGTAAACAAAGTGAGCTTATTTGTTTTTGCCAAACGGTTCAAGGGTAAAAGATTAATTCCTTTCTGGAGCTTATCAGTTAACAGTTTACTTTAAAAAACTGAAACCTTTTTAAAGAACAATGACACTTTTTTACTTGTTAACTGTTTTCTAGATAAATAATTTACCATTAATGTTTAGATTATAAATTTTGCATCTATTCTAATAAAAAGATTTTTCGATTTGACAAACAATGTATATCTAAAGGAAACATGAACTTTGTTTATACTTAATTTTATAAACATATTTATTAGTGAAAACTCCCAATTTAATCAAAACAACATATCAAGCTTTTTATCATCAAAATCAAAAAATAGAAACATATACATGTTAACAAAAACCTTTACCTAAAGAATTGAAGTATACTTCTCTTAAAGACGAACAAACTTATCCTAGTGTGATTTCTCTTACCTTAACAAGAGACCAAAAGGGTAGGTTACTAATTGTTCTTAAAAAGCATAACAATGTAATTGGATGGATTTTAAATGATATTAAAGGCATTAATCCCTTAGGTTGCACACATATAATTAATTTGAAAGAAAATGCTAAAACATGTCAACAACTTTAAAGAATATTAAACCCACAAATAAAAGAGGTAGTAAAAATAGACGTCTTTAAATTGATTGATGTAGGAATTATCTACCTTATTTTTGATAATAAATGTATAAGTCCTACACACGTAATGCAAAAAATCAGGAATCATTATTATTAAAAATGAAAAAGGTGAATTAATTCTAACATAAGTTACATCTAGTTGGCGCGTGTATATAGTTATAGAAAATTAAATAAAGCCACTAGAAAATATCATTTCTTGACCAAATCTTAGAAAGAGTAGTTGGACATCCCTATTATTGTATTTCAAATGAATATTCAGGTCATTATCAAATTTTTATAGCATTTGAGGACTAAGAAAATACCAAGTTTATATGTCCCTTTGGAACATTTACTTTTAAAAGAATGTCATTTGGGCTTTGTAATTCTTTTGCAACATTTCAAGGATGTATGCTTAGCATTTTTGTGATATGGTCGAACATTGTTTTGAGGTATTTACGGATAATTTCACTATGTTGGGGAATTATTTTGATTATTGCCTTGATAATTTAGAGAAAGTTTTAAAAAGACGTGTTGAAAAGGAAATCGTATTGAATTTGGGAAAATGTCACAACATGGTTACTTTTGGAATTATTTTAAGTCATGTTGTATTTGTTAAAAGAATTGAAATTGACAATGTAAAAATAGAAGTCATATCTAACTTACCACAACAAAAAATAGTTAGAGATATGTGACCTTTTTTAGGATATGCAAGATTTTATAGGAGGTTTATAAAAAAATTTAGCGTCATAGTAACCTTTTATTAAAAGATTCACCATTTGAATGGATTGATGATTGCCAAAAATCTTTTGAGAAAATAATTTATCTTTTAAATCTGCATCTATTACGAAGTCTTTTGATTGGTCTTTGCCTTTTGCATTAATGTGTAATGCAACTTATTTTGCTATTTGTGTTGTGCTAGGACAAAAAAGGAAGGAGTAAGCCTTTTGTGATTTATTATGAAAATAAGACTTTAGACAATACTCAAATGAATTATTCTGCAATTGAAAAAGAATTGCTTGCTTTGGTGTTTACATTGAATAAATTTTTTTCATATTTCCTTGGCTCTAAATCTATCGTTTTTACTAACCACGCTGTCATAAGATACTTGATGGCTAAACAAGATGCTTTCAAACCAAGACTAATATGTTGGATTTTGTTATGTCAAGGATTTGATCTTACCATCAAAGATAAAAAGGACGATGAAAATATCATTGTTGATCATTTATCACACACATCTGAATTCTACATTGACATAATACCCATCAATGATTTTTTCCCAATAAAATTTTATTTTCTGTTACTTCAATGCCATGGTATGCTAACATTGTTAATTTCCTTGTTACAGGTAAAATGCCTTTAAAATAGAATACTCAAGAGAAGAAGAAATTTTAGTTAAAGTAAAGAAATTTTATTGGGATGATCATTATTTGTTCAAATATTATTCTAATTAAATCTTTCGGTGTTGTATTCCTAATAATGAGGTAAGAAATGTCATTAATTTTTGTTATTCTGAAGTTTACGGTGGGCACTTTTCTTTAATAAAAACTTCATTTAAAATTTTACAATGCGAATTTTATTAGTCTACCATATTCAAAGACACATATGAATTTTGTAAGACTTGTGAAAACTGTCAAAAATCGGGATCAATTACTAAAAGAAACATGATGTCCTTAAGTCCCATACTTGAGATCAAAATATTTAACTATGAGGGAATTGATTTCATGGATCCATTTCCACCATATTTTGGATTTGTGTGCATATTAAATGCAATTGATTATGTTTTAAATTGGATTGAAGTAATTTTTTATTGAAATAATGATAGCAAAAATATGGTTAAATTTTTAAGAGAAAATATTTTAGGTCAATTTGGAATTCCTCTAGCAATTATTAACGATAGAGGTAAGCATTTTTATAATAAGTCAATTGAGTCTTTAATTAAAAAATATAAAATTATGTATAAAGTTGCTAGCCCTCATCATCCTTAAACAAATGGTCAAGTTGAATTAGCAAATAGAGAGATAAGAAAAATTTTGGAAAAAATGGCTAACCTAAACTAAAAGGATTGGTTTCTTCGACTAGCTAATGCACTCCAAACCTATTGCACTGTATTTAAGATGTCTTTAGAATTGTTGCCCAATCGATTAGTTTATGGTAAATGTTGTCACTTACCTGTTGAACTTGAGCATAAATTTTTTGGGCTATTAAGGCTTTTAATTCAAATTTTGATTATGCTAATAATGTGCAAAAACTGCAATTGAAAGAACTTGAGGAATTAAAGAATGATGCCTATGAAAATTCAAAAATTATTAAGGCAAGAACAAAGCTTTTCATGGTAAAAGAATTTTTTGAAAAATCTTAGAGATTGGTAAAAAATGTTGCTTTATAATTCTCGTCTTCATTTATGTCCACGAAAGTTAAAGTCCAAATAGAGTGGCCCATTTGTTGTAAAAATGTATATTCATATAAATCCATAAAAATTGAAAATTCAAAGAATGATGTCATATTTAAAGTTAATGATCAAAGATTAAAACCATTTTTGGAAAATTAACCATATAAGGAAGACACCAAAATCATTTTGTGTGACCCATTAAATCTTGATTAAATCTTTAATGAGAGATCCCTTTTTTTGTTATTTTATTTTACTTTTATTTTTCTATTTTGTTGTTTAATTTTTTCTCAATTGATGAGCATTATACTTTTCTTTTTTAGCATTATATTTCATGCTTAAGCATGTTTGTTTGATAATTCTATTTTCTTTCATTAATTTTCATTATACGTCATGAGTAACTCAATAAGAAAGATTTTGTTTAGACATTTTAAAACCTTTTGCGTGTGAAATTTAACTTGAGAGGCCTGATATAAAGTTGTAAACCATATCTACTTTGGGATCTATGACCACTAATATTAGTGTCCTATGTTGAAGATATAAAAAGATAACTCTGGGAAATAGAAGGTGGTATATAGAAATTTCAATTAGAACTTAAAGTTAACTTTAAAAAAGGAGGATTATAAGCTCATTATTCTTTTCACATTGCGTGATTTCTTTTTCTTGTTTTGTTCACTTTCATAGTTAATTTGATTTTATAGATTTGATTTTCTTTATTTTAGTGCGTGTTTAGTGCTAGAAATCATATATTTATAAAGGAGAAAATCGTCATTTTACACTTTAAGTTTCACTAACATTCCTACTATTTTATATTTAAGTTCATTGTGATTTAATTATGTGTGTTTTATTATAATTAAGTATCTTATGTATTTTAGGGGGCAACATTGTCATTTCACAATGAATGAGAAATCAGATATCAAAACAAACAATAATTCCAAACTTGGGACAATTGAAAAACTTAAAAGGAGCATAAAATGATAAATGACACTATTCATATGTATGGTGCTATTTACGTATATGATACGATAATATGGCATTGACTGATGATGTGCACCAATAAATGACGTGGCAGTATTTGATTAGATAAAGATATTACATTGACTACTTATGTGGCATTAACTGATGATGTGACATTGAACAATGATCTGTCATGATCCTATTGGACTCTGTTAGAAAGTGTATATTTATAAAGGAGAAAATTATCATTTTACACTTTAAGTCTCACTAACATTGTTACTTTTATTTATTTAAGTATTTTGTTATTTAACTATGTGTGTTTTGTTATAATTATATATTTTATGTATTTTAAGGGCATCACGATCGTTTCGCAATGAACGAGTGATCAGACAGCAAAACGGACCTTATAGTTGGACTTAGGTCGGTCGATAACCTTAGAAAGAGCATAAAAGAAAAAATGTCACTATTTATACATACGGTACTATTCATGATATTGTTTATACATACGGTACTGTTCATGATACTGTTTATACATACGGTACTGTTCATGTTACTGTTCACGACACTGTTAATATATACGGACCGATGGCGTGGCATTGACCGATGACGTGGTATTGACTAATGATGTGTCACAATCTTATTGGGCTAAATTTCTTATGTATTGTGGATCGATGACGTGGCAGCATCTCAGTAGAGCAAAAATTGAGTGTACGGTACATGTGCATACATGGGATTATTTACTAAATAACGGCGTTACTGTACAAACAACGGTATTACTGCGCAAATAGCGGCCATTACTGTTCAAACGTTGAGTGTTGATTGTTGACTGATGACGTGGTGCAATCTTCAGCGTCCGAACTGGTTTTAATCCGATGGTCACGATTCACTCAATGTATCTATAAAAAGAAAGCTATTCCCTCATAATTTGATATCCTTGAATTGATTTTTAAACTTAGATTTCTGAAATTCCTTCTTCTTCTTGTAGTTTCTTTATATTTTAGTAAAATTTTCTTTTTATCCCTAGTTAAAATATGAATGGCTAATTTTATTTTAAGCTTGGGTTGAAAGTTATGTCTCAACATGTTCCATAGGTTTAATTTGGTAAATTTACTTTCTCTTCCCCTCTAATATTTGTGGTTGTTTTGACTTTTTGTCGACAAATAGTAATAGTCTTATCTAGATACCACCCTGGTTAAACCGGCACCCTAGTACAATGTTATTATTATTTAGCACGATAAGCCCTTAACACAATATTTATTTAAATATGGTTCATGAGGTATGGAATCCCCCCTTATGATTTAATTGACATTAATATAGAATATTTAGCCCATGGAGCATGTTGATGCAGATCGGATACCCAAGTGCTTTATTATTACGGTTGCAATTTTTATTATTCCAGCCATTTTAATTTCCAATTTAGGATTAATTTATTATAATTTAACTATTCACTTAGAAAATTAATTCTGGATATAATTAAATGAACCTTCTCATGGGATCGACACTCGTCACCATTAATCTATTCTACAATAGATTCGTGCGCTTGCGAGTTCAATAAAATTTGCACAACAAGTTTTTGGCGCCATTGCCGGGGAGGTAAGTATTTAATTTGTAGAATTAGTTTTTTTCTTAATATTTAATTTTTTATATAGTTGTTTTCTTGTAATTTTTTTCTCATTAAAAAAAAAGAAATTAGAATAGAATTCTATTTCTTTCTCTCTTCTTTAAATTTGTATAATTTAATTTCCATGTTATTTTTTTCATTGTAATTTTTTTAATTTATCTTGTTATCTTTCTTTGTTATTTATTTTAATTTTATTTAATATTTATTTCACGTAATTTCTTTTTATTATTGCTATTGAGTGTATTTTTATTGTAACAACGTCACAAGGTTAGTGTCGTAATTTCTCTCTCCTTTTTATTTTTGTTTGTTTTATTTTTATTTATTTTGTTCTTTGCATGCATAGTCGAATGTCATTATTACCTAATCTTAAACCTTTAGACCTTGAATTGGAAAAAACACTTCGCACGCACAAACACACTATTTTTAAAAAGAAATTTGAAATGGATTTGCAAAATCAACAACCAGAACCACAAGAGAGGCCATTTAAGAATTATTTTAGTCCCTTAACTAATTTGAGCATATCATGCATAAGGTACCCAAATGTAGCTGCTAGGAGTTTTGAATTAAAACCTAGTGTGCTAAACTATCTCCCTACATTTTATGGCCTTGAAAATGAGGATTCATATAATCATCTGAATAATTTTCATGTTATTTGTCAAACTTTTAAATACGAGAATTTTTTAGATGATGATGTTAAACTTAGATTATTCCCATTCTCATTAAAAGATAGAGCTCGTTCATGGTTTAATACATTGCCTGCTAAAAGCATTACATCATGGGAACAAATGGTAACTAAATTTTTAAATAAATATTTCCCAGTTCATAAAACCAATACTATTCGCAGGGAAATTTTAGAGTTTACCCAAAGAGACAACAAGTAGTTTTTTGAAGCATGGGAGAGATTTAATAGGCTACTCTTGAAGTGTCCACATCATGGGTACGAGAAATGGCATCAATGCCAATACTTTTTAGAGGGATTATTGTCACATATGCAAGAATGGCTAATGGCAACCAGTGGAGGAGAGCTAATGTCTAAAAGCTCATAAAAAATTTGGGAATTCTTCCAACGGCAATCTGATAATTCTCAACAACGGAGTCGATCACTCAGAAATACCAGGAGAATTAAAGGAGTGAATGAGGTTAACATTAGCGAGTCAAGCTCAAGAATTAAAGAAGTCAAAGAGATGGTCGAAGGTCTTGGTCGATAAATAGCATCCTTGACGACTACTAAATCAACAAAGCCACATGTCCATGACTCATATTCAGATCAAGCCAATGCCATAGGTATCATGAGAAAACTACCAAACTACAACCCTTACTCTAACACATATAACCCTAGATGGAGAGACCACCCCAACTTTTCACGGTCTCAAGGATTCCAACAAAATGGACTATCAGCTCCACCTCCACCAATGCAACCAGTTCCTCAAATGTCTTAAGCCTCTCAATCACGATTTAGACCATACAATTAGAATCCAAACCATTCTCAACCCAAACCATAGGAGGATACATTCCAAAATGTCAAAAATCTTACTAACTCTAAGATCGAGCAGCAGAATCGCACCATTGATGAATTACGAAATAAGATGAGAGCGGGCTTCAACTCACAAGCTCAATCAGTTTCGAGCCTAGAGAAAATGGTGGGAAAACTTGCCTCTTCAGTTCAAACTTTGGCCATGACCGTTGAAAAAGGTAAATTCCCAAGTCAACCAGTGCCTAACCCTAAAGCAGTGAATGAAGCAAGTTCTAGTTCACTACAGCAGCATGGAGAGGCCAAAACAGTAATGACCTTGCAAAAAGGAAATGAAGTCGACAACAAAGTGGAGATGCCAAAATCAACTCAGATCGTACCTGTGAATGCTAAGGAATCATTCTCAGAGGAGAAGGAGAAAATTAACCCATGAGAGTCTAAATTGTTTTAATCCAATGGCCATGATTTATTTATTGTATCTATAAAAAATAGAGCTTCCCCCTCTAATTTAATACCTCTAAATTCATTTTTTAGCTTTATTTTTTGTAAATACTTTTTCATATTGTATTTTCTATGTATTTTAATAAATTTTTATTTACTCCTAGTTTAATTATAAGTAGCTAATTTTCTTTCAAGATTTAGTTGAAGGTAAAGTTTCAACATATTTTATGGATTTTATTTGGTAAATTTACTTTCTCATCCCCTCTAATTTATGTTGATATTTTAACTTTTCATTGATAGATATTAATAATTTTACGTAGATATTACATTGGTAACTGTCTTCTTAGTTCAAGGTTATTACTATTTGGCACGATAAGCCCTTAGCACCATATTAATTAGAGTGAGGTTCATAAGGCATGGATACTCTCCTCATGATTTAGTTGGAATATTAAGCCCATGTTGCATTTGAGTACCGATCAAAAGACGTAAGCACTTCATTATAGTAGTTGTCCTTTTAATTTATTCCAACCATTCACACACATTATTTGAATAAATACACCAACTCATTTGCAGCTATGTATCATTATGTCTATCACCAAGATTTTAAATATGAGCTTAACTTGTTTTTAAAGATAATTCCAATGGAAAGTACAAGGAGTTTGACGCGAATCAAAAGTGATATTGCCTCCAAGTATAAGAGTGTCCAGTTATAATCTAATCCGGTGAGTCCGGGGTTGAATCATAGGGAATTTAAAAATCTAGTAGTAAAAAAAAAATTAAATATGGGAAAAGAAATTAATAGAAATCAATAGAAAATTATGCTAAAGCTATAGGATTCACTTTTGAATTTAAAATTATAATTATAACAACTCCCTCATATTTATATTTTTTACTCATTCTACCAATTTATTATTATGTTATTTAATTCTAAACTGACTTTTAGTATGATAAATATAGGATTAAGTACTTTAATGTGCCATAACTTTATTGAAGTGTTGACATTATGTCAAAATACAATATTAATTTAAAAAGATTTTAATTAACATGACATAAAATAAATTGCTAAGAAAATAAAATATAACTAATAAAATATATTTTAAAACTCACTTGTGAGAGTATTTAAATAATAATTTGAATCCTTGAGCTTCATCTTTTACTTTAGTTTAGAAAATTAACCACTCATATTGAAAAATAAAACACTCATTTTATTTGACAAACTCTTGAAATGTATTACAAGAAAATTGATTACACCAAAAAATAAGAAATGAAAACAAGAAATTTCTCAGCTTCACTCTATTTTCAGCTCTTTTCGACTTGTCTCCAACTCCCTATTTCTCCTCAAATTCTGCTCTTTTCTTTGCTTGCATCTCTCACCTTTTATAGGGGAGGAATGCAACTTCTTTCTTTCTTTTTTTATTATATTATATTATATATATATACACACATCTTGAATGGTGAGATGGTCTAAAGGCGTGAAAGCCTCTTGACCATCACATGATTCCTTTTTATTTTGTATTTTTTTAATTATTTTAAATATTTGTTAATTATATCTCCTTAATGTGTTCCAAATTACTCCAGCAATTTTGCTTCATTCCCACATCTAGTTCTAACTCCATCTTTATTCTAAAAAAAAATTACAAGAAAAAATTAGTATTTTACAAATTAATTTAACATAATTATTTATTAGGGGGCATTCATATAATTTATAAGTTATAAGAGCATTAATTAATATTTTAAGTGAAAAATTAATAATTTTATCCTTATTGAATGTATACTTTTTAGTGTTAATCACACGTCCTAACCAACTTATTGTTAGTCTCTAACAATTTAAGCGATAAGAATTTTAGCAAAATCTTAAATCCAAATAAAAAATCTCTTTTTCTTTAATTTTTTGTTTACTTTTTTCATTGAATTAATGATAATAATTAAATAAAAATATAAGTATTATCTCCAGCCTAAAGAAAATCACACCTACGTAAATCAGTTAAGTAAAAATATGTAAATTAATCAATTATCAAAGTTATATTAATCAAGTCACTTTTAAAAGTGATTTGTTAAATCCCTAAATCCTCACATTTAAGAGTGACTCTCTCTCAAGAAAAATGAAACTATAAAGTCAAGATAAAAGATATGTAAGCTAATTCATTCTGCGATTACTAATCTGAAGAAGCGAAAAATTAACTGCTTTAAATCTTTAAATGAATATTCTCAGTGATGAATTTGAAAATACCCATTTATTAACAAAGTCTTTTTCTTACTAAAAATATTCGTTTAGTCATGAAAGTTAAATTTCATCAGAAAATATCTAGAATTTTGGCAAACAAATATTTTTAGCGACAAAATCAAAATGACGCACTAAAAATACACATATGCAATGAAATATAAGATCTAAAATTTTAGCATTAATATAAATCTTTAAATGAATATTTTAGCGAAGAACTTATAATTTTGTCGCTATATGTCTATTTGGAAGCAAAAAGACACTTTGTCACCACTAGTGACTTTCTAGCAGTAAAATCATTCGTCGCTAAAGACATCTTTAAAGATGAAAGTGGTTTTATAAAAAGAAAAAAGGATTTACTGACAAGTATTTTTTAGCTACCCGGAAAAATATTGTCGTAGGAAAATTAATTAGCCAACAAAGAAAATCATCGCAATAGAAATATATTTCATTGCAAAAAGTTAATGTTTGATGAATATAAGGAAATTCGTCCCTGAATTGCTTTTCTAACAATGAAAAAGTAGTCACTAATTATTCTAACTTAACCAAGGTTTTCAATTCAAGGCTTGGAAATGTAATTATACTAAACACTTGTTGGAAGAGTTTTGTTATCTTAGTTATCCTACCCGGCTTAAATTTGAATTAATCGAAACCTAATGTGGTCTTCGTATTCCAAATCATTAAACCAAAAAGAAAAGTCACTAAAAACTTAAAATGATTATTAATTTTTTTCTTATATATCTGTCGACGAAGTTTTTTTTTCATCACCACAATTTACTAATGCAACCAAAAAGATTTCATCACTAAAAGCCTAAATTCTTGTAGTCAATTATGTGTATGGTATGGGACTAAATAGCAAAGCAGTTCCTTTGTCTTCCATTTATTTTTATTGGCTAATTTGAGCACAATGGTCCTTTTCAGAATTTTGCCTAGCAGCTCGCATTCAATTGTCTTTATAGAATTTTTATTCCACAGCGTTTACCTGTGTGGCTGTAAATTTGTTTCTTCTTTGCTTGACATATATACACACACACACGAGATGAAGAATAGTTCTTTTGATTCTGCAAACAAGGATACAAAGTCTTTAGTTGTCCATTTGAAAGATTGTAAGGTACGTATTGTTTGTCCATTGTTCTTTGGACAATGTACTTTCTAAAATCTTCAAGGTAAATTAGATACTATAGAAATTTATTACAGAGTGGCATGGAAATTAATACGACTTGTTTGTCCAAAACTATAATCGATTAGTGATTAATTTTGTGAAAGAATTAGCGTTCTGCAGCTTCCAAGTAATTATTTGTTGTGAGATTCTGTAACCCAACTACTATTAGTCTTACCTTTTCCTTGGTGCTGCATTGTTAAATTCTTATTTAGTGGTACTTGAGGATGAATGACTGACATATAGGAGCTTCATTCACTATCCTTAGCATTACGAAATGACGGTACAAAGTCAACTTAAAAGATGTGCAAGTTAATTTATTTCTAATAATATTTTGCAATTACTAATCTGAAGAAGTGGACTTATATTTTGAAAAATTTTGTTTGTTCTTTGTTATATTATCCATGCATGCTTTCATATATTAAGGTGGCCATGGACCCGAAGCTGAGTGGCCTTGCTCAGCTCAGCCTATAGGAAACAAAGTTAGGTTCCTTGGCAAATAAAGTTAATGCTTTTCTAGCTTGTTACACATAATTTCTTAAATAGACAACAAAAGGCTAATTGAGGATCTAAAATTATATTTTAAGGTGCGTGTAGTTACATATTCCAAAAAACACCTGACTATATCACGTGTCTATCTTATTAG
This sequence comes from Aegle marmelos, assembly GCA_030449875.1. NCBI lineage: Eukaryota > Viridiplantae > Streptophyta > Magnoliopsida > Sapindales > Rutaceae > Aegle > Aegle marmelos. Next base: position 234,536 of record JASUUL010000057.1, read on the forward strand.
ACAAGAGAACCTATTCTAAAGAAATAACACTCAAACTATTTTAGGATAAATAACACCTAAGCTATTCTGGAATAAATAACATCTAAGTTATTCTAGGAGAATAAAACTTAAGGAAAAATTCTCTCAGAGCTTATAAAAATGTCAAGATGGGTAACGTTGAGTACTAGAAAATGTATATTTATAAAGGAGAAAATCATCATTTTTCACTTCAAGCTCTACTAACTTCTTTACTTTTATGTATTCAAGTTTCTTATGAATTTAATTATGCATATTTTATTATAATTAAGTATTTTTGTATTTTAGGAGCATCATGGTCATTTCACAATAAACAAGATATCGGATGACAAAACAAATGGCAAATCTGAACTCAAAACGGTCAAAAACCTTAGGAGGAGTATAAAAGTAAAAATAATATTGTTCACATGTACGGTACTGTTCATGACATTGTTCATATGAATTGTACGATGATGTGGCATTGACCAATGATGTGGCATTGACCGATGATGTGGCACTACCAATGACGTGACAGCATTTGATTAGAGGAATGATGTAGTATTGACTGATTATGTGACGTTGACTGATAACGTGAGTTGATTGATGAGGTGTCACAATCTTATTGGATAAAAATATTTATGCATTGTTGACCGATGACATGATAGTATGCTAGTGGATCAGAAAAACGTGCGTACGACATATGCATATACACGGGATAATAGCCCTGATGATGTGTTCATACCAATCAGAACTTACTACATGGCGCAATCTTGTGCATCCAAATTGTTTTAATCCAATAGCCATGATTTACTCGTTACATTTATAAAAAGGAGGGCTTTTCCAACCTAATTTTACACCCCTGAGTTCATTTTTGAGCTCCATTTTCTGAAATTCCTTCTCTATCTTATATTTTCTTTGTATTTTAGTAAAAATCTTCTTTTTATCCCTAGTTAAAATATGAATAACTAATTTTCTTTCAACCTTGGGTTGAAGGTGAAGTCTCAACATGTTCAATGGGCTTAATTGGTAAATTTATTTTATTTTTCCCTCTAATTCCCTGTGGATGTTTTGACCTTTCGTTGAGAAATAGTAATAATACAGTTATTACTGTTTGGCACGTTAAGCCCTTAGAGCGTGGTTTATGAGGAGTAGATTTCTCCCTCATAATTTAATTGTTATTAATAAGGAATATTGAGCCTTGGAGCATGTTGATGCAGATCTAGATAACCAAGTACTTTATTATTACAATTGCACTCTTAATTATTCCTGTCATTTTAATTCAAAATTTTTGATAAATTTATTATAATTTAACTGCTCACTTAGAAAATTTATTCAACACACAATTAAAATCCACCTTCTTGTGGGATCGACACTCGTCACCATTAATCTATTCTATAATAGATTTGTGCAATTGCGAGTTTAATAAAATTTACACAACAAGTTTTTGGCGCCATTGCCGGGGAGGTAAGTTATTTTAATTCGTTGAATTAATTTTTTTATTTTTTTATTTTTTTGTTTTCTCATATATTTTCTAATAAAAATAATAATTCTATAATTTAATTTTGTAATTTAAATTTCTATAATTTTATTTTATTTTATAATTTCTTTAAATTTCTGTACTTTAATTTTTACTTTATTTTTCTTTATAATTTCTTTTCGTTTATCTTGTAATTTATTTTAATTAATCTATTTCTTTTATTTTCTTTTTAGTGCTTGAGTGTATTTCCTTGGTAATTCTTTTTTCATTTATCTTGTGAATTTATACAAATTAATTAATTTTTTGAAGTAAATTTTTTTTGTTGCTTTCTTTTAAAATTAAAAAAATTAAAAAAATTAAAAGGTGAATCTGTAATTTAATTTTGGCAAGCTAAATTTCTTTAAATTTGAATAATTCAATTTCTTTGTAATTTCTTTAAATTTCTATAATTTAATTTTTAAATTATTTTCTTTGTAATTTTTGTTTATTTTGTTAATTCATAGAATTAATTTTTTTAAGTAATTATTTTTTTAGTTGTTTTCTTTTAAATTTTTTTTGTAATTTAATTTCATTTCTTTTTCTCTTCTTGGTCTTTCTGTAATTTAATTTTTTTCATTTTTCGTTATAATTTATCTTGTTATTTTATTTCTAGTTAATCTATTTCTTGTATTTTCTTTTTGGCACTTGAGTGTATGTTCATTGTAAGGTTGTAATAATGTGATAAGGTTAATATTGTAATTTCTCCTTCCTCGTTATTTTTTTATTAATTTTATTCTCATTTTTTTATTTTTATTTGTGCATTTTCATTCTATTTTTTTAATGCATGATCAAAAGTCGCAATTAACTAATCTTAACCTATAGACTTGAATTAGAAAAAATACTTCTCACATACAAACACATCGCATTTAAAAATAAAACTGAAATGGATTTACAACAACAAGAACCACCACAGGAGAGGTCATTTAAGGACTATTTCAGTCTCTTTACTAACTTGAACACATCATGTATACGATACCCAAATGTAGCTGCTAGGAGTTTTGAATTAAAACCTAGTGTATTAAATTATCTCCCAATATTTTATGGCCTAGAAAATAAGGACTCATATAATCATTTGAATGATTTTCATGTTGTTTGTCAAATTTTTAGATATAAAAATTTTTCTGATGATAATGTTAAACTCAGACTATTCTCATTTTCTTTAAAAGATAGAGCTCATTTATGGTTTAATACATTGCCTGCTAATAACATTATATCATGGGAACAAATGATCACAAAATTTTTAAATAAATACTTCCCAGTTCATAAAACCAATTTTATTTGCAGGGAAATTTCAAAGTTCCTCTAGAGAGAAGATGAGCAGTTTTTCAAAGCATAGGAGTGATTCAACGGGCTACTCTTGAAATGTCCACATCATGGATATGAAAAATGGCACCAATGCTAATATTTTTTGGAGGGATTATTACCAAATGTGCAAGAATAGCTAATGGCAACAAATGGATGAGAACTAATATCCAAAGTGCATCAGAAATTTAGGATTTCATCCAGTGACAAGCAGATAATTCCCAACAATAGAGTTGATCATTCAGAAATAATAAAAGAATTAAGGGAGTAAATGAGGTCCAAATTGGCGAGTCAAGCTCGGGAATCAAAGAACTCAAAGAAATGGTTGAAGGACCTACCCGACAAATTGCATCGTAAACAGCTGCTAAATCAATAGAGTCACATGACCATGACTCATACCCAGATCAAGCCAACGCCATAGGTGTAATGAGGAAGTGATCAAACTGTTGTACAAATTTTATTGAACTCGCAAGTACACGAATCTATTGTAGAATAGATTAATGGTGATAAGCGTTGATCGCACGAGGTAGATTTTATTTATGTGTTGAATTAATTTTCTAAGTGAACAGTTAAATTATAATAAATTTATCCTAAATTTTGAATTAAAATGGCTCGAATAATTAAAAATGCAACTGTAATAATAAAGCACTTGGGTATCTGGATCTGCATCAACATGTGTTGAGTTTTAGAAAGTGTATATTTATAAAGGAGAAAATTGTCATTTTACACTTCAAGTCTCACTTACATTGTTACTTTTATTTATTTAAGTATTTTGTTATTTAATTATATGTGTTTTATTATAATTATATATTTTATGTATTTTATGTATTTTAGGGACATCACAATCGTTTCACAATGAATGAGTGATCAGATAGTAAAACGAACATCATATTTGGACTTAGGACGGTCGAAAACCTTAAGAGGAGCATAAAAGAAAAAAATGTCACTGTTTACATATACGGTACTGTTCATACGTACGGTACTGTTCACGACACTGTTCATATATACAGACCCACGTTATGGCATCTATCTACGATGTGGCAGTATTTGATTGAACTAATTATGTAATATTGACTGCTTATGTGGCGTTGACCGATGATGTGACATTGACTGATGATGTGTCATGATTTTATTGGGCTAAATTCTTATGTAATGTGGATCGATGACGTGGCAGCTTATCAGTGGAGCAAAACTAGTGTGTACGGTACATGCGCATACATGGGATTATTTACTATTCAAACATTGACTGTTGACTGATGATGTGGCGCAATCCTAAGTGTCCGAATTATTTTTAAGCCGATGGTCACGATTCACTTAATGTATCTATAAAAAGGAGGCTCTCCCCCCCCTAATTTTACACTCCTGAATTCATTTTTAATCTTAGATTTCTGAAATTCCTTCTCCTTCCTTTTTGTAGTTTCTTTGTATTTTAATAAAATATCCCTAGTTAAAATATGTGTAGCTAATTTCCTTTTAAACTGGGTTGAAGGTGAAGTCTCAACATGTCTCATGGGCTTAATTTAGTAAATTTACTTTCTCTTCCCCCCTAATATTTATGGTTGTTTTGACTTTTCGTCAACAAATAATAATAGTCTTGTCTAGATACCGCCCTAGTTAAATCGGTACGCTAGTACAAGGTTATTATTATTTGGCACGATAAGCCTTTGGCATGATATTTATTGGAGCGTGGTTCATGAGGTGTGGAATCCCCCCTTATGATTTAATTGATATTAATATGGAATATTTTGCCCATTAGGCATGTTGATGCAGATCCGGATACCCAAGCACTTCATTTCAATAGATTTCCAGTTCAATTTAATTTCTGCTATTGTAATTTAAATTTAAGCATAATTTGCATTAATTTCACCACAAATTTATTTATCCATTAAAAAAAATTAATTCCATACATAATTAAAATCAACCTTCTCGTGAGATCGACATTTGTCACCATTAATCTATTCTACAATAGATTTGTGCGCTTGCGAGTTCCATAAAATTTGCACAACACGGCTGTTACTGTTCAAGCGTTGATTGTTGACTGTTGACTGATGACGTAGCATAATCCTGAGCGTTCGAACTGTTTTTAATTCGATGTTCACGATACACTCAATGTATCTATAAAAAGGGGGCTCTCCCATCTAATTTGATATCCCTGAATTCAGTTTTAAGCTTAGATTTCTTAAATTCCTTCTCCTTCTTGTAGTTTCTTTGTATTTTAGTAAAATTTCTTTTTATCCCTAGTTAAATATATGAGTAGCTAATTTTCTTTTAAGCTTGGTTTGAAGGTGAAATCTCAACATGTCCCATGGGCTTAATTTGGTAAATTTACTTTCTCTTCCCCTCTAATATTTGTGGTTGTTTTGACTTTTCATCAACAAATAATAACAGTTTTGTCTAGATACTGCCCTAATTAAACTGGCATCCTAATATAAGGTTATTATTATTTGGTACGATAAGCCCTTAGCACTATATTTATTTGAGCGTGGTTCATGAGGTGTGGAATCCCCCCTTATGATTTAATTGGCATTAATATAGAATATTTAGCTCATGGAGCATGTTGATGCATATCCGAATAGCCAAGTGCTTTATTATTACAGTTGTAATTTTTATTATTCTAGTCATTTTAATTCAAAATTTAGGATCAATTCATTATAACTTAACTGTTCACTTAGAAAATTGATTCTGTACATAATGAAAATCAACCTCCCGGTGGGATCGACACTCGTCACCGTTAATCTATTCAACAATAGATTTGTGAGCTTGCGAGTTTAATAAAATTTGTACAACAAGTTTTTGGCACCGTTGCCGGGGAGGTAAGTATTTTAATTCGTAGAATTAGTTTTTTCTTAATATTTATTTTTTTATAGTTGTTTTCTTGTAATTTTTTTATAAAAAAAAAGAAATTAGATTAGCATTTTATTTCTTTCTCTCTTCTTTAAATATGTATAATTTAATTTCTATATTATTTTTCTTCCTAATTTTTTTAATTTATCTGTTATATTTCTTTGTTATTTATTTTAATTTTAGTTAATATTTATTTTACGTAATTTTTTTTATTATAACTATTGAGTGGGTTTTCATATTTCGATTGTAACAACGTCACAAGGTTAGTATTGTAATTTCCTTCTCCTCTTTATTTTTATTTATTTTATTTTCATTTATTTTGCTCTTTGCATGCATGGTCGTAGGTCATTATCACCTAATCTTGAACCTTTAGACCTTGAATTGGAAAAAATATTTCGCATGCACAAACACATTTTTTTAAAAAAAGAAATTTGAAATGGATTTGTAAAATCAGCAACCAAAACTATAAGAAAGGCCATTTAAGAATTATTTTTGTCCCTTAGCTAATTTGAGCACATCATGCATAAGGTACCTAAATATAGCTACTAGGAGTTTTGAATTAAAACCTAGTGTGCTAAACTGTCTCCCCAAATTCTATGGCTTAGAAAATGAGGACCTATATAATTATCTGAATGATTTCATGCTATTTGTCAAACTTTTAAATATGAGAATTTTTCAGATGATAATGTTAAACTTAGATTATTCCCATTTTCATTAAAAGATAGAGCTTGTTCATGATTTAATACATTGCTTGCTAATAGCATTATATTATGGGAACAAATGGTAACTAAATTTTTAAATAAATATTTCTCAATTCATAAAACTAATGTTATTCGCAGGGAAATTTCAGAGTTTATCCAAAGAAACGACAAGCAGTTTTTCGAAGCATGGGAGCGATTTAATGGGCTACTCTTGAAGTGTCCATATCATGGATATGAAAAATGGCACCAATGCCAATACTTTTTAGAGGGATTATTGCCAAATATATAAGAATGGCTAATGGCAACCAATAGAGGAGAGCTAATATCCAAAAACGCATTAGAGATTTGGGAATTTTTCCAGCGGTAATCAAATAATTCTCAACAACAGAGTCGATCACTTAGAAATACCAGGAGAATTAAGAGAGTGAATGAGGTTAACATTGGTGAGTGAAAGAGATGATTGAAGGTCTTGCTCGACAAATAGTATCTTTGACGACTACTAAATCAACAGAGCCATATGACTATGACTCATATTCAGATCAAGCCAATACCATAGGTGTCATGAGAAAACCATCAAACTACAACCCTTACTCCAATTTTTCATGGTTTCAAGGATTCCAATAAAATGGACCATCAACTCTACCTCTACCAATGCACCAGTTTCTCAAATGTCTCAAGCTTTTCAACCACCATTTAGACCATACAATCAGAATCCAAACCATTTTCAACCCAAACCATAGGAGGATACATTCTAAAATGTCAAAAATCTTACTAACTCTAAGATCGAGCAGCAGAACCGCACCATTGATGAATTACGAAATAAGATGAGAGCGGGCTTCAACTTATAGGTCCAATCAATTTCTAATAGCGAGAAAATAGTAAGCCGACTTGTCTCTTCAGTTCAAACCCTAGCAATGATTGTTGAGAAAGGTAAATTCCCAAGTTAACCAGTGCCAAACCCCTAAAGGAGTGCATGAGATAAGTGCCAATTTACCTCAGCAGTATGGAGAGGTCAAAGCAGTGATGACCTTACGAAAAAGAAAAGAAGTCGACAACAAAGTGGAGATGCCAAAATCAACTCAGATCGTACCTATGAATACTGAAGACTCATCATCAGAGGAGAAAGAGAAAACCAACCCACGAGAATATGTTCCTAAGCTCCATTTCCCTAGAGGTTAGCCAAAGCAAAGGAAGGAAAATCCAAAGGTGAGATTTTTGAAATCTTCAAACAGGTAAGTGTTAACATCCTTTTACTTGAAGCTATAAAACAAGTGCCATCATATGCCAAGTTTCTTAAAGACCTTTGTGCTAAAAAGAAAAATATTAATGTTTAGGAAAATGTCTTTTTAACAGAAAATATTAGTTCTATAGTCCAACATTTAATGCCTCTAAAATACAAAGATCCAGACTCCCCCATTATCTCATGTAGTATAGGGAACCACACAATTGAGAATGTTTTGTTAGATTTAGGAGCTAGTGTAAATCTGTTGCCTTACTCTGTATTTAAGAAACTTGGACTGGGAGTATTACACCTAACTTCAGTAGTGTTATAGCTTGCAGATTGATCCACGAAAATACCTCGTGGTATTGTGGAGGATGTGCTTATCTAGGTAGATAAGTTTTATTTTCCTATTGATTTCATTGTAATTGACACTCAACTAGTGCAGGATTTAAGGAAGCACATTCTCATTATCTTGGGTCATCCATTTTTAGCAACTTCCGATGCTCACATTTAATGTAGGACTAAAAATATGCAGTTGTCATTTGACAATATGACTATGGAACGAAATATTTTCAACATTGCCAAACAACCTCACAGTACAGATGATGAAATCATAGATGTGGATTTAATTGATAAATTAGTTGATCATACATTTCCTTTGAACCTTAGTGATGACCCTTTACTAACATGTTTAACTCACTTTGGTTTGGATTTTAATATTGACAAATCGATTGATAAGGTTAATGCCTTATTGGATTCATCGCCATATATGGACATTGATAAATGGAAGATAAGGATAGAGCAATTGGCATCGTTAAAAGAAAATCTCATCCCATCATCAGAATCACCACCAAGGATTGAGCTCAAACCTTTACTTGACCCTCTGAATTCTACATTCTTGGGAGAAGACAAAACATTATCAAAAATCATCTCATCCTCTCCTTATGACAAACAAAAGAATATAGATATTATTGACCCCATTTTTTGTTTAAAAAAGAGGACATAATTGGCAAAACCAGAGGAGATTCGTAATGACAAAAATGCTAAGGACTATAAAAAGCGAATAAAAATCCTTCGTGACAAGCGGAGCATTAGAAAATCTTTCACACCAGGTCAAAAAGTATTTTTCTTCAATTCTCAATGACACATTTCTCCAAGTAAGTTATACTCTCGATGGTCTGGTCCATTTACTGATCATACTGTCTTTCCATATAGAGCCATTAAATTTAAGAATCCAAGGAACGGTGTAATTTTTAAAGTTAATAGTCAGAAAAGTAAAGTTATATCACGAATACCAACTATATGGAGAAAACAGCGTAAAATATTTAAATAACCTGACATTTTTTCTTTCTATTTCCTTTTGGTGATTTAAAGTTTTCTTTTTTTGTTTTTAATTATGTATGTGTAAGTTTGTTTGTTTAACTGTTAATTTTTTTTATTTTTCTCATGAATATGTTAACAAAAAAGCATCTCTTCAGCATTCTTAGATAGTTTCGACATATATAAACTCATCGCAGAGGTCAAATACGATTTTGTAAAACACATCGTATCTGACAGGTACAACCACCAGAGTTATAGCCCATGTTGAGGATTTAAACAAAGATCTTAAAGAAATTGAGAGAGGTGTCTACAACACCCAATTGAAGCTTGAGGTAAATTCAATAAGAGGAAGATTTTAGTTTGTTTTTTGTATTTTAATTTGTTTTCCTGTTTGTGTGTTTTAGTTTACTCTGTGTGTTTAAGTTTGTAACCCCAGTCAAGTGGCGGATAATGGTACTCTATGACAATCAAGTCGGTTATTTCAATTTTACCACAATAACTAATATTCTGAGATGAAGGTATAGACAAAGATGAGATTTTAGAAAAGCTTCACAAATGATTCCCTTCACTTCCTCAGAATGCCCTCCTTTTAACTTATAAAGCCCGATCCGAACACATGCGATTGCTTATGAAGAATAACATCTCTACTGACATCTGTTGGTTAATTGAGGCAAAAGTTTGCTTAGCAGTTGAGTTACCTCTAAATTTGTTGCATACATGCCTAGTTGTGGTAAAGAAAATTATGCTCGAAAACGACGAGATCAAAGACTTTCTGTTGCTTGTTATAAATGTGCCAGAATGATATGCAATAAAAAAACATGTTCTTTAGGAATAGTGTCTGATAACAGAAAAGATAAGATTCAATTCATTAGGGATGGCTTGAATAAAGAGTCATTAGATAATATTCTTTTGTCTCTTGAAACGTATCCTAGTGGATATGTCCAAAATGCAATACTCTAGTTATGGCTATTATTCCATAAAGAATATGCAAACTATAGTCTCAGGAATCTGACTATAAAAGACCTTGTTTGCCACTCTGTAAGAAAATTGGATGGGAAGCCTATCCTCGACCCATAGAGGGTGTTCAAGCCGTTTCTGGATGTAAAACCAGAGGAAGATGTTAGCCACAATCACAACTATCTGCAAATACCATTTTACCTTTCTGTTCTTTTATTTCACTGTTGTTTTACTATTTACATTATTTTTTTTAATAATTTCATTTGTTTTTTTCTTTTTACTATTTTCTTTTTTACTTTTGAGCCATGTGCCTTACACGTTAATTGAGGCTGACATGATGCTTTATACACAGCTGTAACCAACTGTCACCAAGGTCTTTAAATATGATTTTTTTTATTGAGCACTCACAAGTTGTTTTTTAGCAGTATCTTAATGGCAGCTACTTCCAGTAAATAATTCGAGAACATTTGTGTGCTCTCTGGGTTTCATTATAGCAAACATAAAGAGTTCATGGAGGCAGCCATAGATCTTAGTCTAAGAATAGTAGAGAGAAAATTACACTTGGTATATGGAGAATGTGATCGAGGGTTATCCAAAATGGTCTCAGAAGCTGCTTTTGTCAGAGGAAGCCAAGTGTTAGGCATCATCCCTCCAATCCTAAAACCTTTGGGTTGTTTGTCTCATTCACCAACTAGAGAAGAGTTAGTCGTCTCAGGTATGCAAGAACGAATAACTGAAATGCTCAATCATGTCGATACTTTTATTTTCCTTCCAGGCGATCTTACAACTCTTAAGGCACTAATCACATTAGCATCTTGGGCCTATTTGAACATCCATCAAAAACCCATTGGTTTGTTAAATATGAATAACTTTTATGATGGCTTTCTCGCATTTCTTAACCATGCAATAAAAAATTATTTCATTCCTTCCTCAGTTAAAAAAATATTTATTTATGCACACACTACTAATATGCTACTTGATCTATTACAAGCTTATCAACCAGAGCCAGATCCCAGCGCCATTGTGTTTGAATGTTCAAATAATGATGTTAATAGAAGCCACAGTAAGAAGTACAAATTAGATTTAACTCTTTACTTGTAAACATTTTCTTTTGTGTCTCATCACCCAGGTGATATCTTGTAAACTCTACTTCTTTCCTTTCAAATATTAAGGACAATGTTTCGTTCTGGTTGGGATGAGGGAATAGTTGACAATTGTGAAATGTTGGTTAAATTTTTACTAATTTTCTATTGTAGAACTAACCATGACTAACTTTTTGATAGAAGTGGCCGAATATGGAGTGTAGTGACTCTAGAAACGCATCTTCTTATTACAAGCTTATCAACTAGAGCCAGATCCCAGCGCCATTGTGTTTGAATGTTCAAATAATGATGTTAATAGAAGCCACAGTAAGAAGTACAAATTAGATTTAACTCTTTACTTGTAAACATTTTCTTTTATGTCTCATCACCCAGGTGATATCTTCTAAACTCTACTTCTTTCTTTTCAAATATTGACGACAATGTTTCATTCTAGTTGGGATGAGGGAATAGTTGACAATTGTGGAATGTTGGTTAAATTTTTACTAATTTTTTGTTGTAGAACTAACCATGACTAACTTTTTGATAGAAGATGGCCGAATATGGAGTGTAGTGACTCTAGAACCGCATCTTCTTAGTAAAAAAAAAAATTATGTTTTTCCTAACTTTTCTTTTTGTCTTTCTCCTTTATAAGTATATTTTTTCAAGTTTTTAAGTCGAAGATGGCTGAATATGGAGTGTAATGACTCTAGAAACGCATCTTCTTTAAAAAAAATGAGAAAAAAATTTATTTTTCTTTAATTTTTCTGCATGTATGTTTCTATTTATGTTTAGAATAGGTTGAGGGGTAGAATTCCATTAAAAACAAAAAATAATTTTTAGTAATTTTATGTGAGCTTTTTATATTGGATGATATAATGACTTTTGAATTTTAATATTTGTATTATTTTTTATTTTGAGCGATGTTACACCATGTTTGCTATTCTACATGTTGATGTTGGGGACAAATATAAGTTGCTTGAAAGAATGTACATGTCATAATAAATTCCAAGTGAGTTTTTGAGCCGATTAATTTTTCTTGGAAAATAACTCTTTTTGCCCATTCTTCATGTAGCTTAGCAGTTTATTATTTTATACATTATCTCTAGATTTTCTTTGAGTCAACCATTTAAAAAAAAGAAAAAAAGAAAAAAATGTGTATATTACTACATCTAAATGCCCACCTAATTAGTAGATATGGAAGATTATTTAGAGTTCTGAAAGACGATGGAATGCCATTTTTAACTTATTTGAGCCTTTCTAGCCATCCCTATTATGTAAAATCCATAGTTAGCCTTTTTGAGCTTTTTATTTAAAAAAAAAAGCCTTTTCTTTATTAACTTATCGTCTTAACCCACTCTAATTTGAAGTATTACCCGATATCATACAAGTTCCATCCACCTATTTATGTTTGAGAAAAAGGATAAATAATTATTTTGTTTAGCGAAGTTGTGCTATATAAAAAAATTTAGAAAAAGGAAGAAAAAAAGAAAAAAAAGAAAAAAAAAAGAAAAAAAAAGAAAAAAATACAATAGCAATAAATAAGTAAAATGCATCTTGTAATTTTTAAAAGTTCTTGAACTTTTTCTCAAATATATATATTTTATTTCCCTATTTCTCTTTTTTTTTTGTTAGCCATGTAGCTAGCCTAATTTACGTCTTAATAAAAGTCTTTCTTGATTTTAGGGAACTATAGTCTAAAATAAAAGCTAGTTATATGGGCAATTAAGATGTACTGATGCATATATATAAAAAAATGAATACATTAGGTTGACTAATACTTTGTTTGAGATCGTATTATTTCTAAGCTATGGGTACATTTTTTATCTTGGTGAGAGTGTATGATATTTCTTTATTATTTCCTCTCAATTTACCATTCATTGTAGTGACAAAATTTTATTGGAATTAATTTCTTTGTGAGAGTGTCACTACAACCGATGAGATTTTGGGGTTTGATATGTCATTCTTGAAAGTGGACTGATTACTATTGCTACAACAAAGTCTGCTGGACTGATGCATATGGATAGTTGATATGGGGGTGATACTTCTTTAGACTAAAGATAATGCTTGTACTTTTATTTGATGGCTATCATTAATCCGATTGAATAAACACGTGTGTTTTATAAAAAAAATAGGGTTTTGAATTTTATCTTCTCTTTATTTGCTAGGGACTAACAATAAGCTGGTTGGGGGGTGTGTTGAGTGTTAGAAAGTGTATATTTATAAAAAAGAAAATCGTCATTTTACGCTTCAAGTCTCACTAATATTGCTACTTTTATTTATTTAAGTATTTTGTTGTTTAATTATATGTGTTTTATTATAATTATGTATTTTATGTATTTAAGGGGCATTACAATCGTTTCACAATGAATGACTGATCAGATAGCAAAACGGATATCATATTTGGACTCAAGACAGTCGAAAACCTTAAAAGGAGCATAAAAGAAAAAATGTCACTGTTCACATATATGGTACGGTTCATATGTATAGTATTGTTCATGATACTGTTCTCGACACTGTTCATATATATAGACCGATGACGTGGCATCTACCTACAACGTGACAGTATTTGATTGGACGAATTATGTGGTATTGACTGCTTATGTGGCGTTGATCGATGACGTGACATTGACAGATGATGTATCAGATCTTATTGGGCTAAATTTCTTATGTATTGTGGATCAATGATGTGGCAGCATCTCAGTGGAGCAAAAATCCTATGTACGGTACATGCACATACATAGGATTATTTACTATTCAAACTGCGTTACTGTACAAATAGTATTACTGTGTAAATAGTGACTGTTACTGTTCAAACGTTAATTGTTGACTGTTGACTGATAGTGTGGCGTAATCTTGAGCGTCTGAACTGTTTTTAATTCGATGGTCACGATTCACTCAATGTATCTATAAAAAAGGGGCTCTCCCCCCTAGTTTGCTATCTTTTAATTCATTTTTAAGCTTAAATTTTTGAAATTCCTTCTTCTTCTTGTAGTTTCTTTGTATTTTAGTAAAATTTCCTTTTTATCCCTAGTTAAAACATGAGTAGCTAATTTTCTTTTAAGCTTGGGTTGAAGGTGAAGTCTCAACATATCCTATAGGCTTAATTTGGTAAATTTACTTTCTCTTCCCCTCTAATATTTGTTGTTGTTTTGACTTTTCGTCGACAAATAATAACAGTCTTGTTTAGATACCGCCCTGGTTAAATCGGCACCCTAGTACAAGGTTATTATTATTTGGCACGATAAGCCCTTAGTACTATATTTATTTGAGTATGGTTCATGAGGTGTGGAACCCCCCTTATGATTTATTGGCATTAATACGGAATATTTAGCCCATGGAGCATATTGATGCAGATCCGGATCCCAAGTGCTTTATTATTATAATTGCAATTTTTATTATTCTAACCTTTTTAATTCAAAATTTAGGATTAATTTATTATAATTTAACTGTTCACTAAGAAACTTAATTCTACACATAATTAAAATCAACCTCTTAATGGGATCGACACTCATCACCGTTAATCTATTCTATAATAGATTCGTGCGTTTGCGAGTTCAATAAAATTTGCACAACAATATGCTCCAGGGCTCAATATTCCTTATAAATACTAATTAAATCATGAGGGGGAAATCCACTCTTCATGAACCACGCTCTAATTAATATGGTGCTAGGGGCTTATTGTGCCAAACAGTAATAATTGTGTTATTACTATCTGTCAACAAAAAGTTAAAATATCCACAAATATTATAGGAGAAAATAAAATAAATTTACCAATTAAGCCCATGGAACGTGTTGAGACTTCACCTTCAACCCAAGTTTGAAAAAAAATTAGCTACTTATTTGAACTATGGATAAAAAGGAAATTTTACTAAAATATAAAGAAACTACAAGATAGAGAAAGAATTTCAGAAAATAGAGCTAAAAAATGAACTCAAGAGTATCAAATTAGGGGGGAGCCCTCATTTTATAGATACAACGAGTAAATCATGGCCATCAGATTAAAACAATTTGGATGTACAGGATCGCGCCATGTAGCAAATTCTAATTAGTTTGAATACATCATCAGGGCTATTATCCCCTGTATATGCATCACCGTACTCAGGTTTTTTCTGATCCACTAATATACTACCACATAATCGGTCAACAGTGCAAATATTTTTGTCTAATAAGATTGTGACTCTTCATCAGTCAAGCCAGGTCATTAGTCAATGCTATATAATCATTGAATGCCATATCATTTCTCCTATCAAATGCTGCCACGTCATTGGTTGGTGCTACATCATTGGTCAAAGTCATCAGTCAATGTCATCGTACAATAGATATGAATAGTACCATGAACAGTGTCGTATATGTGAACAGTTACATTTTTACTTTTATGTTCCTCTTAAGGTTTTTGACCGTTCTGAGTTGAAATTTGCCATCCGTTTTGTCATCCGATATCTTGTTTATTGTGAAATGACCATGATGCCCCTAAAATACGTAAAATACTTAATTATAATGAAACACACATAATTAAATTCAATAGAAACTTGAATACATAAAAGTAAAGAAGTTAGTAGAACTTGAAGTGAAAAATGATGATTTTCTCTTTTATAAATATACATTTTCTAGTACTCAACACACCCCCCAACTAGTTTATTGCTAGTCCCTAATAAATTAAGCGAAATCAAATTCAAACCCAAAACTTTTTTTTTTAACTATCATGTTTATTTAATTAAACTTTATGATGTAAATCAAATAAGAGTATAAGTATTATCTCCAGTCTTGAAGAAATATTATTTCTAAATCAACCATCCACATGAATCAATCCAAGAGACTTTGTCACAGCTTTTGTAACTAAGTTGCTTTCAAGAATGACATGTCAATACCGCAAAATCTCACTGGCAATGACACTCTTACAAAGAAATTAAACCCAATAGCAATAATCACTCCCATGATTGGTAAATTGAGAGAAATATTAAAGTAATATTACACACTATCACCAAGATGAAATAAATGTGCCCACAGCTTAGAAATAATACAATTTCAAGTAAAAATGTGAGTCAGACCAATATATATATATATATATATATATATATTTTTTTTTTATGCATCACTACATCTTTATAGCCCATGTAACTAGTTTCTACTTCAAACTATAGTTCCCTAAAATTAAAAAGGACTTTTATTAGAACGTAATGTAAGTTAGGGACATGGCGAATAAAGACAGAAAATAGGGAAAGAAAAACAAAATACATGTTTGAGAAAAAAAAGAAATTTTTTTTAAGATTACAGAGTGCATTTTTTTTTAAACTAATATATAAATTTTGAATTTTTTTCTTTTCTTTTTTCTTTTTTCTTTTCTTTTTTTTACACTAAGGCACAATTTTATTGAATAAACTAATTATTTACATTTTTCTCAAATATGAATGGGTGATAGAATTTGTACGACATTGAGTAATATTTTAGATTGAAGTTAGGTCGAATAATAAGTTAACAAAGAAAAAGATAATAATTTTTTTTAAAAGGCTCAAAAGGGTTAACTAAGGATATTTCACAGAAGTAATAGCTAGAAAGGCTCAAACAGGTCAAAGATGACCTTTCCATCATCTTTTAGGGCACTAATTAATCTTCCATATCTACTAGTTAGATAAACTATCAGATGTAGAAATACATAAAATTTTTTTTAGAAGGTTGACTTATTAGAAATTTATAGATCGTGTATCAAATACTAAATGTTAAGCTGTATAAATAATGGCCAAAAAAGGGTTATTCTCTAAGAAAAATGATAGGCTCAAGAACTCACTTGAAATTTATTCTGACATGTATATTCCTTCAAGCAACTCATATTTGTCTCAGACATCAACATGTGGAGCAGCAAACATGGTGTAACAAAACTCAAGACCAAAGATAATACAAATACTAAAATTTAAAAGTCATCATGTCAAAAAAAATCATAAAATATATATATATTTTTTAATTTTTTAAAGAAAAAGAAAACTAAAAAGATGCGTTTCTAGAATTATGACATTCCATATTCAGCCATTTTCAACTCAAAATTTTGAAAGTGTATATTTATAAAGGAGAAATTAGAAAGATGAAGTTAGAAAAATCACACTTAAATTGAAACAACAAAAAAATGATTGAAAAGTAAATTTTTTTTTTACTTTTAAACTAAAAAGATGCGTTTCTAAAGTCACTACACTCCATATTCAGCCATCTTTGACATAAAAAGTTAACCATAGTTAGTTCCTACAACAAAAATTAGTAAAAACTTAACAAAGATTAAGACATTCCACTATTATCAACTATTCCCTTTCCCCTACCAAAACGAAACATTGTCCTCAATATTTTAAAGGAAAGAAATAGAGATTATAAGATATCGCCTGGGTGTTGAAGCACAGAAGAAAATATTTACAAACGAAGAGTTAAATCTAATTTGCACTTCTTACTGTGGCTACTGCTACCATCATTAGTGAGCCACCCCAAAATTAAGGTCTTAGGATGTGGCTCTGGTCTATAAGCTTGTAACAGATCAAGTAGCTCATTAGCAGTGTGAGCACAAATAAAGATTTATTTTACTATGGAAGGAATGAAATAATTTTTTATTACATGGTTAAGAAATGCGAGAAAGACATCACAAAAGTTATTGACATTTAACAAACCAGTAAGTTTTTGATGAATATTCAGATGGGACTAAGATGCTAATGTCATTAGTGCTTCTAGAGTTATAAGATCTCCTGGTAAAAAAATAAAGATATCAGCATGATTTAGTATTTCAGTTATTCTCTCTCGCATACTTGAAACGACTAACTCTTCTCCAGTTGTTGAGTCAGACAAACAGCTAAAATGTTTCAAGATTGTTGGGATGATGCCAAACACTTGGCTCCCTCTGGTATAAGCAGCTTCTAAAACTAGTTTTGATAACCCTCGATCACCTCCTCCATAAACCAAGTATAGTTTCCTAGCTACTATGCTTCGACCAAGATCTACGGCTGCCTAAATAAATTCTTTATATTTGTCATAGTTAAATCTAGAGAGTACACAAATATTCTTGATTTAGTTGTTGGGAGTAGCTGCCATTGGATGCTTCTCAAAAAAAATTTGTGAGTGCCTCAACAAAAATGTCATATTTAAAGATCTTGGTGATAATGGTTCACAGCTGTAAATTAGATTGCATGTGTATGTCAAATAACTCATGAAGCACATGGCTCAAGAGTCAAAAAGAAAATAGTGAAAAGACAAAACAAATAATTATAGCATAAAAGTAGTAAAGACAAAAATGTAAGTGATCAAACAACAGTGAAATAAAACAACATTGAAATAAAAGGATATTTATAAGTAGTTACGACTGTGGCTCATATCTTCCTTTGGTTTTACGTCCAGAAATAGCTTGAACGCCCTTTATGGGTTGAGGATAGTCTTCCCATCCAATTTTCTTACAAACTAACAAACAGGGTCTTTTATAGTTAGATTCCCGAGACTATAGTTTGCATATTCTTTCTGGAATAATGGCCATAACTGGAGTATTACATTTTGGACGAATCAACTGAGATGCGTTTCAAGAGACAAAACGATATCATCCAATGACTCTTTATTCAAGCCATCCCTAATGAATTGAATCTTATCTTCCCTGTTATCAGACAACATTCCTAAAGAACATCGCTTTTTACCGCATCCCATTCTGGCACACTTATGACAAATATTAGAGAGCTTTTGGGCTCTCCGTTTTCTTGAATAATTTCCTTTACAACAACCAGGCATATATGCAATAAATTTAGGAGGTAACTCACCTGCTAACTGTACTTTAGCTTTAATTATCCATCGGATGTTAGCAAGGATATAATTTTTCATAAGTAATCGCATGCGTTCGAATCGAGCTTTATAAATGATGAGGAGAGCATTCTGAAAAAGTGAATGAAATCACTTGTGAAGTTTTGCTAAGATCTCGTCTCTATCCATACCTTCAATTCAGAATATTAGTTATTATGGGAAACTAATGCAACCAATATTGATTATCACAGAGTACCATTATCCGTCACTTAACCGGGGTGAAAAATGATAATATACCAAAGAAAAAATCTAAAAAAAACACAACACACATAAAAATAAAAAAATAACACAAAAAAATTAACTTACCATTGTCCCCTTATTGAATTTACCTCAAGCCCTAATTGGATGCTGTAAATACCTTTCTCAATTTCTTTAAGATCTCTTTCTAAATCCTCAACATGGGCTACTAATTTTAGTGGTTGTAGTTGCCAAATATGATGTGTTTTACAAAATCATATCTGACCTCTTAGATGAGATTATATACGTCGAAACTATCTAAGAATGTTGAAGAGATGCTTTTTAGTTGACATATTCATGAGGAAAATGATAAAAAAATTAATAGTTAAACAAACAAACTTACACAAACATAATTAAAAACAAAAAAGAAAACTTTAAATCACGAAAAAATAAAAAATGTCAGGCCACTTAAATGTTTTGCGTTGTTTTTTTCGCATGGTTAGTATTCGTGATATGACTTTACTTTTCTGACCATTAACTTTAAAAATTACATCATTCCTTAGATTCTTAAATTTAATGGCTCCATGTGGAAAAACAGTATGATCAGTAGATAGACCAGACCATCAAGAGCGTAACTTACTTGGAGAAACGTGCCATTGAGAATTAGATAAAAAAATTTTCTAACCTGGTGTAAAAGATTTTCTAATGCTTCGCATGTCACGAGGATTCTCATTTACTTTCTGTAGTCTTTAGCATTTTTTTCATAACGAATCTCTTCTGATTTTACCAGTTGTATCCTCCTTTTTGAACCAAAAATGGGGTCAATGATGTCTGTATTCTTTTATTTGTCATCAAGAGAGGATGAGATGATTTCTGACAATGTTTTTTTTTTTCTCCCAAGAATATAGAATTCAGAGGGTCAATTAAATATTTGAACTCAATCTTTAGTGGTGATTCTGATAATGGGATGAGATTTTCTTTTAACGGTATCAATTGCTCTATCTTTGTCTTCCATTTATCAATGTCTATGCATAGCGATGAATTCAATAAGGCATTAACCTCATCAATCAATCTGTCAATATTAAAATCCAAACCAAAGTGAGTTAAATATGTTAGTAAAGGGTCATTACTAAGATTTAAAAGAAATGTGTGATCAACTAATTCATCAATTAAATCTATATCTACAATTTCATCATTTGTACTGTGAGATTTTTTGGCAATGTTGAAGATATTTAGTTCCATGGTCACATTACCAAATGACAATTACATGTTTCGAGTCCTACATTGAATGTGAGCATCGAAAGTTGCCAAGAATGGATGACCCAAGATAATGGGGATATGCTTCCTTGAATCCTATACTGGTTGAGTGTTAATTATAATAAAATCAACAGGAAAATAAAACTTATCTATTCGGATAAGCACATCCTCCACAATACCATGAGGTATTTTCATGGATCGATCTGCAAGCTGTAACACCACTGGAGTTGGGTGTAATTCTCCCAGTCCAAGTTTCATAAACACTGAGTAAGGCAACAGATTAACACTAGCACCTAAGTCCGACAAAGCATTCTTAATTGTATGGTTCTTTATACTATATGAGATAGTGGGAGAGCCTAGGTCTTTGCATTTTAGAGGAATTTTGTGTTGGAGTATAGAACTAATATTTTTTGATAAAAATGCCTTCTTTTAAACATGAATACCTCTCTTTTTAGTACATAGATCTTTAAGAAATATGGTATAAGATGGTATTTGTTTTATAGCATTAAGCAAAGGGATGTTGACACTTACCTATTTAAAGATTTCAAAAAATCTCACCTGTGGATTTTTCCTTCTTTGCTTTGGCTAACCTTTAGGGAAATTGAGCTTTAGGAATATACTCTTGTGGGTTGGTTTCTTCTTTCTCCTCTAATGATGAGTCCTCAGCACTTACAGGTACAATTTGAGTTGTTTTGTCACTGGTAGCTTTACTTTGTTGTCAATTTCTTTTCCTTTTCGCAAGGTCATGATAGTTTTGACCTCTTCATGTTACTAAGGTGAACTAGTACTTGTCTCATGCACTCCTTTAAGGTTTGGCACTAATTAACTTGGGAATTTACTGTTCTTAATAGTCATTGCTAAGGTTTGAATTGAAGAGGCAAGTTGGCCTACCATTTTCTCAAGGTTAAAAATTGATTGGGCCTGTAAGTTGAAGCCTGCTCTCATCTCATTTCGTAGTCCATCAATGGTTCGGTTTTGTTGATCGATCGTAGAGTGGATAGAATTCTTGAAATTCTGGAATGCATCCTCCCATGATTTAGGTTAAGAATAATTTGAGTTTTGGTTATAAGGTCTGAATGGTGGCTGAGAGGTTTGTGGAACTTGAGAAATTGGTTGCATTGGTGAAGCTGGAGTTGTTTGTCCATTCTGTTGAAATCTTTGAGACCATGAAAAATTAGGGTGGTCTTTCTATCCAGGGTTATATATGTTGGAGTAAGGATTGTAGTTTGATGGCTTTTTCATTACACCTATGGTGTTGGCTTGCTCTGGGTATGAGTCATGATCATGTAGCTCTGTTGATTTAGCAGCTGTTAACAATGCAATTTATCGGGTAAGTCCTTCAACTATTTCTTTTACTTCTTTGATTCTCGAGCTTGACTCACCAATTTGGACCTCATTTACTCCCTTAATTCTTTTATTATTTCTAAATGATCGACTCTGTTGTTGGGAATTATTTGCTTGTTGCTGGAAGAAATCCCAAATTTCTGATGCACTTTTGGACATTAGTTCTCCTCCACTTGTTGCCATTAGCCATTCTTGCATATTTGACAATAATCCCTCCAAAATGTATTGGCATTGGTGCCATTTTTCATATCCATGATGTGAACATTTCAAGAGTAGCTCATTGAATAGCTCTCATGCTTTAAAAAACTGCTTGTCTTCTCTCTGAATGAACTCTGAAATTTTCCTACGAATAGAATTAGTTTTATGAACTGGGAAGTATTTATTTAAAAATTTTGTGACCATTTGTTCCCATGATGTAATGCTATTAGCAGGCAATGTATTAAACCATGAACGAGCTCTGACCTTTAAAGAAAATGGGAATAGTCTGAGTTTAACATCATAATCTGAAAAATTCTCATATCTAAAAATCATTCAAATGATTATATGGGTCCTCATTTTCTAGGCCATAAAATGTGGGAAGATAATTTAGCACATTAGGTTTTAATTCAAAACTCCTAGCAGCTATATTTGAGTATCGTATATATGATGTGCTTGAGTTAGCTAAGGGACTGAAATAGTCCTCAAATAGCCTCTCCTATAGTAGTTCTTGTTGTTGTAAATCCATTTCAATTTTATTTTTAAAGGCGATGTATTTGTGTATGGAAAGTATTTTTTCCAATTCTAAGTCTATAGGCTCAAGATTTGGTAATTTCGACCTTCGACCATGCATAAAAAAATAATGAAAAATACAACAAAAAAGGGAACAAATTTAAAAAAATAATGAGGAAGTAGAAATTATGATACTAACCTTATCACGTTGTTACAACCATACTATGAACATACACTCAAGTGCTAAAAAGAAAATACAAGAAATAGATTAACTAGAAATAAAATAACAAGATAAATTACAACGAAGAATGAAAAATTAAATTACAGAAATATAAAGAAGAGAAAAAGAAAAGAAATTAAATTATACGAAAAAAATTTAAAAGAAAACAACAAAAATATACTTTAAAAGATTAATTCTATGAATTAATAAATTAACAAAATAAACAAAAAATTACAAAGAAAAATAACTCAGAAATTAAATTATAGAAATTTAAAGAAATTACAAAGACATTGAATTATTGAAATTTAAAGAAATTTAAATTACCAAAATTAAATTATAGATTCACTTTTTTATTTTTTTATTTTTTAATAATTTTTAAAGAAAGCAACAACAAAAAAATTTACTTAAAAAACTAATTCTATGAATTAATTAAAATAAATTGACAAGATAAATGAAAAAAATTACAAAAGAAATACACTCAAGCACTAAAAAGAAAATAAAAGGAATAAATTAACTAAAATTAAAATAAATTAACAAGATAAACAAAAAAAATTACAAAGAAAAGTAAAGCAAAAATTAAAGTACAGAAATTTAAAGAAATTACAGAATAAAATTAAATTACAGAAATTTAAATTACAAAAATTAAATTATAGAATTATTTTTTATAAGGAAAAAAATACAAGAAAAAAAAAATAATTCAACAAATTAAAATAACTTACCTCCCCAGCAACGGCACCAAAAACTTATTGTGCAAATTTTATTAAACTCGCAAGTGCACGAATCTATTATAGAATAGATTAATAGTGATGAGTGTCGATCCCATGAGGAGGTGGATTTTAATTATGTGTTGAATTAATTTTGTAAGTGAACAGTTAAATTATAATAAATTTATCCTAAATTTTGAATTAAAATGGCTGGAATAATTAAAAATGCAACTGTAATAATAAAGCACTTGGGTATTTGGATCTGCATCAACATGCTCCAGGGCTTAATATTCCTTATTAATACCAATTAAATCATGAGGGGGAAATCCACTCCTCATGAACCATACTTTAATTAATGTGGTGCTAAGGGCTTATCGTGCCAAACAGTAATAACTATGTTATTATTATCTGTCAACGAAAAGTCAAAACATCCACAAATATTAGAGGGGCAAATAAAATAAATTTATCAATTAAGCCCATGGAAATGTTGAGACTTTGCCTTCAATCCAAACTTGAAAGAAAATTAGCTACTCATATTTGAACTAGGGATAAAAAGGAAATTTTACTAAAATACAAAGAAACTACAAGATAGAGAAGAAATTTCAGAAAATGGAGCTCAAAAATGAACTTAGGGGTATCAAATTAGGTGGGGAAGCCCTCCTTTTATAAATACAACGAATAAATCATGGCTATCGGATTAAAATAATTTGGATGCACAAGATTGTGCCACGTGGCAAATTCTGATTGGTTTGAACACATCATTAGGGCTATTATCCCGTATATATGCATGTACCGTACTCAAGTTTTTTTTGATCCACTAATATATTGCCACATCATCGGTCAACAATTCATAAACATTTTTGTCCAATAAGATTATGACACCTCATTAGCCAAGCCACGTCATCAGTCAACGTCACATAATCAACCAATGCCACATCATTCTTTCAATAAAATATTGCCACATCATTAGTCAGTGCTACATCATCGGTCAATGCTACATCATCATACAATACATATGAACAGCGTCATGAACAGTGTCATGAATAGTACCGTATATGTGAATAGTGACATTTTTTCTTTATACTTCTTTTAAAGTTTTTGACTATCCTGAGTTCAAATTTACCATCTGTTTGTCATCCAATATCTTGTTTATTGTGAAATGACTATAATGCCCATAAAACACGTAAAATACTTAATTATAATGAAACACGCATATTTAAATTCACAAGAAACTTGAATACGTAAAAGTAAAAAAGTTAGTAGAACTTGAAGTAAAAAATGATGATTTTCTCCTTTATAAATATATATTTTCTAGTACTCAACATAAGCTACAATCCTTACTCCAACACATATAATCCTGGATGGAGAGACCATCCCAATTTTCATGGTCTTAAGGATTCCAACAGAATAGACCAATAATTCTAGCTCCACTAATGCAACCAATTCCTCAAGTTCCACAAGCATCTCAACCACCATTCAGACCTTACGATCAAAATTCAAATTATTCTCAACCCAGACCATGGGAGGATGCATTTCAGAATTTCAAGAATTCTATCCACTGTACAATCGATCAACAAACCCGCACCATTGATGGACTACGAAATGAGATGAGAGGAGACTTCAACTCACAAACCCAATCAATTTCTAACCTTAAAAAAATAGTAGGCCAACTTGCCTCTTCAGTTCAAACCTTAGCAATAACTGTTGAAAAAGATAAATTCCCAAGTCAACAAGTGCCAAACCCTAAAAGAGTGTATGAGACAAGTACTAGTTCACCTCAGCAATATAGAGAGGTCAAAGCTATCATGACATTACGAAAAGAAAAAGAAGTTGACAACAAAGTGGAGTTACCAGTGACTAAAACAACTCAAATTATACCTGTAAGTGCTGAGGACTTATCACTAGAGGAGAAAGAAGAAACCAATCCACGAGAGTATATTCCTAAAGCTCCATTTCCCTAGAGGTTAGCCAAAGCAAAGAAGGAAAAATCCACGGGTAAGATTTTTGAAATCTTCAAACAGGTAAGTGTCAACATCCTTTTGCTTGATGCTATAAAATAAGTACCATCTTATGCTAAGTTTCTTAAAGATCTTTGTACTAAAAAGAGAAATATTTATGTTCAAAAGAAGACATTTTTAATAGAAAATATTAGTTCTATACTCCAACACAAAATTCCTCTAAAATGCAAAAACCCAGGCTCCTCCACTATCTCATGTACTATAGGGAACCACATAATTGAGAATGCCTTGTTGGACTTAGGTGCTAATATTCATGTTCAAAAGAAGGCATTTTAAATAGAAAATTTTAGTTCTATACTCTAACACAAAATTCCTCTAAAATGCAAAGACTCAGGCTCCTTCACTATCTCATGTAGTATAGAGAACCATACAATTAAGAATGCTTTGTTGGAATTAGGTGCTAGTATTAATCTGTTGCCTTACTCAGTGTTTGTGAAACTTGGACTGGGAGAATTACACCCAACTCCAGTGGTGTTACATCTTGCAAATCGATCCATGAAAATACCTTATGGTATTGTAGAGGATGTGCTTATCTAGGTAGATAAGTTTTATTTTCTTGTTGATTTCATTGTAATCGATACTCAACCAGTGCAGGATTGAAGGAAGCACATCTCTATTATCTTGAGTTGCCTATTCTTGGTAACTACCGAAGCTCACATTCAATGTAGGACAGGAAACATGCAATTGTCTTTCGGCAATATAATCATGGAGTTAAACATCTTTAACATTACCAAACAACCTCACAATACAGATGATAGAATTATTGATGTGGATTTAATTGAAGCATTAGTGGATGATACTTTTCTTTCAAACCTTAGTGATGACCTTTTACAAATATGTTTAACTCACTTTAGTTTGAATTTTGATATTGACAGATCAGTCGATGAGGTCAATACCTTACTTGACTCAGTACTATCCATGGACACAAATAAATAGAAGTCAAGAGTTGAACAGCTAGCCCCATCAGAGAAGAGACTCAGCCCATCATCAGAAACACTACCTTAACTCGAGCTCAAGCCATTACCCAATACTTTGGAATATGCATTCTTGGGAGAAGAAAGTACTTTGCCAGCAATTATTTCATCATCCTTAGATGACAAACAGAAGGGTAAGTTGTTAGAGGTTTTAAAAGAACACAAAGGAGCATTAGGATGGACTATAGCCGACATAAAAGGTATAAACCCAATAGACTGCATAAATTACATTCACCTTGATGAAAATACTAAACCTACTAGGGAAATGCAACATCGATTGAACTCTAACATGAAAAAAGTTGTTAGAACCGAAATCCTTAAACTATTGGATGCTGGTATCATTTACCCTATCTCTGATAGTTCATGGGTCAGTCCTATACAAGTTATCGCCAAGAAGTCAGGAGTCACAGTAATTACTAATGTTGATAATGAATTGATACCCACTAAAGTGACTACAGGGTGGCGTGTATGCATTGATTATAGAAAGTTAAATTCTACCACACGTAAAGACCACTTTCCTTTACCATTTATTGATCAAATCTTGATAGATTAGCAGCTTAAGAATTTTATTACTTTCTAGATGGCTACTCAGAATATAATCAGATTCCCATAGCACTAAAAGATCAAGAGAAAACCACTTTCACTTGTCCTTTTGGCACTTTTGCATGTAGAAGGATGCCATTTGGATTATGTAATGCACCTGCTATATTTCAACAATGTATGTTGAGCATTTTTTCTGATATGGTTGACCGATTTCTTGAAGTCTTTATGGATGATTTTTCTGTATTTGGAGACTTATTCGATTAATGTTTACATCATCTAACATTAGTTCTGTAAAGATGTATAGAGAAGAATTTGGTCTTAAATTGGGAGAAGTGCCATTTTATGGTACAATAAGGTATTGTTCTCGGTAACATTATTTCGAGCAAAAGTATTGAGGTTGACAAAGCCAAGGTAGAGCTTATTTCCAATCTCCCTCCACCTAAAATAGTCCAAGAAGTAAGACCTTTCCTTGGGCACGCTGGTTTTTATAGACATTTCATTAAAGATTTTAGTAAAATTTCTAGACCCTTATGCAATCTACTTGCTAAGAATGTATCTTTCATCTTTAATGATTCATGTCTTATGGCATTTGAAAAACTAAAGCAATTGTTGACATCATCACCCATCATTCAGCCCCTAAATTGAAACTTATCATTTGAGCTTATGTGTGATGCATTTGATTATGTGATAGGAGCAGTATTAAGACAAAGAGTTGATCGAATTTCTCATTTCATTTACTATGCTAGTATGACATTGAATGATGCCTAGTTGAACTGTTCAACTACAGAAAAAGAAATGCTGGCAGTAGTATTTGCATTAGAGAAATTTCGATCTTATCTCATTGGTTGTAAAATAATTGTGTTCACAGATCATGCTGCTTATAAATATCTTCTCACAAAGAAAAAAACAAAAGCAAGACTAATTCGTTGGGTGCTACTCTTGCAGGAATTTGATTTCAAAATTAAAGACAAGAAAGACACAGAAAATGTTGTAGCATTGAATGAATCATTAAAGAGCCATTACCATTGAATGAATCATTCCCAGACAAACAATTGATGAGTGTGGAAGTATTACCATGGTATGCGGGATAAGGCCAAATTCTTTGCACAAATAAAAAATTTCTTTTGGAATGATCCTTATTTGTTCAAGTATTGTGCTGATCAAATTATTAGACGATGTGTCGCAGAAAGTGAATTTCAAAATATCCTTTCATTCTGCCATGAACAAGCTTGTGGAGGCCATTTTAGTGTTAAGAAAACAGCGACTAATTTTACAATGTGTTTTTTATTGGCCAATTATATTTCGAGATGCTTACACATTTTGTTCTTCATGTGATAGGTGTCAATGAATGAGTAGTATTACTCAGAGAATATGATGCCTCTAAACCCAATTTTAGTGGTTGAGATTTTTTATATATGGGGTTCGATTTCATGGGACCCTTTCCTCGTTCCTTTGGCCATTAATACATACTAGTTGCTGTTGATTATGTATCGAAATAGGTAGAAGCAATTTCATGTAGAACTAATGATCATAAGGTAGTGATAGGATTTTTGAAAAGCAACATTATTTTACGCTTTGGATTCCCTCGAGCGATAATCAGTGATAATGGTGCCCGCTTTTGTAATAAATCATTCAAAACTCTTTTGACAAAGTATTCCATTACTCACAAAGTGGCTACCCCATATCATCCACAAACCAATGGTCAAGTTGAGATCTTCAATCGAGAAATAAAGCACATATTAAAAAAAACGGTGAGACCAGACAGAAAAGATTGGTCACTGCGACTTGATGATGCATTATGGGTATACAGAACGACTTTCAAGACCCCAATTGGGATGTCACTTTATAGGTTAGTGTATGAAAAAGCTTGCCATCTACCTATGGAACTCGAACATCGTGCATACTGGGCCATCAAGAAATTCAATTTTGACATGCAGCAAGCTAGCTCAGAAAGAATATTACAGTTAGCAGAACTTAAAGAAATTCGTAATGATGCATATGAAAATGCCAAAATTTACAAATAGAGAATGAAAGTCTTTCACGATGGTAAGTTAATTATTTTTTTGTGTTATTTTTTATTTATTTATTTTATTTTCTTTACGTGTGTTGTGTTTTTGCTCGATTTTTTTCTTTGGTGTGTTATCATTTTTCACCCTGGTTAAGTGGCGGATAACGGTACTCCTTAACAATCAACATCGGTTACATTAGTTTCCCATAATAACTAACATTTTGAGTTGAAGGCATGGATAGAGATGAGATCTTAGCAAAACATCACAAGCGATTTTCTTCACTTCTTCATAATGCTCTTTTTATCATTTATAAAGCTCGGTCCGAATACATAAGATTACTTATGAAAAATCATATCCTGCTGACATCTGATGGATAATCGATGCTAAAGTGCAGTTGGCAGGTGAGTCACCTCCAAAATTTATTGCATAAATGCCTCGTTGTGGTAAAGTAAATTATTCAAGAAAATGGAGAGCCTGAAAGCTCTCTAATATTTGTCATAAGAGTGCCAGAATGAGCTGCGATAAAAAGTGATGTTTTTTAGGAATGTTGTCTGATAACAGGCAAGATAAGGTCCAATTTATTAGGGATGGCGTGAATAAAGGGTTATTGGATGATATCCTTTTGTCTCTTGAAACACATTCTAGCGGATACATCCAAAATGCAATACTCTAGTTATGGCTATTATTTCAGAAAGAATGTATAAACTATAGTCTCAAGAATCTGACTATAAAAGATTCTGTTTGCCAATTTATAAGAAAACTGGATGGGAAGCCTATCCTCGACTCATAGAGGGTGCTCAAGCCGTTTCTGGATGTAAAACTAGAGGAAGATGTGAGCCACAGTCGCAACTACTTGTAAATATCCTTTTATTTCAATGTTGTTTTATTTCATTGTTATTTGATTACTTACATTTTTGTCTTTATTAATTTTATGCTATCATTATTTGCCTTGTCTTTTTACTATTTTCCTTTTGACTTTCGAGCCATGTGCTTTACGA
Organism: Aegle marmelos; assembly: GCA_030449875.1. Taxonomy (NCBI): domain Eukaryota; kingdom Viridiplantae; phylum Streptophyta; class Magnoliopsida; order Sapindales; family Rutaceae; genus Aegle; species Aegle marmelos. The sequence goes on from JASUUL010000057.1 coordinate 264,238, forward strand.
GTTATTTGACATAGACATGCAACCTCATTTACAATTGTGAACCATTATGATCAAGATCCTTATATATGATTTTTTTTGTTAAGGCACTCAAAAATTATTTTTGAAATACTGCCACGTCATTTATGCTCATGATTGTTCCACATCATTTACGCTCATGATTGTGCCACGTCATCTGTCAACAGTCAACAGTCACCGTTTGAACAGTAACACTATTTGGCCACCATTTGCACAGTAACACATTTTTGTACAGTAACGCAGTTTGAATAGTAAATAATCCCATTTGTGTGCATGTACCGTACACACGATTTTTGCTCCACTGAAATGCTGCCACGTCATCGATATGTGGTTGATGTTTACTGGATAGTATAGATTTTATAACTCTATGATTAATTGCATGCTTGAGTTTCATATGTTTCTTGATTAACCATTTATGTTTATTGGTCTTTATTGGTAATTTTGATGATGAAGGGGGAGAAATCATGTATTTTAAATTCTTGAAGACAGGTAATACGTATTTTGATCTTATGGAGTTTGTACATGTTTTCAAAATATTGAAGGGGAGTTTTATAAAATATTATGGATCACATATTAAAAGGAAGTTTATTTTAATATATTGATTCATGTATTTCATGTATTAAGAAGGAGTATAAAAGTCAAGATATATGAGATGTTTGCCATCATAAAAAAGGGAGTGATTGTTAGCCTAAAGACTACATATAATGTAATTTTCATGAGAACAAACATGTATCTTATTATTTTAATTAATATTATATTTCATATATTCACTGAGTTCTTGAAGGATAGTATAAGTGAATAAAGTGAAATCAAGTTTAAGACACTCAACGGATAATCACTTGTTCAAGAAAAAAGCTTGGAGCTCAACGGACTTACTATAATGACAAAATTCTTGTGAAACAGGTAGGACTTTATTTATGATTGATTTAGCAATTTGTGAAGTTCAAGATTTTAATTAATTAATTATTATATATTAATCTAAAGACTTAATCGTGAATTAGGTATTTTGTGCAAACCAATTGATTTTCTAAATATGCTAAAGTGATAAAGTTTTGTAAGCTTTGATTTTAATAAGTAATGTTTTAAATATAAATGTGGATTTATTTACAAAATCAAAAATATTTTTAGTCATTTCATAATTTCAGAAAGTTATAGGAATAAAAGGTATTATTTAAAAATTCTAAAATTAAACTTGTTTGCAAGGATTTTGACATTTTAAGCTATATTATAATTATAAGAATATGTTCGGTAAAATTATAATTTTATGAACAATGAACTTGTAGTAAGATAAAATTATTTCGAAAATAGACCTATTTACAAAGTTTTATAAGGTTTTAGGCTATAATATAATTATAAAAAGATTTAGGCACAATTGTAATTTCATGAACAGTATTACTATTGCACTATTCAAATTTTCAAATACAAACTATAAAACCCAAATTAAACTTATTTCTAATCTCTTGAACAACAAGAAATAAGTTCATACATCATCGATTGAGTTTCAAACTTACAAATTATTATAGATTAAACCATCGTAATGATATATTTGTTCATCCACTCTTGAAGAGAGTTTTTCTTTTTGTAATTTTTTAATCGCTTTTTAAATTTTTGGTTGTATAAGTGTGGAAAATACTTGGATAAAAGGATTATCGAATAATCCCTAGATTGTAAGGGTTTATTGACACCTTAAAGTCAATTGTAACAGAATTGAAGCAGTGAGAGGCTTGGACTGTGAAATCCTCGATCTTGGTTACCTTGGAGAGGTAGACGTAGGTGAGGTTTGCCAAACCACGTAAAAATATCTGTGTTTATTTTCTCTTCCCTACTCTTTTATGTTTTAGCATTATGAAACTTATTGTTCTTGATTTCATTAAGACATTAGAATTAATTGTTATATGATTTGCTTAGATTAATTTTTAAAATCCCAATTCACCCCCCTCTTGGGTTGCACAACTGGAATTTAAAAAATAAAAGTTTTTGTAAAGCATTCCTGGGCTAATCATTCACCTAGGGAAAATTTGTATTTATGCATAGAGCTTTGGTTTAAAAGAAAAGGGGCTGGAGAAATTGACATTTCCTTTTAGAACTTCAATTCAAAGAAAAATCTCAAAGAATAACTACCATTTCCTCCTATTTAGAACAAGAATTGAAAAAGCTAACATTTCATCTAGGAATTTTAATTTAGAGGAAATAGTTCACTTTTGCCTAACTTAACAAGACAAAAGTTCATTGACACATTCCAACTAAAATATTTTCAATTGCCCAAGGAATAGTTCTTTCAAAAAATTCATGTGGCCAATCAAGCAAAAGTCAAAACTTCTTATTCCAATCAAACTATTTTCTGAAGAAAATACACTTGTACGGGGAGTAGTGTAAGTGCCATATTCCAAAAGGTACCTAACCATGCCACATCCATCCTAAAAGATAAGAGAAATGCTTTTAGGGAAATAACACCCAAGGTATTTTAGGGTAAATAATATACAACTTATTTTAGGATAAATAACACCCAAGCTATTCTAGAGGAATACACCTATTGAAAAATTCTCTCAAAGCTTAAAAAGAAGGCAAATGAGGGATTTAATTCCATAATCCATTAGTTTAGGGAAATCATGCCCAACGGTCAAGCAAGTAAAGAATACATAGTGATGGATAATTCCCTAAATCAAATTCACCTTTCCATATATAGAAATAATAGGTGACACACATCATTAGATTGAGAGTTCAAAGTAAAACCCTAAATTTATATGACTTATTATCTATAAACAGAGACCCATCTCTAAGAGAAAATGATTTTTGGCCTTCAAAAAAGCATTGTTCATGTCTAAGGAAAACTACAACTATGTGTGAAAGTGAATTTGATCTAGGGAATCATCCATCATACATTAACTTAGGCATCGGAGTGCCTTTTTCAAGTACTCACCCTGTTAGATTCAAGGCCACTAATAGTTCTTCTCCAACTACAAGTAAATGTGAAAGTAGAATTCCACCACCTTCAGTGTGATATTTGCAAACTAATAAAGTTTAGTGTCTGGCTTATCCATGACTAGTTCTTAGTATAGCCTATGGCATTTGAGTTTCAATTGTTATTACCAGTACTGGCCAAAAATTATTTATGAGTATTAGTTTATTAATAAGAAAATGTACGGAAGTACAATAACAAATATATTTAAGCTAGTTCTGAAAAGAGTTGGATGCCTTTCTCAAAAGATGTGGGTATACTAGAGGAGCTCATGGAATGCTATTAGTGCCTATCTTTTGCACGAGGAAAAAATCTATGAGAGAGAAAATTTGGAATAGATAATGTTAGGAATTTTTAGTTCTCATCCAAGATTTTTACAAAGAATATGTCAAATAAATTAAAGGTGGAGAATAACATTAATCACATATATCAATTTCTATGTTGAAAGTCCTCTATTAGAGAAATAAATACAACAACCAAGCATGACCATTAACTAGGTAATATTATTATTTAAGAAATTATTACTATCCCTGTATGCATATGCTATAAATATTTCACTAATAAAAAAATATTACGCAATCTCACAAATAATTTCTTTTGAGTATTTAATTAGATTGAATAACTTCATGCTTTGTGCATAACTTCATTTGCCATTTCATATAGTAAATCTAAAAAATTTTGAAATTACATTTTCGTTTCTCCTCTGCAAAGTTTTAACAAATTGAAATCATGCAACCACCAAATTAGATTGATGACTTAGATGGATAGAGTTGACGACAATGAAAATTACATTTATGGTGCATGCAAATATGTCAAAAAGTCGATAGCTTCCAGATACAAACTTATGCAAAACATTGAATGTTGAAACTTTATAAAATCATTTTGTGGCTAGAATAACCATAGTTGACTATGTTTTTGTATGGTTAAAAGCAAGCATCTACTAAAGAAAAGCACATCTAGTCATGAAACTTTTATATATTATTTACTTACAATATTAATCAATTCATAAATATGGATTAAGGTGATCAATTGGATAATTACAAATAAATAATAAGAATGATAGATAAATAATAATGACAAACATATCAATAAGAAAGTGCTTTATTGGCTACAACTAGATGCACGCCACCAAGACAGAAAACTAATCTATAATTTGAACTAAATGGCTTCGGAACAACATAAAGCGGTTGAGCCTTCTGTATGATGAGGACAAATTTCTCTTCCATATCCATGTTTTCATTTTCAAGCTTCTGATCAAAAGAGTTAATAAGTTAACTTAACATTAGATGTAACATTATGATTGCTAATGGTAAACCAAGACAAATTTGCTGGCCAGCTTCGAAGGGGATTAGCTCAAAATTCCCACATTTGAAATCAACATCAAATCCTAGGAATTTTTCGAGCACAAAAGAGTGAGGTTTATCCCATATGCTTTCATTTTTATCAAACGCCCATACATTGGGAAATACTTGTGCACCTTTTGACACTATGAAGCCTGTAACTTCAACATCTTCTAAGGTTTTACGGGGAATTAATAAGGGAACTGATAGGTGCACAGCATCTTAGTAGAGCAAAAATTGTATTTACTATTCAAACGTTGACTGTTGACTGTTGAATGTTGACTGTTGACTGTTGACTGATGACGTGGTGCAATCTTGAGTGTCCGAATTATTTTTAATCCGATGGTCACGATTCACTTAATGTATCTATAAAAAGGGGGCTCTCCCCTCTAATTAGACCCCTAAATTCATTTTTAAGCTTAGATTTCTGAAATTCCTTCTCTTTCTTGTACTTTCTTTGTATTTTAATAAAATTTCTTTTTATCTCTAGTTAAAATATGAGTAGCTAATTTCCTTTTAAGCTTAGGTTGAAGGTGAAGTCTCAACATGTCGCATGGGCTTAATTTGGTAAATTTACTTTCTCTTCCCCTCTAATATTTGTGGTTGTTTTGACTTTTCGTCGTCAAATAATGATGGTCTTGTCTAGATACCGCCTTAGTTAAACCAGCACCCTAGTACAAGGTTATTATTATTTGGTACGATAAGTCCTTTGCACCATATTTATTTGAGCATGGTTCATGAGGTGTGGAATCCCCCCTTATGATTTAATTGGCATTAATATGGAATATTTAGCCCATGGAGCATGTTGATGCAGATCCGGATGCCCAAGCACGTCATTTCAATAGATTTCCAATTTAATTTAATTCCTGCCATTGTAATTTAAATTTAAGCATAATTTACATTAATTTCACCACAAATTTATTCACCTGTTAAAGAAAATTAATTTCACACATAATTAAAATTAACCTCCTCGTGGGATCGACGCTCGTCACCATTAATCTATTCTACAATAGATTCATGTCCTTGCGAGTTCAATAAAACTTGCACAGTAATTCTCTCAGTCCAAGTTTCACAAACACTGAGTAAAGCAACAGATTAACACTAGCACCTAAGTCCAACAAAGCATTCTCAATAATGTGGTTCCCTTTATTATATGAGATAGTGGGGGAGCCTGGGTCTTTGCATTTTAGAGGAATTTTATGTTGGAGTAGAGAATTAACATTTTCTATTAAAAATATCTTTTTTTGAACATGAATATTTCTCTTTTTAGTATAAAGATCATTAAGAAACTTCGCATAAGATGACACTTATTTTGTAGTATCAAGCAAAGGAATGTTAACACTTACCTGTTTGAAGATTTCAAAAATCTCACCCGTGGATTTTTTCTTCTTTGCTTTGGCTAACCTCTGAGGAAATGGAGCTTTAGGAATATACTCTCATGGATTGGTTTCATCTTTCTCCTCTGATAATGAGTCTTCAATATTTACAGGTATAATTTGAGTAATTTTGGTCATCAGTAGCTCTACTTTGTTGTTGACTTCTTTTCCTTTTCACAAGATTATGATGGCTTTGACCTCTCCATATTGCTGAGGTAAATTGATACTTGCCTCATGCACTCTGTTAACATATACATATTTTGGTAATTGATTTTGATGATAACAAACAATGAGTTTAAGTTAATAAATGTGTTTTAAGACTCACAAAATTTTAAGTATTTTCTTAAGAGTCAAAACTAGGTAAGCATTTAACATTTCTTAGAGAAACTAGAATAATTTGTAAGTTAAATGAAGTTCTGAGTATAAACGGCTAATCGATTATATTAAACGGTTAACCGTTAGTGAAAAGACTTAGCTCTGTAAAAGGTTAACGGCTTAAGCCTTAACCGATAGGCATTTTGTGAGATACTGAAAGTAATCGGCAAACCGTTAACATATAACGGTTAACCGATATCGTCAACTCTTTAAGATCCTTTAAAGTTAAAAGGTTAACGGCTTAAGCCTTAACCGATAGGCATTTTGTGAGATACTGAAAGTAATCGGCAAACCGTTAATATATAACGGCTAACCGATATCGTCAACTCTTTAAAATTCTTTAAAAATAAAAGAACTAGTTATAGAGCTTTATATTATGAGGACACTGGACTTTAACGACAAACTGTTAACATATAACGGCTAACCGATAAGTTCCAGAATCAACATTCTTTGTAAATCCTTAACCGTTTAGTGAAAACGGATCGAGTGTTTTTATTGTACAGGTTTTTGGACGATAACGGCGAAAGGATAATTCTTAACGGTCAACCGTTTATTTGAAATCATGCTCAAACGGTAACATTGACCAAAGAAAACGGCTAACTGTTAACAACTAACGGCAAACCGTTTTCTGTCAGATGAAAGAATAACGGCTAGTTTTGAGCTCCAACTATAAATATGCTCATCCAACTCAAATCAAGGACTGACGACAACACAACGACTGAGCTTACATACGAGTTTACCATCTACAGAAAGCTTCAAACAGATGTGTACTTCATTCATTCACACATTGAGCATTAACTTGTAACCTTGAAAGATTGTGTGAGTGTCAAATCAATTTGTATTCCTTTATCTTGAGTGACTGTAAGTGTGGAGATACATTTGGGTTAAGAGATTGGAAATAATCTCTTGTTGTAAAGGTCTATTGACACCTGGGAAGTTAACTATAATTTATTGAAGCGTTGGAGGCTTGCATAATGGAATCCTCAAGCCTGGAGTGCTTGGAGGCGTGGATATAGGCGGGGATAGCCGAACCACGTAAAAATCATTGTGTTTGCTCTTTCTTCCTTATCTTTTAATTTATTTATCCTTTTTATTTATTTATTCAATTATTTCAAATTTATTTGCAGTAATTGAGCAATTTATTTCCATAATTATTAAAAACCCAATTCACCCCCCTCTTGGGTACTCTAGTTAGAATTTTACACTCTTTTACGGTTTGACATTGGTTGACTTGGGAATTTGTCTTTCTCAACAGTCATTGCTAGGGTTAGAACTGAAGAGGCAAGTTGGCCCACTATTTTCTCGAGGTTAGAAATTGATTGGGCCTATGAGTTGAAGCCTGCTCTCATCTTATTTCATAGTCCATCAATGGTGTGGTTTTGTTGCTTGATCATAGAGTGGATAGAATTCTTAAAATTCTTGAATGCATCCCCCTATGGTCTGGATTGAGAAAAATTTGAGTTTTGATTATAAGGTCTGAATAATGGCTAAGAGGCTTGTGAAACTTTAGAAATTGGTTGCATTGGTGTAGCAGGAGTTGTTGGCCCATTTTGTTGGAATCCTTGAGAACATGAAAAATTAGAGTGGTCTCTCCATTCAAGGTTATATGTGTTGGAATAAGGGTTGTAGTTTGATGGCTTCCTCATTGTACCTATAGCATTAGCTTGATCTGAGTATGAGTCATGGTCACGTGGCTTTAATGATTTAGCAGCGGTTAACGATGCAATTTTTCAGGTAAGTCCTTCAACCATTTCTTTGACTTCTTTAATTCCCGAGCTTGACTCACCAATTTGGACCTCATTTACTCCCTTAATTCCTTTATTGTTTTTGAATGATCGACTCCGTTGTTGGGAATTATCCGCTTATTGCTGGAAGAAATCCTAAATTTCTAATGCACTTTTAGACATTAGTTCTCCTCCACTTGTTGCCATTATCTATTCTTGCACATTTGACAATAATCCCTTCAAAACGTATTGGCATTGGTGGTGTTGTGTAAATTTTATTCAACTCACAAGTGCACGAATCTATTGTAGAATAGATTAATAGTGATGAGTGTCGATCTCACAAGGAGGTAGATTTTAATTGTGTGTTGAATTAATTTTCTAAGTGAGTAGTTAAATTATAGTAAATTTATCCTAAATTTTGAATTAAAATGGTAGGAATAATTAAAAATGCAACTGTTATAACAACGCACTTGGGTATCTAGATCTACATCAACATGCTCTAGGACTCAATATTCCTTATTAATTCTAATTAAATCATGCGGGGGAAATCCACTGCTCATGAACCACGCTTTAATTAATATAGTGCTAAGGGCTTATCATGCCAAACAGTAATAACTATGTTATTACTATCTCTCAATAGAAGGTCAAAACATCCACAAAAAATTAGAGGGGAAAATAAAATAAATTTACCATTTAAGCCCATAGAACATGTTGAGACTTCACCTTCAACCCAAGTTTGAAAGAAAATTTGCTACTCTTATTTAAACTAGGAATAAAAAGAGAATTTTACTAAAATACAAAGAAAATACAAGATAGAGAAGGAATTTTAGAAAGTGGAGCTCAAAAATGAACTCGAGGGTATCAAATTAAGGGGGAAAACCCTCCTTTTATATATACAACGAGTAAATCATAGCCATCGGATTAACACAATTTGGATTCACAGGATTGCGCCACGTGACAAGTTCTAATTGGTTTAAACACATTATCAGGGCTATTATCCCTTGTATATACATGTACTGTATGCACATTTTTTCTGATTTACTAACATACAACCACGTCATTAATAAACAGTGCATAAACATTTTTATCCAATGAGATTGTGACACCTCATCAGTCAAGCCATGTCATCAGTCAATGTCACATAATCAGTCAATGCCACATCATTCTTCTAATCAAATGCTGCCACGTCATTGATCGGTGCCACATCATCAGTCAACACCACGTCATCGGTCAATGCTGTGTCTTCGTATAGTATATATAAACAGTGTCATAAATAGTACCATGAACATTACCGTATATGTAAACAGTAACATTTTTACTTTTATACTCCTCTTAAGGTTTTTGACCATTCTGAGTTTAGATTTGCTGTTCGTTTTGTCATGCGACGTCTCATTTATTGTGAAATGACCATTATATCATAAAATACGTAAAATACCTAATTATAATAAAACATGCATAATTAAATTCACAAAAAAACTTGAATACTTAAAAGTAAAGAAGTTAGTAGAACTTAAAGTGAAAAATGATGATTTCCTCTTTTATAAATATATATTTTTTAGTACTCAACAACTCCCCAACTAACTTATTGCTAGTCCCTAGCAAATTAAGCGAAATCAAATTCAAACCCAAAACTTTTTTTTTTAACTATCATATTTATTTAATTAAACTTTATGATGTAAATCAAATAAAAGTATAAGCATTATCTCCAGTCTTTAAGAAATATTATTTTCAAATCAAGCATCCAATTGAATCAATCCAGTAGACTTTGTTATAGCTATTGTAACCAAGTTGCTTTCAAGAATGACATGTCAATACCCCAAAATCTCACTGATAGTGACACTCTCACAAAGAAATTAAACCCAAAAACAATAGTCACTTCATGAATGGTAAATTGAAAGAAAATATTAAAGTAATATTACACACTCTCACTAGGATGAAATAAATGTTCCCACAGCTTAGAAATAATACGATCTCAAGCAAAAATGTAAATTAAACTAATATATTTATTTATATTTTTTCTCTCTTTTTTTATTATTATTTTATGCATCACTACATCTTTATAACTCATGTAACTAGTTTCTACTTCTGACTATAGTTCTCTAAAATCAAGAAGGACTTTTATTAGGACGTAACGTAGGCTAGAGACATGGCGAATAAAGACAGAAAAATAGAGAAAGAAAAACAAAATACATGTTTGAGAGGAAACAAGAGAGTTTTTTTTGTTAAAGATTACTGAGTACATTTCTTTTTCTTTTTTTTGAAACTAATATATAAATTTTTAATTTTTTTCTTTTTTTTACTAAGGCACAATTTTATTGAACAAACTAATTATTTATATTTTTCTCAAATATAAATGGGTTATGAAATTTGTACGACATTGAGTAATATTTCAGATTGGAGTGGGGTCGAGATAATAAGTTAACAAAGAAAAAACTAATAATAATTTTTTTAAAAGGCTCAAAAGTGTTAACCAAGAATATTTCACAAAAGGGATGGCTGGAAAGGCTCAAACGGGTCAAAGATGGCCTTTCCGTCATTTTTTAGAGCACTAACTAATCTTCCATATCTACTAGTTAGATAAAAATTCAGATGATGCAATACGTAAAATTTTTTTCTTTTTTTCTCTTTTTTTTAGAAGGTTGACTTAAAAGAATTTTATAGATCGTGTATCAAATGATAAACAGTTAAACTGTATAAATAATGGGCAAAGGCAAAAAGGGTTACTCTCCAAGAAAAATGATAGGTTCAAGAACTCACTTGGAATTTGTTATGACGTGTATATTCCTTCAAGCAACTCATATGTTTGCCTCAGACATCAACATGTAAAGTAGCAAACAAAATGTAACAAAACTCAAGACCAAAGATAATACAAATACTAAAATTTGAAAGTCATCATGTCAAAAAAATCACAAAATATATATTTTTAAAAATTTTTTTGTTAAGAAAAAAACTAAAAATATGCGTTTATAGAATTATGACATTCTATATTCAGCCATCTTCAACTCAAAATTTTGAAAGTGTATATTTATAAAGGAGAAATTAGAAAGAGAAATGAAGCTAAAAAAATTGACTGAAAAGTAAATTTTTTTTTTACTTTCAAACTAAGAAGAAGGGTTTCTAAAGTCATTTCACTCTATATTCAGCCATCTTCGATATAAAAAGTTGACCACAGTTAGTTACTACAATAAAAATTAGTAAAAACTTAACAAAAATTAAGACATTCTACAATTATCAACTATTCCCTCCCCCCGACCAGAGTGAAACATTGTTCTGAATGTTTTAAATAAAAGAAGTAGAGATTAGAAGATATCACCTGGGTGTTGCAGTACAAAAGAAAATATTTACAAACGGAGAGTTAAATCTAATTTCACTGTGGAAGGAATGAAATAGTTTTTTATTGCATGGTTAAGAAATGCGAGAAAGCTATCGTAAAAATTATTGACATTTAACAAACCAATGGATTTCTGATGAATGTTCAGATGGGACCAAGATGCTAATGTCATTAGTGCTTCTAAAGTTGTAAGATCTCCTGATAAAAAAATACAGACATCAACATGATTTAGTATTTCAATTATTCTCTCTTGCATATCTGAAATGACTAACTCTTCTCTAGGTAATGAGTCAAATAAATAGCTAAAAGGTTTTAGGATTGTTGGGATGATGCCTAACACTTGACTCCCTCTGGTATAAGCGGCTTCTGAAAATAGTTTTGATAACCCTTGTCACTTCATCTATAAACCAAGTGTAGTTTCTTAGTTGCTTGCTTCGACCAAGATCTACGGCTGCCTCAATAAATTCTTTATATTTGCCATAGTTAAATTCAAAGAGCACATAAATGTTCTTGATTTGGTTGTTGGGAGTAGCTGCCATTGGATACTTCTCAAAAATAATTTGTGAGTGCCTTAAAAAAAATCATATTTAAAGATCTTGGTAATAATGGTTCACAGCTGTAAATGAGATAGCATATCTATGTCAAATAACTCGTGAAGCACATAGCTTGAGAGTCAAAAAGGAAATAGTGAAAAGATAAAGCAAATAAAGATCATTAAAAGAAACTTGGCATAAGATAGCACTTGTTTTATAGCATTAAGCAAAAAGATGTTGACACTTACTTGTTTGAAGATTTCAATAATCTCACTCGTGAATTTTTCTTCTTTGCTTTGGCTAACCTCTGGGGAAATAGAGCTTTAGGAATATACTCTCGTGGGTTGATTTCTTCTTTCTCCTCTGATGATGAGTCTTCAGTATTTACAGGTATAATTTGAGTTGTTTTAGTCTTCAGTATTTCTTCTTTGACCTCTCCATATTACTTAGGTGAACTGGTACTTGCCTCTTACACTCTTTTAGGGTTTGGCATTGGTTGACTTGGGAATTTGCCTTTCTCAACAGTCATTACTAGGGTTTGAACTGAAAAGGCAAGTTGGCCCACTATTTTCTCGAGGTTAGAAATTGATTGGGCCTGTGAGTTAAAGCCTCCTCTCATCTCATTTTGTAATCCATCAATGCCACGGTTTTGTTACTTGATCGTAGAGTGGATAAAATTCTTGAAATTCTGAAATACATCCTCCCATGGTCTGGGTTGAGAATAATTTAAGTTTTGGTTATAAGGTCTGAATGGTGGCTGAGAGACTTGTGGAACTTAAGGAATTGGTTGCATTGGCGGAGCTGGAGTTGTTGGTTCATTCTATTAGAATCCTTGAGACCATGAAAAATTAGGGTGGCCTCTCCATCCATGGTTATATGCGTTGGAGTAATTGTTGTAGTTGAATGGCTTCCTCATTACACCTATGGCGTTGGCTTGATCTAAGTATGAGTCATGGTCATGTGGCTCTATTGATTTAGCAGTTATTAACGATACAACTTGTCGAGTAAGTCCATCAATCATTTTTTTAAATTCTTTGATTCCCGAACTTGACTCGCCAATTTGGACCTCATTTACTTCCTTAATTCTTTTATTGTTTCTGAATGATCAATTTTATTGTTGGAAATTATCCGCTTGTCACTGGAAGAAATCCCAAATTTTTGATGTACTTTTGGACATTAGTTCTTTTTCACTTGTTGCCATTAGTCATTCTTGCATATTTGGCAATAATCTCTCCAAAATGTATTAGCATTGGTGCCATTTTTCATATCCATGATGTGGGCATTTCAAGAGTAGTTCGTTGAATAGCTCCCATGCTTCAAAAAACTGCACGTCTTCTCTCTGGATGAACTCTAAAATTTCCCTACAATATAATTGGTTTTATAAATTGAGAAGTATTTATTTAAAAATTTTGTGACCATTTGTTCCCATGATGTAATGCTAGTAGCAGGCAATGTATTAAACCATGAACGAGCTCTGTCCTTTAAAAAAAATGGGAATAATTTAAGTTTAATATCATCATCTGAAAATTTCTCATATCTAAAAATTTGACAAACAGCATGAAAATCATTCAAATAATTATATGGGTCCTCATTTTCCAAGCCATAAAATATTGGGGGACAATTTAGCACACTAGGTTTTAATTCAAAACTCCTAGTAGCTACATTTGGGTATCGTATATATGATGTGTTCAAGCTATCTAAGGGATTGAAATAGTCCTTAAATGGCCTTTCCTGTAGTGGTTCTTGTTATTGTAAATCCATTTCAAATTATTTTTAAATGCGATGTATTTGTGTGTGCGAAATATTTTTCTTAATTCTAAGTCTATAGCCTCAAGATTAGGTAATTGCGACCTTCGACCATGCATAAAAAAAAGTAGTAATGAAAATACAACAAAAAAATGAGAACAAAAATAAAAAAATAATGAAAAATGAGAAATTACGATACTAACCTTATCACGTTGTTATAACCTTACTATAAATATACACTCAAGTGGTAAAAAGAAAATATAAGAAATAGATTAACTAAAAATAAAATAACAAGATAAATTATAACGAAGAATAAAAAATTAGATTACAGAAAGATAAAAAAGAGAAAAAAAGAAATTAAATTACAAAAAAATTAAAAGAAAACAACTAAAAAAATAATTACTTAAAAAACTTAATTCTATGAATTAATAAATTAAAAAAATGAACAAAAATTATAAAGAAAAATAACTTAAAAATTAAATTATAGAAATTTAAAGAAATTACAAAGAAATTGAATTACTGAAATTTAAAGATATTTAAATTACCAAAATTAAATTACAAATTTAATTTTTTCTAATTTTTTATTTTTTTAATTTTAAAAGAAAGCAACAAAAAAATTTTACTTAAAAAAATTAATTCTATGAATTAATTAAAATAAATTAACAAGATAAATGAAAAAAATTATCAAGGAAATACACTCAAGCACTAAAAAGAAAAAGAAAAATAGATGACTAAAATTAAAATAAATTAGCAAGATAAACAAAAAAATTACAAAGAAAAGTAAAACAAAAATTGAAGTACATAAATTTAAAGAAATTTTAGAATAAAATTAAATTATAGAAATTTAAGTAACAAAAATTAAATTATAGAATTATTATTTTTTTATAAGAAAAAAATACAAGAAAATAAAAAAAACTAAAAAAATTAATTCAACGAATTAAAATAACTTATCTGCCCGGCAACAGCGCTAAAAACATATTATGCAAATTTTATTGAACTCGCAAGTGCACGAATCTATTGTAGAATAAATTAACGATGACGGATATCGATCCCACAAGGAGGTAGATTTTAATTGTGTTAAATTAATTTTCTAAGTGAGTAGTTAAATTATAGTAAATTTATCCTAAATTTTGAATTAAAATAGCAGGAATAATTAAAAATGCAACTGTTATAAGAAAGCACTTGGGTATCTTGGTCTGTATCAACATGCTTCAGGGTTCAATATTTTTTATTAATATCAATTAAATCATGAAGGGGAAATCCACTCTTCATGAACCACGCTCTAATTAATATAGTGCTAAGGGCTTATCGTGCCAAATAATAATAATTGTATTATTTCTATTTATCAACGAAAGGTCAAAACATCCACAGAAATTAGAGGAAAAAATAAAATAAATTTACCAATTAAGCCCATGAAATATGTTGAGACTTCACCTTCAACCCAAACTTGAAAGAAAAATAGCTACTCATATTTGAATTAGGGATAAAAAGGAAATTTTACTAAAATACAAAGAAAATATAAGATAGAGAATGAATTTAAGAAAATGAAGCTAGAAAATGAATTCAGGGGAGTCAAATTAAGGGGGGAGCCTTTCTTTTATAAATACAACGAGTAAATCATAGCCATCGAATTAAAACAATTTAGATGCATAGGATTACGCCGCGTGACAAGTTCGGATTGGTTTGAACACATATCAGGGCTATTATCCCCTGTATATGCATATACCATATACACGTTTTTTCTGATCCACTAACACACTACCAAGTCATCTGTCAACAGTGCATAAACATTTTTATCCAATAAGATTGTGACACCTCATCAGTCAAACCACGTCATCAGTCAACGCAACATAATCAGTCAATGCCACATCACTCCTCCAATCAAATACTGCCACGTCATTGGTTAGTACCACATAATCAGTTAACGCCACATCATCGATCAATGCCACATCATCGTATAGTACATATGAACAGTTTCATAAATAGTACCATAAACAGTATCGTACATGTGAATAGTACCTTATATGTGAACAGTAATATTTTTACTTTTATGCTCTTTCTAAGGTTTTTGACCGTTCTGAGTTCTGACTTACAGTCCGTTTTGTCATCGGATGCCTCATTTATTGTGAAATGACCATGATGCCCTTAAAATACGTAAAATACTTAATTATAATAAAACACGCATAATTAAATTCACAAGAAATTTGAATACATAAAAGTAAAGAAGTTAGTAGAACTTAAAGTGAAAAATGATGATTTTCTCCTTTATAAATATACATTTTCTAGTGCTCAACAATCATTACCTATCATTCAGTCCCCAAACTGAAAATTACCATTTGAGCTTATATGTAATGCATCTGATTATGCAATAAGTGTAGTATTAGGATAAAGAGTTATTAAATTCCCTATGTCATTTACTTTGTTAGTATGACATTGAATGATGTACAGTTGAACTATTCAACCAAGGAAAAAGAAATGCGAGCAGTGGTACTTGTATTAGAGAAATTTCGATCTTATCTCATTGATTGTAAAATAATTGTATTCACAGATCATGCTGCTCTTAAATATTTTCTCACAAAGAGAAAAACAAAAGCTAGACTAATTCATTGGGTGCTACTCTTTTAAAAATTTGACTTCGAAATTACAGACAAGAAAAGCACAAGAAATGTTATGACAGATCATATTTCTCATCTCAATTTTGATATAATTTCAGAATCAGTATCATTGAATAAATTATTCTTAGATGAACAATTAATGAGTGCGGGAGTATTACCATGGTATGCTAATGTAGTTAACTTTCTTATTGAAGGTTAACTTTCAAAGCATTAGATTAAGCAGGATAAAGCTAAATTTTTTTATGGAAATAAAGAACTTCTTTTTGGATAATCCTTATTTGTTCAGGTATTGCGCAAATTAAATTATCAAACAATGTGTGCCAGAAAGTGAATTTCAATATATCCTTTCATTCTGCCATGAAAAAGCTAGTGGAGGCCATTTCAACTCTAAGAAAACAACTACTAAGATTTTACAATGTGGGTTTTATTGGCCAACTTTATTTCAAGATGCTTACACATTTTCTTTTTCATATGATAGGTTTCAACAAGTAGCAGCATTACTTAAAGGAATATGATGCTACAAACTTAATTTTAGTGGCTAAGATTTTTAATGTATGGGGTATCGATTTCATGGGACCCTTTCCCTCACCCTTTGGCCATCAATACATATTGACTATTTTTGACAATGTATTGAAATGGATAGAAGCAATTCCATGTAAAACCAATGATCACTAGATGGTGATAGAGTTTTGAAAAGCATTATTGCTTCACACTTTGGATTCCCTCAAGCAATAATCAGTAATGGTGGTGCTCATTTTTATAATAAATCATTCAAAGCTCTTTTGATAAAATATTTCATCACTCACAATATGGCGACCCCATAACATCCATAAACTAGTGGTCAAGTTGAGATCTCTAATCAAGAAATAAAGCACATATTAAAAAAGATGGTGAGACCAAACAAAAAAGAGTGGTTGTTGAGACTTGATGATGCATGATCGGCATATAAATAACTTTTAAGACCTCAATTGGAATATCATTATTGAATGTTAGAAAATTTATATTTATAAAGGAGAAAATCGTCATTTTACACTTTAAGTTCCACTAATTTCCTTAATTTTATGTATTCAAATCTCTTGTTATTTTAATTATATGTATTTTGTTATAATTAAGTATTTTGTATATTGTAGGGACATCATAGTCATTTCACAATAAATGAGATTTTGAATGATAAAACAGACAGCAAATCTGAACTCAGAATTAAAAAAAACATTAGGAAGAAACTAAAAGTATAAATGCCACTATTTAAATATACGGTACTTTTTACATGTACGGAACTTTTTGTGATACTATTCATGACCTCTTCATATATATTGTACGATGATGTGGCATCGACTAATGACGCGGTATTAACTGATGATATGACACCGACCAATAAAGTGACAGTATTTGATTAGAGAAATGATGTGGGATTCATTGATTATATAATGTTGACTGATGACATGGCTTGACTGATGAGGTGTCACAATCTTATTAAATTAAAATATTTATGCATTATTGACTGATGATGTGGTAGTATGTTAGTGCATCAAAAAAATGTACATACGGTACATATATATACAAGGAATAATAGCCTTGATAATGTGTTCAAACCAATTAGAACTTACCATGTGGCGTTGTGTGTCTAAATTATTTTAATCTGATGGCCATGATTTATTCGTTGTATCTATAAAATGAGATCTCTTCCCCTAATTTAACACTGCTGAATTCATTTTTAAGCTCCATTCTCTCTAATTCCTTCTCCATCTTGTATTCTCTATGTATTTTAGTAAAATTTTCATTTTACCCCTATTTTAAATATGAGTAAGCTAATTTTCTTTCAAGTTTGTGTTAAAAGTAGAGTCTCAACATGTTCCCTAGGCTTAATTGGTAAATTTATTTTCTCTTTTCCTCTAATTTCTATGGATGTTTTGACTTTTCATTGATAGATAGTAATAACACAATTACTACTATTTGACACGATAAGCCCTTAGCATCATATTAATTAGAATATGGCTCATGAAGAGTGGATTTCTTTCTCATGATTTAATTGGTACTAATAAAGAATATTGAGCCTTGGTGTATATTGATGCGAATCCAGATACCTATGTGTTTTATTATAATACTTGTCATTTTAAATTATTCCCGCCATTTCAATTCAAAATTTAGGATAATTTCACCACAATTTCAACCACCACTTAGAAAATTAATTCAACACATAATTAAAATCCACCTCCTCATGGGAACGACATTCGTCACCTTTAATCTATTCTATAATTGATTCGTGTATTTACGAGTTTAATAAAATTTACACAATAGTTACCGTATAAGCTAGTGTATAGAAAAGCTTGCCACCTACTTGTCAAACTTGAGCATCGTGCATACAAGGCCATCAAGAAATTCAATTTTGACATGTAGCAAGCTAGCTTAGAATGAAAATTACAATAGACAGAACTTGAAGAAATTTGCAATGATGCATATGAAAATGTCAAGATTTACAAGTAGCAAATGAAAGCATTTCTTGATAAACAAATTATTAGAAAATCTTTCACTCTAGGTCAGAAAGTGCTTTTATTCTATTCTTGTTTATATCTATTCCTAGGTAAGTTACGCTCATGAGTACTAACTAAAAATGGTTGGCTCCATTATTATTCACACTGTTTTTCTTTATGGAGCAATTGAAATTAAAGATCCATAAAGTGATGTCACCTTTAACGTTAATGGTCAAAGATTAAAGTCATATCTTGAGTACCAACCACATAGAGAGGACACCGAAATAAATTTGCATAACCCACCAATTTTGAATTGAGATTTTTTGGTGATTTAATTTTTCTTTTCTATTTGTCTTGTAATTATTTTGATTATTTTTATGTAAGTTTTTTAGATTTTCTATTATCACTTGTAATCCTGACTGCCTTAACTAAACAACTTATCTTGAATATTCTTAGACAGTTTTGACATATATAATCTCATCTTAGAGATCAGATACGATTTTATAAAACATATCCTATTTGGGAGCTACGACCACCAGAGTTAGTTTCCTACATTGAAGATTTAGAAGGACGATTCATAGAAATTAAAAGAGGCATCTACAAAATCCAATTGGAGCTTGGGGTTAATTCAATAAGAGCACAATTTTGACATCAAGTTTTCTTTGTGTGTTTCAGTTTGTTACCCAGTTAAGTGGTGGATAACGGTACTCCGTGACAAGCAATACCAGTTAGTTTAGTTTCCTATAATAACAGATATTCTAAGTTGAAGACATGGACAGAGACGCTATCTTAGTAAAGCTTCACAAATGATTTTTTTCACTTTATTAGACTGTCTTTCTCACCATCCGTAAAGCTCAGTCCGAATGCATGCAATTACTTATAAAGAAAAATATCCATGTTCATCTGATGGATAATTAAAGCCAAAGTGTGATTAGCAAGTGAGTTGCCTCTCAAATTTATTGCATACATGCCTGGTTTTGGTAAAGAAAAGTTTTTAAGAAAATGAAGAGCTCAAAAGGTCTCCAATGATTGTCATAAGTGTGCCTAAATGAGATGCAATAAAAACCCATATTTTTTAAGAATGATGTCGAATAATGGAGAATAAAAGATTCAACTCATTAGGGATATCTTGAATAAAGAGTCATTAGATGATATCCTTTTGTCTCTTGAAATGCATCCCAGTGGATACGTATAAAACACAATACTCCAATTATGGCCATTTTTCCAGAAATAAGTGCACGATATAATCTTGGGAATCTGACTATAAATAATCCTATTTGTAAGTTTGTAAGAAAATTGGATAGGAAGCCTGTCCTTGACCCATAGAGGGTGTTCAAGCAGTTTCTAGATGTAAAATTAGAGGAAGATATAAGCCACAATTGCAATTACTTGTAAATATTATTTTATTTCAATTATTATTTTATTTCACTATTGTTTGATCACTTGTATTTTTATCTTTAATAATTTCATGTTATCATTATTTATTTTCTCTTTTTGCTATTTCTTTTTTTCCTCTCGAGCCATGTGCTTTACGCGTTATTTGACATAGACATGTTACCTTATTTATAGATGTAAATCATTGTCATCGAGATTATTAAATATGACTTTTTATTAAGGACTCACCAATTGTTTTTGAAGTATTCTAATGGCAGCTATTCACAATAACCAATTCAAGAATATTTATGTACTCTCTGGGTTCAACTATAGAAAATATAAAGAATTTATTGAGGTAGCCTTAGATTTTGGTCGATGCATAATAGCTAGGAAATTACACTTGCTTCATAAAGGAGATGATTGAGGGTTATCAAAACTAGTTACAAAAGCTGTTTATATCAGAGGGAGCCAAGTGTTAGGCACCATCCCATCAATCCTAAAACACATGGGCTGTTTGTTTGACTCATCAACTAGAGAAGAATTAGTCGTCTCAGGTATGCAAAAAAGAATAATTGAAATGCTAATCATGCTGATGCTTTTAATTTTCTACCAAAAGATCTTATAACTCTAGAGGCACTAATCATACTAGCATGTTAGGTCCATCTGAACATTCATTAGAAATTTATCGATTTGTTAAATGTCAATAACTTTTATGATGGCTTCATCACATTTTTTAGCCATGGAATAAAAAACTATTTCATTCTTTCTATAGTGAAACAAATCTTTATTTGTGCTCACACTGTTAGTGAGCTATTTGATTTGTTACAAGTTTATAGACCAGAGCCATATCCCAAGACCTTAACATTATAGTGGCCAACTAATGATGGTAGCAGTAGCTGCAGTAAGAAATACAAATTAGATTTAACTCTCTACTTGTAAATATTTTCTTCTGTGTTGCAGCACCTAAGTGATATCTTCTAATCTCTACTTCTTTCCTTTAAAAGATTAGGGACAATGTTTCATTCTAGTTAGAGGGAGGGAATAGTTGGCAATTATGGAATCTTTTAATCTTAATGAAATTTTTACTAATTTTTATTATAGGAACTAACCGTGCTAACTCTTTAGTCGAAGATGGCTGAATATAAAGTGTAGTGACTCTAGAAACACATCTTCGTAGTTTTTTTAAAAAAATTTAAACATTTTTGTAGTATTAAGCTTTATTTTAAATGTGATCTTTTTAATTTTTTCCTTCTAGCTTCTCTGTTATAAGTATACACTTTTAAATTTTTAAGTCAAAGATGGTTGAATATACACTTTCAAGCTTTATTTTAAATGTGATCTTTTTCTTTTTTCCTCCTAGCTTCTCTGTTATAAATATACACTTTCAATATTTTAAGTTAAAGATGGTTAAATATGGAGTGTAACGACTCTAGAAATGTATCTTTTTAGTTTTTCTAAAATTGTGATCTTTTAAAATCAGATGACATGACTTTCAAATTTTAGTATTTGTATTATCTTTGATCTTGAGTTATGTTACACCATATTTTCTATTCTACATATTGATGTCAGAGACAAAAATATAAGTTACTTGAAGGAATATACGTATCACAATAAATTCCAAGTGAGTTCTTGAAATTGTTATTTTTCTTAGACCCTTTTTTGCCCATTTTTATACAGCTTACTAGTCTATTATTTTTATACATGATCTTTAAATTTCTTTTCAGTAAACCTTCTTAAAAAAAAGATTAAAAAAAAGTGTGTCGCTACATCTAAAGGTCCATTTAACTTGTAGATATGGAAGATTATTTAGGGCCCTAAAAAACGATGGAAAGGCCATCTTCGACTCGTTTGAGCCTTTCTAGCCATTCCTTTTGTGAAATATCCTTATTTAACCATTTTGAGTATTTAAAAAACTTATTCTTTTCTTTATTAACTTATTATCTTGACCCAACTCTGATGTAACACCCCAAATCTAGCACGTGCAGAGCAAGTGAAAGAAAAAGGTTACTCATGAAATATAATCTCTACTCATAAAATCCCAAACTGTAATACCTCAAAATTTTCTAAGAATATTCCATAAGTTCATACATCCAACACTAAATAATCTATCTAGAAATATAAAAATAACAAAGTCTCAAAACCCAAATTACAAGTTCATAATAGAAATAATCTAAAAGAAACATGAGTTTATTCCTCTTCTTATTCGAATAGCAACAAAAAATGAACTCTCTAACTCCAAAGCTAAGCACACCTTTCAAAAGGAACTTACTTTGCAAAAAAAATAATAATGAGGGGTGAGCCATCAACTACATAAGTAAAACCATTCCTAACACACTAGGCTTATCGATACTAAAAAATATTGCAAGCCTTCGTTGAGTAAAACATATTTTATAAATTCATAAGTTTCATAAAAACTATATAATATCATATTTCAATAAGATGACACAAATTTATTATAATTCAGAATATTAAAAGCAAAGTTACTTACGAAGAAAAATCTTATATCTCATATATAGAAAATAAAAGATTAGCTCAGGTCACATAGTGTCACATATAGTTCCGATGACCCGGCCCAGATATAAATTAGAATATCGCATGCATATTCATAATAGAAACTCAGTATTGGTCTAGACAGATATATCATTTATTACGATTAGAGTCAGAATCAGAATAACTATAGACAATGAGCCAAAACATTAAGAATCTCATGATCATCAATAACTGAAATCACACATGAGTACAAAACAATCGTATCAGATTCAGAAAAGTACATAAAAATAATTTAGGCTTGCGAACTATTTTACAGATAAAATTATAAAAAGTAGTCATGTTATTAAAATAATTCACATATTGAAAAGCATTTATAAAATATTTTGTTAAAAGAATTCAGATTTGAAAACATTTCCATAAACTCATTTTATTATGAAAATCCTTTAATTTTCTAAATAGTATAAAAATATTTATACTTATAATAATATCATCAAAATACTTATATGTATCCAGTATACTAGGAATGAGATTACTTACCTTAACAAAAGAATTTGAATTGACAACCTTTAAGCCTCTAAAAGTCTTAAACACCTCTAACACCTTAAATAAATATAAAAATATGACTATTAATAACTCACTCTAAGAATCCACTTTTCTAATTCATTCCTGTAAAGGATTGATTTCACAATTTTAACTTTTAATCTAAAACTCAGATTGACATAATATTCTACAAAGCTATTCTGGACATCCATGGATAACTCATGTAAAATTATAAAGAGGATCCGATGCCAAAAATATTTTCAAAACTATTTATTACTTAGTAAGTTCGAAACTGCCTTCTCATAACCATAACCGAACAGAACAGGTTCCGAGAATTTTATAAAATAAAATAATAATAAAAAATTATGAAATTAAAACAAAAGATACCAGACACAATGTTAACGTCTGTATAAAATTTCATAATTTTTGGAGTACATTTGATGGTACTAATAATTTTATAAACCCGATCGCACTGCTGGAATCCCAGTTTTCCAGTGCACTGGTTTCTACTTCGAAAATACATATTAAATTGAAAACTAAATCAAATTTGATGAAATAAAATTTATTAAGGAAGTTGTATATATGAATTTTGTAGAATATAAATTTCTAAGAAAATTTCGTTTCACAAAGCATAAGATTAAAAATCGAGATATCATCCTATCCAGAATCATCCTACATGCTTATTATGCCAAGGATTGATTAACCAAACTCCTAATCAATTAAAACCCTAAAAAAAAACCTAAACACATCCTATATAAAATAATATAAAATCATGCCAAACATAAACCCTAGATAGAGTGATTAGAAATTTTGTGGAGAAGAGGAAGAGTAAACTTACCAATTTCTTTAATCCTCTTCTCAACAAATATTTGAAAATAAAAGGTATAGGGGTATTTATAGGATTTCTTAGGGCTAATGGATAGTTAAGATTTTGCTGTCATAACCCTTGATCAATGATTAAGATTATTCATCATAAATATCTCATTAATATGTAGAGTTCTTATCTATCTCTATAATTAATCCTTCATAAATACCTTACCAATTTCTAGAATCCTTATCATCTCTACAACTAATTCTTCATAAATACCTTACTAATTTCTAGAGTTAAGTATTAAATATTATTAATACTTAAAGGGGCTTATTAGCTCAAAATAAATAATATAATATTTAGGTGAAGGAATTGAACCTTATAAATAGACCTTATTACAGCTATTGTAGTTAAGCTACTTTCAAGAATGACATGTCAACACCATAAAATCTTATCGGTAGTAACACTCTCACAGAGAAATTATATCCAACAATAATAGTCATTCTCATGAATAGTAAATTGAGAGAAAATAATAAATCAATATCACACACTCTTATCAAGATGAAATAAATATGCCCATAACTTAAAAATAATATGATTTTAAGTCAAAATATGAGTCAGACCAATGTATTTATTTAATTTTTACTACCTATGTAACTAGTTTCTACTTCAAAATATAGTTTTCCAAAATCAAGAAGGACTTTTCTTAGGACGTAACGTAGGCCAGAGATATAACAAGCAAAAAGGGAATTAAGAAAAAGTAAAATTTTTTTTTGAGATTATAAGATACATCTCACTTTTATTTTATTTTGAACTGATATACATGAGTGCATATATTTTTATTTTTTTGCTCTTTCTTTTCTTTTTTTTACACAACTTTATTGAATAAAATAATTATTTACATTTTTCTCAAACACGAATGTGTGATAGAACTTGTACGACATCGAATAATATTTTAGATCGATTGTAATATTTTTTAATATTGATAGCCCTAATGTGTTAGGAATGGTTTTACTTATAGAGTTGACGAGTCATCCCTCATCATTATTTTTTTACAGAGTAAGTTCTTTTTGAAAGGTATACTTAGCTTTGGAGTTAGAGAGTTTGTTTTCGGTTACTATTTGAATAAGAAGAGGAATAAACTCATGTTTCTTTTAGTTTATTTATATTATGAACTTGTAATTTAGGTTCTGAGACTTTGTTATTTTTATGTTTCACGAGAGATTATTTAGCATTGAATGTATGAACTTGTGGAATATTCTTAGAAAATTTTGAGGTATTACAATTTGAAATTTTATGAGTAGAGATTATGTTTCGTGAGTAACCTCCTTCTTTCATGTATTCTACACGTATTAGATCTGGGTGTTACAATTGTGGTATCAGAGCATAGATTAGGATTCTGTAGAATCTCTTTTAAGGTTTAATCAGTTTGTCTAATAGAATTGATCACTTTTGTTTTGTAGTCACGATGAGGAACATTATGGATTTGAAAAGTACTAAAAGTAAGAGTTAGACAAAAATTGACAGGATCGAACAGTTTATCTTAGGTGGAATTCTTGTTAAAGATCTTAGAAGACTTCATAAGAAGCGAATGGATAATTGACTAAGAAAGAGAAAATAGGTCTACGTTGATACTCCTTCAGGACTTGAAGCTTTAAGTAAGAGGCTTAATGAGGCTATACGTGGACTACGTGTTTATGGAAAGGGTGTTAACAAGAATAAACATGTAATACGTCGCTTATCTTGCATAGGGTCTCCATTTAAGCCTTACTTTAGCAAAGGATGGGTATCTCCAAGTCTAGATAAACTACGTCATAGGACTCTAAAGGAAATCAAGACAGTTAAAGTCGCGACTAACGAAAGAGAGAAATTCTTTAGATTTTATTAAGGTTAACAGAGAGAGTTGATCTTTCAGACGATGAGTAATAGCTTATAATTAGTGATTCTATATTGGTATTTTTTTATTTTTATTTATTTATTTTTCTGGTTGCTTATGACTTTGTAATGACACTTAATATAGAATTTTTTGTATTAACAAGGAATGAAATATTAGTTTGCTTTAGTTGTCAATCACTAATTTTTCTTTTAGCTATACTACTTGATTAGTACTTTGCGCACCAGCACAACCTTTAACTATGAATTATTTACTATTTTAGTTACTTATTCATTTTCATTCTTCATTATATAGTCAAAAGATGTCACGTAGGAGAGGTGCTAGGAATGCCTCTAACTTGAAGAATGTGTTAGGTATTGTTGATGACGTGACCTAACCTTATGCGAGATGGTAACGAAGAAAATGCTATGGTGCGCAAAATAATTAGGTTGATGGAACATAGAGTAGGCTAATACAAGATATGGCTAGAGGTAAAGTTGGGGCACAGGAGAATGGGCCACTTGAACGGCAAGTTGGCCCAAGAGATTAAAGAGCTATGGTGAACTTAGAACAATTTAAGAAGTTGGGACTACCTACCCTTCAAGGAACTACCGATCCCATGGTTGTAGAGGCATGGCTAAAACAAATTGAGAAGATATTTGTCTCAATTTGTGGCTATGGGTTGTAACAATTATCAGAGGGTGATATTAGCCTTATTTGTCCTCAAGGTAAAGCAGACTATTGGTGGGATGCCAAATCTGGTCTTTTGAGAGCTGGGTTGCAAGATGCACCCATTACTTGAGAGTTATTTCTAGAGGCTTTTCATGAAAAATATTTTTCTGAATGAGTACAACATCAAATGAAGACTGACGTTTTGAAATTGACTCAAGAAACAAAGTCTATTAGAGAGTATGAGGAACAATTTACTGTCTTCTCTCGTTTTGCTCCTACCTTGATTGCTAATGAAGGTAGTAAGTGTAAGAAGTTTTTAGAAGGGTTACGTCCTAATATTAAAGAGTGATTAACCATCCTTAAGATTAACAACTATGCTAATTTGGTGGACCGAGCAATTCTTAGGGAGAAGGATATTCTTAATGCTCAAGTTTCAAGGGATCAAAGAAATAAAAAGAATCGACAAGGTGGACCACGAAATGGAAATTCTTATAAGCAGTGCACTCAATCCCAGAGGCCGATTAGTAGAGATAACAAATGGGATAATAAGGGCGTTCTTGTTCTTGATGACACTACCTGGAGGAACTACCTCATTTGTCAGTATTGTGAAAGGAGGCACCTTGGTGAATGCCATTGAAAGACTAGAGCCTGTTTTGCTTGTGGAGAAACTGGGCATAGGATTATGGATTGCCTAAAGAAATATAGCGAGACGATAAATACCCTTTCTAATGAAGGGCAAAAGAAGAAACCAAAGGTGTAAGGGCGTGTCTTTGTAGTGATAGAGAAAGAAGTTGAGGTGTCAAATGATGTAGTATTAGGTACATTGTCCTTTTTTTCTAGAGAAGCAAAAGTTCTTTTTGATCTTGGCACTACACATTCTTCTATGTCTTGTGTGTTTGCTCGTTATACTGATGTGCCTATTACATTACTAGATAGTTAACGTGATAAATAGTACCCCTATGGGAGATTGTTAGTTAATAGATTGTGTTTATAAGGCATGTGTGATCAAATTGTATGATAGGAAATTTCTTCTAAATCTCCTACCCCTAGTGATGAACGATTTTGATTTGATTTTAGGAATGGATTGGCTAGGGGCCTACCATGTATCAATAGATTATTTTGCTAAAGAAATTATTTTTCACCTATCTGGTAAGGAAGAATTTCATTTTCAAGGGAATCATAAGGATAATAGAGGTTTAATTTCTATGATTAAGGCAACAAAAATGCTAAAGAAGGGGTGTGAAGGATTTTTAGTATTAATAACTCTGATCATTCTGAAGGGGCATGCCTTGAAAACATACCTATTGTAAGAGAATTTATTGATGTTGTTTCCTAAAGATCTTCTTGGATTATCTCTAGATCGAAAGGTTAAGCTTACTATAGAACTAATCCCTTATACTACTATTATTTCTAAGGCACAATTTTGAATGACACTTATTAAGTTAAAGGAACTAAAGGGCTAGCTACAAGAGTTACTAGATAAGGGTTTCATTCACTCTAGTATGTCGCCTTGGGGTGCTCTTGTTTTATTTGTAAAGAAGATGGTTCAATGAAATTGTGTATCAATTATAGATAGCTGAATATGGTTACTGTCAAGAATAAATATCCCTTTCCTCGAATTTATGATCTTTTTTATCAATTACAAGGGGTAGCTGCATTTTTAAAAATTAATTTACGATCTGGTTATCATCAATTGAAAATCAGAAGTGATGATGTATCAAAGATAGTTTTTGAACTGTTATAGCCATTACAAGTTCTTAGTTATGCCTTTTGGGTTAACTAATGCTCATTTAATATTCATGGACTTAATGAATAAGATTTTTCAACTGCAATTTGACTAATTTGTTATTGTTTTTATTGATGATATATTGGTTTACTTTATGAGTAAGGAGGAGCACGAAACACACATGACAATTGTGTTAGGTACATTGTGGGAAAAGAAGTTGTTTCTAAAGTTTAGGAAATGTGAGTTTTAGCTTAATTGTGTGGCATTTTTAGGGTATGTAGTGACAAAGGATGGTATTTCGTACATCCAGCGAAAGTAAAGGTAATTGTAAATTAAGAAAGACCTTTCAGTGTGACTGAAGTAAGGAGTTTCTTGGGGTTGACAAGTTATTATAGGCACTTTGTGAAAAGATTTTCTAGTATAGTAGCACCATTGACTAATTTGACTAAGAAGGATGTGAAGTTTACTTGGGATGAGTTATGTGAAAAGAGCTTTCAAGAGCTCAAGAGTCTTTTAGTATCTACCCCTATTCTAACTCTCCATTCTGAAGGTGGAGGTTTTATGATTTACAGTGATACTTCTAGAAAGGGATTAGGTTACATTTTAAGGCAACATGGTAAGGTTAAAGAGTCACAAAAGAAATTATCCAACTCATGATTTGGATCTGGCTGCTAGAGTGTTTGCCCTAGACCTCTAGAGAGACTACTTGTATGAGGAGACTTGTGAGATCTTTACTGATCATAAGAGTTTGAAGTACTTATTTACTCAAAAGGAATTGAATTTGAGGCAGAGAAAATGGTTAGAGTTGGTAAAGGATTTTGACTGCTCTATTAATTACCATCTAGGTAAGGCAAACAAGGTAGTAGATACCTTAAATAGGAAATCATCTGGGTGTATGGCTCATCTTATCACTATACAAAGTCATTTTGTAAGGGACTTAAGGAGATATGAGATTGAGATTGTTACCCATAGGCAAACAAACTTATTAGCTTAGTTAATAGTCTAACCCACTTTAATTAATAAAATTAAGGTAACCTAAAAGAATGACGTGGTACTCAATAAAATCTGTGAAGTCGTGAACAAAGGGCATAAGCCCAGATTCAGACTTGACAATGGAGATACATTATGAATGGGGCAAAGGCTATGTGTGCCAGGAAATGAAGAGTTGAAGGCATAGATCTTAAGAGAGGCACGTGAATCATCTTATAGGATGCATCTTGGTAGTACTAAGATATATCTGATCTAAAGTAGAGTTTTTAGTAGAGAAATATGAAGGGAGACATTGCTGACTTTGTGTCTCGATGTTTAGTTTTCCAACAAGTAAAGATCAAGCTTCAAAGACCAGCATGAACTTTACAAACACTTTCTATTCCTCAATGGAAAAGGGAACACATTACTATAGATTTCATCTCTAAATTACCTCATTTTAGAAGGGGTTGTAATTGATTTGGGTAGTGGTTGATCAATTGATGAAATCTGCCCATTATTTGGTGAAGAAAAATACAGACAATGTAGGGCAGCTAGCTGAGTTATTCATTAAAGAGATAGTAAAGCTTCATGAAATTTCAATATCAATAGTATTTGGTAGAGATCTATTATTCACTTTAAGATTTTGGGCTAGCTTACATAAAGAGTTGGGGATGAAATTAAAATTTAATTATGCGTGTTTTATTATAATTAAGTATTTTACGTATTTTAGGGGCATTATGACCATTTCACAATAAACGAGACATCGAATGACAAAATGAACAGTAAATCTGAACTTAGAACGGTCAAAAACCTTAGGAAGAGTATAAAAATAAAAATATCATTGTCACATATATGGTATTGTTCACATGTATAGTACTATTCATGACACTGTTCATATGTATTGTACGATGATGTGACATTGACTGATGATGTGGCGTTGATCGATGATGTGGCACCGACCAATAACGTGACAGCATTTGATTAGAGGAATGATGTGGTATTGATTGATTATGTGGCTTTGACTGATCACGTGGCTTGACTAATGAAATGTCACAATCTTATTGGATAAAATTGTTTATGCATGTTGACCGATGACGTGGCAGTATGTTAGTGGATCAGAAAAACGTGCATACGGTACATGCATATACACGAGATAATAGCTTGATAATATGTTCAAACCAATCAGAACTTGTCACGTGGCATAATCCTGTGCATCTAAATTGTTTTAATCTGATGGCTATGATTTACTTGTTGTATCTATAAAAAGAGAGCTCCTCCCTAATTTGACACCTCTGAGTTCATTTTTAAGCTCCATTTTCTGAAATTTCTTCTCTATTTTGTATTTTCTTTGTATTTTAGTAAAATTTCCTTTTATTCCTAGTTTAAATATGAGTAGCTAATTTTCTTTCACGCTTGAGTTGAAGGTGAGGTCTCAATATATTCCATGGGCTTAATTGATAAATTTATTTTATTTTCCCCTCTAATTTCTTTGGATGTTTTGACTTTTCATTGACAGCAGTAATAACGCAGTTATTACTGTTTGGCAT
The DNA here is from genome assembly GCA_030449875.1 of Aegle marmelos. NCBI lineage: Eukaryota > Viridiplantae > Streptophyta > Magnoliopsida > Sapindales > Rutaceae > Aegle > Aegle marmelos. Next base: position 294,722 of record JASUUL010000057.1, read on the forward strand.
GATAAGCTCTTAGCACCATATTAATTAAAACGTGGTTCATGAGAAGTGGAATTTTTCCCTCATTATTTAATTAGTATTAATAAGGAATATTGAGCCCTAGAGCATGTTGATGCAGATTTAGATACCCAAGCGCTTTATTATAACAACTGAATTTTTAATTATTTTTGCCATTTTAATTCAAATTTGAAGATAACATTATCATAATTTAACTACTCACTTAGAAAATTAACTTAACACACAATTAAAATCTACCTTCTCGTGGAATCGACATTTGTCACCATTAATTTATTCTACAATAGATTCGTGTGCTTGTAAGTTCAATAAAATTTGCACAATAATTTTTTGGCGTCGTTGCTGGGGAGATAAGTTATTTTAATTTGTTAAATTAATTTTTTTATTTTTTTGTTTTCTTTTATTTTTTCCTTATGAAAAAATAATAATTCTAGAATTTAATTTAAATTTCTGTAATTTAATTTTATTTTCTTTAAATTTTTATACTTTAATTTTTGTTTTACTTTTCTTTATATTTTTTGTTTATCTTGTTATTCATTTTAATATTAGTTAATCTATTTCTTTTAATTTCTTTCAATGCTTGAGTGTATTTTCTTGGTAATTTTTTTCATTTCATCTTGTTAATTTATTTTAATTAATTCGTAGAATTAATTTTTTAAGTAATTTTTTTGTGTTTTCTTTTAAAATTGTTAAAAAAATTAAAATTAAAAAATTAAAAAAAGTGAATTGACAATTCTTGTGAATTAATTTCTTTTCTTTTTCTCTTTTAAAATTATTAAAAAATAGAAAATTAAAAAAATTAAATTAATAAATTTTTTAAAAAGTGAATATACAATTTAATTTTGGTAATTTAAATTTATTTAAATTTCAATAATTAGTGAATCCGTAATTTCATTTTGGTAATTTAAATTTCTTTAAATTTCAATAATTCAATTACTTTGTAATTTCTATAATTTATTTTATAAGTTACTTTTCTTTGTAATTTTTATTTATTTTGTTAATCTATTAATTCATAGAATTAATTTTTTACTTGTTTTCTTTTAAATTTTTTTCTGTAATTTAATTTCTTTTCTTTTTCTCTTCTTTATATTTCTGTAATTTAATTTTTCATTTTTTGTTGTAATTTATCTTGTTATTTTATTTTTAGTTAATCTATTTCTTGCATTTTCTTTTTATCAATTGAGTGTATGTTTATAGTAAGATTGTAACAACGTGATAAGGTTAATATTATAATTTCTCCTTCCTCGTTATTTTTTATTAATTTTCTTCTCATTTTTTTATATTTTTCATTATATATATATAATTTTTTATGTATGGTCGAAGGTCGCAATTGCCTAATCTTGAGCCTATAGACTTAGAATTGGGAAAAACACTTTGCATACACAAACACATCGCATTTAAAAATAAAATTGTAACAGATTTACAACAATATGAACCACCATAGGAGAGACCATTTAAGAACTATTTCAGTCTCTTAGCTAACTTGAGTACATCATACATACGATGTTGAGTAGTAGAAAATATATATTTATAAAGGAGAAAACCATCATTTTTCACTTTAAGTTCTACTAACTTTTTTACTTTTATGTATTTAAGCTTTTTGTAAATTTAATTATGTGTGATTTATTATAATTAAGTATTTTAGTATTTTAGGGGTATCATGGTCATTTTACAATAAATGAAACATCAAATGACGAAACGAACGGCAAATCTAAGCTCAAAACGGTCAAAAACCTTAAGACAAGCATAAAAGTAAAATGTTACTGTTCACATATACGGTACAGTTCACATGTATGGTACTGTTTATGGTACTATTCATGATACTGTTCATATGTACAGTACGATGACGTGACATTAATCGATGATGTGGCACTAACCAATAACGTGGCAGTATTTGATTGGAGGAACGATGTGGCATTGACTGATTATGTGTCGTTGACTGATGATGTGTCATAATCTTATTGGATAAAAATGTTTATGTACTGTTGACCGATGATGTGGCAGTATGTTAGTGAATCATAAACAATGTGCGTACGGTACATGCATATACATGGGATAATGGCCCTAGTGATGTGTTTAAACCAATCAGAATTTGCCACATGGCATAATCCTGTACATCCAAATTATTTTAATTCAATGGCCATGATTTACTTTCTATATCTATAAAAGGAGGGTTCCTCCCTTAATTTGACACCCCTGAGTTTATTTTTAAGCTCTATTTTCAGAAATTCCCTCTCTATCTTGTAGTTTCTTTGTATTTTAGTAGAATTTCCTTTTTATCCCTAGTTAAAATATGAGTAGCTAATTTCCTTTCAAGCTTAGGTTGAAGGAGAAGTCTCAATATGTTCCATGGGCTTAATTAGTAAATTTATTTTATTTTTTCCTCTATTTTTTGTGGATGTTTTGACTTTTCATTAGCAGATAGTAATAACACAGTTATTACTGTTTGGCACAATAAGCCCTTAGCATCATATTAATTAGAACGTCATTTATGAGCAGTGGATTACCCCCTCATGGTTTAATTGGTATTAATAAGGAATATTGAGCACTGAAACATGTTGATACAGATCCAGATACCCAAATGCTTTATTATAACAGTTTCACTTTTAATTATTCCTGCCATTTTAATTCACAATTTAAGATAAAATTACCATAATTTAATTACTCACTGAGAAAATGAATTCAACACACAATTAAAATCCACCTCCTCATGGGATCGACACTTGTCACCATTAGTCTATTTTATAATAAATTCGTGCACTTGCGAGTTCAATAAAATTTGCACAACAAGTTTTTGGTACCGTTGCCGGGGAGGTAAGTTATTTTAATTTGTTGAATTAATTTTTTTACTTTTTTTTATTTTTTTCCTTATAAAAATAATAATTCTATAATTTAATTTTTATAATTTAAATTCTATAATTTAATTTTATTTTGTGATTTCTTTAAATTTCTGTACTTTAATTTTTGCTTTACTTTTCTTTGTAATTTGTTTTTTGTTTATCTTGTAATTTATTTTAATTTTAGTTAATCTATTCTGTTTATTTTCTTTTTAGTGTTTGAGTATATTTTCTCAGTAATTTTTTCATGAGTATATTTTCTCAGTAATTTTTTCATTTATCTTGTAAATTTATTTTAATTAATTTGTAGAATTAATTCATAGAATTAATTTTTTAGTAAATTTTTTTGTTGCTTTCTTTTAAAATTAAAAAAATTTAAAAAATTAAAAAAAATGAATCTGTAATTTAATTTTGGTAATTTAAATTTCTTTAAATTTCAATAATTCAATTTCTTTATAATTTCTTTTTTTATAATTTAATTTCTAAGTTATTTTTCTTTGTAATTTTTGTTTATTTTGTTAATTTATTAATTCATAAAATTAATTTTTTAAAGTAATTATTATTTTTAGTTGTTTTCTTTTAAATTTTTTTCCTGTAATTTAATTTCATTCCTTTTTCTCTTCTTTATCTTTCTGTAGTTTAATTTTTCATTCTTCTTTGTAAATTATCTTGTTATTTTATTTTTAGTTAATCTATTTCTTCTATTTTCTTTTTAGCACTTGAGTGTATATTCATAGTAAGGTTGTAACAAGGTGATAAGGTTAGTATCGTAATTTCTCCTTTCTCTTTATTTTTATTAATTTTGTTCTCATTTTCTTTTATTTTGCATACTTTGCATGCATAGTCAAATGCCATAATTATCTAATCTTGAGCTTATAGACCTATAATTGGATTTTTATTTAAATCTTGCTTTTATTCAATTCTTGCTTATATCTATTCTCAAATAAGTTACGCTCTTGATGATCTGATCCCTTTATTATTCACATTGTTTTTCCACATTAAGCAATTAAAATTAAAGATCCATAGAATGGAGTCACCTTTAAAGTTAATGATCAAAGATTAAAGTCATATATCGAGTACCAACCATATGGAAAAGACATAGAAATAAATTTGCAAGACCCATCAACTTTGAATTGAAATTTTTTAGTAATATAATTTTTCTTTTCTATTTTTCTTGAGATTATTTTAATTATTTTTTTAAGTGTTTTTTTATTTATTAAGTTTTTTGTTATCATTTCTCCTAATGAATGTCTCAACTAAAATATGTCTCTTCAACATTCTTAGACAATTTCAAAATATACAATCTCATCTCAAAAGTCAGATATGATTTTGTAAAACACATCGTATCTGGAAGTTACAACCACTATAGTTAGTTTCCCATGTTGAGAATTTAGAAGGACAACTGAGAGAAATTGAGAGAGGCATCTACAACATCCAATTAGAGCTTGAGGTAAATTCAATTAGAGGACGATGGTAAGTTAATTTTTTGTGTTATTTTTTTTTATTTTTCTTTACGTGTGTTGTGTTTTTGCTAGATTTTTTTCTTTCGTTCTTTGGTGTGTTATCATTTTTCACACCGGTTAAGTGGCAGATAACAGTACTTCGTGACAATCAACATCAGTTACTTTAGTTTCCCATAATAACTAATATTTTGAGCTGAAGGTATGGGTAGAAACGAGATCTTAGCAAAACTTCACAAGCAATTTCCTTCACTTTCTTAGAAGGCTCTCCTCACCATTTATAAAGCTCAGTCCGAACGCATGCCATTACTTATGAAAAATCATATCCCTGCTGACATCTGATGGATAATCGAAGCTAAAGTGTGGTTGCAGGTGAGTTACCTCCCAAATTTATTACATACATGCTTGGTTGTGGTAAAGGAAATTATATAAGAAAACGGAGAGCCCAAAAGCTCTCTAATGTTTGTCGTAAGTGTATAAGAATGAGATGCGATAAACAGCGATGTTCTTTAGGAATGATGTCTGATAACAAAGAAAATAAGATTCAATTGATTAGGGATGGCTTGAATAAAGAGTCATTGGATGATATCCTTTTGTCTCTTGAAACGCATCTCAGTGGATAAGTCCAAAATGCAATACTTCAGTTATGGCCATTATTCCAGAAAGAATGTGCAAACTATAGTCTCAAGAATCTAACTATAAAAGACCCTGTTTGCCAATTTGTAAGAAAACTGGATGGGAAGCCTATCCTCGACCCATAGAGGGTATTCAAACCGTTTCTGAACGTAAAACCAGAGGAAGACGTGAGCCACAGTCGCAACTACTTATAAATATCCTTTTATTTCAATGTTGTTTTATTTCACTGTTGTTTGATCACTTATATTTTTGTCTTTACTAATTTTATGCTATAATTATTTGCTTTGTCTTTTCACTATTTCCTTTTTGACTCTCGAGTCATATGTTTCACGAGTTATTTAATATAGACATGCAACCTCATTTATAGCTGTGAACCATTATCACCAAGATCCTTAAATATTACTTTTTTGTTAAGGCACTCACTAATTATTTTTGAGAAATATTCAATGGCCGCTACTCCCAACAACCAAATTAAGAACATTTGTGTGCTCTCTAGATTTAACTATAGCAAATATAAAGAATTTATTGAGGCAGTCGTAGATCTTGGTTGAAGCATAGCAGCTAGGAAACTACACTTGGTTTATAGAGGAGGTGATCAAGGGTTATCAAAACTAGTTTCAGAAGCCATTTATATCAGAGGGAGCCAAGTGTTAGGCATCATCATAACAATCCTAAAACTTTTTAGCTGTTTGTCTGACTCACGAACTGGAGAAGAGTTAGTCATTTTAGGTATGCAAGAGAGAATAACTAAAATACTAAATCATACTGATGCATTTATTTTTTTTACCAGGAGATCTTACAACTCTAGAGGCACTAATGACATTAGTATCTTGGTCCTATCAGAACATTCATCAGAAACCCATTGGTTTCTTAAATGTCAATAACTTTTATGATGGCTTTCTCATATTTCTTAACCATGCAATAAAAAACTATTTCATTCCTTCTACAGTGAAACAAATTATTATTTGTGCTTACACTGCTAATGAGTTACTTGATCTATTACAAGCTTATAGACTAAAGCCACATACTAAGATCTTAAGTTTTAGATGGCCCACTAATGATGGTAATAGTAGCCACCGTAAGAAATGCAAATTAGATTTAACTCTTCGTTTGTAAATATTTTCTTCTATATTGCAGCACCCAGGTGATATCTTCTAATCTTTACTTCTTTCCTTTAAACCATTGAGAACAATGTTTCGTTCTGGTTGAGGGGAGGGAATAGTTGATAATTGTGGAATGTCTTAATCTTTGTTAAGTTTTTATAAATTTTTATTGTAAGAACTAACTGTGGTTAATTTTTTATGTCGAAAATAGCTGAATATGGAGTGTAGTGACTTTATAAATGCATCTTCTTAATTTGAAAGTTAAAAAAAAAATTTACTTTTTAATCATTTTTTATTGCATTTTAAGTGTGATTTTTCTAACTTCCTCTTTCTAATTTCTCCTTTATAAATATACACTTTCAAAATTTTAAGTTGAAGATGGCTGAATATGGAATGTCATAATTCTAGAAATGCATTTTTTTAATTTTCTTTTTCTTAAAAAAAAAAATATATATATATATATATATTGTGATTTTTTTTAACATGATGACTTTCAAATTTTAGTATTTGTATTGTCACTAGTCCTGAGTTTTGTTACACCATGTTTGCTACTCTACATGTTGATGTCTTAGATAAAAATATGAGTTGCTTGAAGGAATATATTTGTCATAATAAATTCCAAGTGAGTTCTTAAGCCTATCATTTTTCTTGGAGAGTAACCCTTTTTGCCCATTATTTATACAGATTAACAGTTTATTATTTGATAAACGATCTATAAATTTCTAATGAGTCAACCTTTTAAAAAAAAGAAATTTTTTTTTGTGTATTGCTACATCTAAAAGTTTATCTAAATAGTAGATATGGAAGATTAGTTAGTGCTCTAAAAGTGATAGAAAGGTCATATTTGACCCGTTTGAGTCTTTCTAGCCATCGCTTTTGGGAAATATCATTATTTAACCCTTTTGAGCCTTTAAAAAAAATTATTATTATCTTTTTCTTTGTTAACTTATAATCTCGACCCAACTCCAATATGAAATATTACTCAATGTTATACAAATTCCATCACCCATTCATGTTTGAGAAAAATGTAAATAATTAGTTTGTTCAATAAAACTGTGCTTTAATGTAAAAGAAAAAAAAATTCAAAATTTATATATTAGTTTAAAAAAAAAAGAGAAATGGACTCTGTAATCTTAAAAAAGATAACTCTCTTTTTTTCTCAAACATGTATTTTATTTTTCTTTCCCTATTTTTTCATCTTTATTCGCCATGTCCCTAGCCTACGCTACGTTCTAATAAAAGTCCTTCTTGACTTTAGAAAACTATAGTCTGAAGTAGAAACTAGTTACATGGGCTATAAAGATATAGTGATGCATAAAAAAAATATATAAAAATAATAATAGAAAAAAAGAAAAAGAAAAATATATATATATTGGTCTGACTCACATTTTTGCTTGAGATCGTATTATTTCTAAGATGTGGGCACATTTATTTAATCTTGGTGAGAGTGTGTAATATTACTTTAATATTTTCTCTCAACTTACCATTCATGGGAGTGACTATTGCTATTGGATTTAATTTCTTTGTAAGAGTGTCACTGCCAGTGAGATTTTAAGGTATTGGCATGTCATTTTTCAAAGCAGTTTGATTACAATAGCTGTGACAAAGTCTACTGGATTGATTCATATAGATGGTTGATTTGGAAATAATATTTCTTAAAAACTGAAGATAATGCTTAAACTTTTATTTGATTTACATAATAAAGTTTAATTAAATAAATATGATAGTTAAAAAAAATTTGGATTTTATTTTGATTTCGCTTAATTTGCTAGGGACTAACAATAAATTAGTTGGGGGTGTGTTGAGTACTAGAAAATATATATTTATAAAAGAGAAAATCATCATTTTTAATTTTAAGCTCTACTAACTTCTTTACTTTTATGTATTTAAGTTTCTTCTAAATTTAATTATGTGTGATTTATTATAATTAAGTATTTTCGTATTTTAGAGGTATCATGATCATTTTACAATAAATGAGATATCAAATGACAAAACAGAATGCAAATCTAAGCTTAGAACGGTCAAAAACCTTAAGAGGAGCATAAAAGTAAAAAATATTACTGTTCACACATAGGAACAGTTCACATGTATGGTACTATTCATGACAATGTTCATATGTACTGTACGATGACGTAGCGTTAACCGATGATGTGGCACCAACTAATGACGTGGCAGTATTTGATTGAAGGAATACTATGACATTGACTGATGATGTGGCGTTGACTGATGATGTGGCTTGACTGATGATGTGTCACAATCTTATTGGATAAAAATTGACCGATGACGTCCCAGTATGTTAGTGGATCAGAAAAAACATGCGTACGGTACATGCATATACATGGGATAATGGCCCTAATGATGTGTTCAAACTAATCAGAATTTGCCACATGGCGTAATCCTGTGCATTCAAATTGTTTTAATCTGATGGCCATGATTAACTCGCTGTATCTATAAAAGGAGGGCTCCTCCCCTAATTTAACACCCCTGAGTTCATTTTTTAGCTCTATTTTAGAAATTCCCTCTCTATCTTGTAGTTTCTTTATATTTTAGTAAAATTTTCTTTTTATTCCTAGTTAAAATATGAGTAGCTAATTTCCTTTCAAGCTTGGGTTGAAGAAGAAGTCTCAATATGTTCCATGAGCTTAATTGGTAAATTTATTTTATTTTTCCCTCTATTTTCTGTGGATGTTTTGACTTTTCGTTCACAGATAGTAATAACACAATTATTACTGTTTGACACGATAAGCCCTTAGCATCATATTAATTAGAACTTCATTTATGAGGAGTGAATTCCCCCCTCATGGTTTAATTGGTATTAATAAGGAATATTGAGCACTAAAGCATATTGATGCAGATCTAGATACCAAAATACTTTATTATAACAGTTTCATTTTTAATTATTCCTGCCATTTTAATTCATAATTTAGGATAAAATCTACCATAATTTAATTACTCACTTAGAAAATTAATTCAACACACAATTAAAATCCACCTCCTCGTGGGATCGACACTTGTCACTATTAATTTATTCTACAATAGATTCATGCACTTGCAAGTTCAATAAAATTTACACAACATATGATACTAAAAAATAGCTACTAGGATTTTTGAATTAAAATCTAGTGTGTTAAATTGTCTCCCAATATTTTATGACCTAAAAATTGAGGAACCATATAATCATTTGAATGATTTTCATGCTGTTTGTCAAACTTATAGATATGAGAATTTTTAAAATGATGATGTTAAATTCACACTATTCCTATTTTCTTTAAAAGATAGAGCTCGTCCATGGTTTAATATTGGCCTGCTAATAGCATTATATTATGGGAATAAATGATCACAAAATTTTTAAATAAATAATTTCTAGTTCATAAAACCAATTCAATTTGAAGGAAAATTTTAGAGTTCATACAGAGAGAAGACGAATAGATTTTCGAAGCATGAGAGGGAGTCAACGAGCTACTCTTGAAATGTCCATGTCATGGATATGAAAAATGGCACCAATGTTAATATATTTTGGAGGGATTATTACCAAATGTGCCAGAATGGCTAATGGCAACAAGTGAAGGAGAACTAATATCCAAAAGTGCATCAGAAATTTAGGATTTCTTCTAGTGTCAAGTGGATAATTCCCAACAATAGAGTCGATCATTCAAAAACAATAAAAGAATTAAGTGAGTAAATGAGGTCTAAATTGGTGAGTCACTCGGGAATCAAACAAGTCAAAGAAATGGTTGAAGGACTTACTCGACAAATTGCATTGTTAACAGTTGCTAAAACAACAGAGCCACATGACCATGACTCATACCCAGATCAAGCCTATGCCATAGGTGCAATGAGGAAGCTATCAAATTACAATCCTTACTCCAACATATATAACCCTGGATGGAGACCATCCCAATTTTTCATGGTCTCAAGGATTCCAATAGAATGAACCAACAACTCTAGCTTTACCATTACAACCAATTCCTTAAGTTCTATAAGCCTCTTAGCCACAATTCAGATCTTATAACCAAAACTTAAATTATTCTCAACCCAGACCATAGGAGGATGCATTCCATAATTTTTAGAATTCTATCCACTCTATGATCGAGCACCAAAACCGCACCATTGATGGACTACGAAATGAGATGAGAGTAGGCTTCAACTCACAGGCCCAATCAATTTCTAATCTTGAAAAAATGGTAGGCCAACTTGCCTCTTTAGTTCAAACCCTAGCAATGACTGTTAAGAAAGGTAAATTTTCAAGTCAACCAGTGCCGAACCTTAAAGGAGTGCATGAGACAAGTACCAGTTCACCTCAGCAACATGAAGAGGTCAAAGCCATCATGACCTTGTGAAAAAGAAAAGAAGTCGACAATAAAGTGGAGCTACTGGTGACCAAAACAACTCAAATTGTACCTGTAAATACTAAGGACTCATCATCAGAGGAGAAAGAAGAAATCAACCCACGAGAGTATATTCTTAAAGCTCTATTTCCCCATAAGTTAACTAAAGTAAAAAAGGAAAAATCCACGGGTGAGATTTTTGAATGCTTCAAATATGTAAGTGTCAACATCTCTTTGCTTAATGCTATAAAATAAATACTATCTTATGCCAAGTTTCTTAAAGATCTTTGTACTAAAAAGAGAAATATTGATGTTCAAAAGAAGACATTTTTAACAGAAAATGTTAGTCTATACTCTAACATAAAATTCCTCTAAAATGTAAAGACTCACGCTCCCCCACTATCTCATGTAGTATTAAAAACCACACAATTGAGAATGCTTTGTTGGACTTAAGTGCTAGTGTTAATTTGTTGCTTTACTTAGTATTTGTGAAACTTAGACTTGAAGAATTACACCCAACTCTAGTGGTGTTATAGCTTGCTGATCGATCCACGAAAATACCTTATGGTATTATGGAGGATGTGCTTATCTAGGTAGATAAGTTTTATTTTCCTGTTGATTTCATTATAATTGACACTTAATCAGTGTAGGATTCAAAGAAGCACATTCCCATTATCTTGGGTCGTCCATTCTTAGTAACTACCGATGCTAGCATTTAATGCAGGGCTAGAAACATATAGTTGTCATTTGGCAATATGAGCATGGAACTAAATATCTTCAACATTGCCAAACAATCTCACAGTACAGATGATGGAATTGTAGACGTGGATTTAATTGATAAATTAGTTGATCATACTTTTCCTTTAAACGTTAGTAATGACCCTTTACTAACATGTTTAACTCACTTTGGTTTGTATTTTAATATTGATTGATAGATCGATTGATGAGGTTAATGCCTTACTGGATTCATCGCTCTGCATGGACATTGATAAATAGAAGACAAAGATAAAGCAATTGGCACCATTAAAAGAAAATCTCATCCCATCATTAAAATCACCACCACCTGAATCTCTGAATTCTACATTCTTGATAGAAGAAAGAACATTGCTAGAAATCATCTCATTCTCCTTTGATAACAAACAAAAAAAATTCAAACATCATCAACCCCATGTTTGATTAAAAAAGAAGATTACAACTGGTAAAACCAGAGGAAATTCGTAATGACAAAAATTCTAAGGACTACAGAAAGTGAATGAAAATCATCCATGACAAGTGGAGCATTAAAAAATCTTCCACACCAGGTTAGAAAGTATTTTTGTTCAATTCTCAGTGGCACGTTTCCCCAAGTAAGTTACACTCTCGATGGTCTGGTCCACCTATTGATCATACTATTTTTTCACATGGAGTCATTAAATTTAAAAATCTAAGGAACAATGTAATTTTTAAAGTTAGTAGTCAGAAAAGCAAAATCATATCATGAATACCAACCTTGTGGAGAAACCAGCATAAAACATTTAAGTGACCTGACATTTTTTTTTTTAATTTCCCTTCGGTGATTTAAAGTTTCTTTTCTATTTTTAATTATGTTTGTGTAAATGTGTTTGTTTAACTATTATTCTAAGTTGAAGGCATGGATAGAGAGAAGATCTTAACAAATTTCACAAGCGATTTCCTTCACTTCCTTAGAATGCTCTCCTCACCATTTATAAAGCTCGACCCGAACGCATGCGATTACTTATGAAAAATCATATCTCTGCTGACATTCGATGGATAATCAAAGCTAAAGTACAGTTGGCAGGTGAGTTGCCTCCCAAATTTATTGCATACATGCCTGGTTGTGGTAAAGAAAATTATTTAAGAAAATGGAGAGTCCGAAAGCTTTCTAATATTTGTCATAAGTGTATTAGAATGAGATGCAATAAAAAGCGATGTCCTTTAGGAATGCTGTTTAATAACAAGAAAGATAAGATTCAATATATTAGGGATGGCTTGAATAAAGAGACATTGGATGATATCCTTTTGTCTCTTGAAATGCATCATAGTTGATACGTCCAAAATGCAATACTCCAGTTATGACCGTTATTCTAGAAAGAATGTGCAAACTATAGTCTCAGGAATTTGACTATAAAAGATTCTGTTTACCAGTTTGTAAGAAAACTGGATGGGAAGCTTATCCTCAAGCCATGGAGGGCATTCAAGTTGTTTTTGGACGTAAAACCAGAGGAAGATGTGAGTAACAGCCGTAACTACTTGTAAATATCCTTTTATTTCTATATTGTTTTATTTCATTGTTGGTTGATCACTTACATATTTGTCTTTACTAATTTTATGTTATCATTATTTACTTTATCTTTTCACTATTTCCTTTTTGATTCGCAAGCCATGTGTTTCAAGAGTTATTTGACATAGACATGCTACTGCATTTACAACTGTGAGCCATTATCACTAAGATCCTTAAATATGATTTTTTGTTTAGGCACTCACAAATTATTTTTTAGAACTATCCAATGGTAGCTACTCCTAATAACTAAATCAAGAACATTTATGTACTTGTTGTGCAAATTTTAATGAACTCGCAAGCGCACGAATCTATTGTAGAATAGATTAATGGTGACGAGTGTCGATCCCACGAGGAGGTTGATTTTAATTATATGCCGAATTAATTTTCTTTGTAATGGGAACAATTAAATTATGATAATTTTGTCCTAAATTGCTGAATTAAAATGGCGAGAATAATTAAAAATGAAACTGTTATAATAAAGCACTTAGGTATCCGGATCCGCATCAACATGCTCCATGGGCTAAATATTCCATATTAATACCAATTAAATCATAAGGGGGGATTCCACACCTCATGAACCACTCTCCAATAAGTATGGTGCCAAGGGCTTATCGTGCCAAATAATAATAACCTTGTACTAGGGTCTTAGGTTTAACTGGGTCAGAACTAGACAAGACTATTATTATTTGTCGACGAAAAGTCAAAACAACCACAAATATTAGAGGGGAAGAGAAAGTAAATTTACCAAATTAAGCCCATGGAACATGTTGAGACTTCACCTTCAACCCAAGCTCAAAAGAAATTAGCCACTCATATTTTAACTAAGGATAAAAAAAGGAAATTTTATTAAAATACAAAGAAACTACAAGAAGGAGAAGAAATTTCAGAAATCTAAGCTTAGAAATGGATTCAGGGGTGCCAAATTAGGGGGGGAGAGCCCCCTTTTTATAGATACATTGAGTGAATCGTGACCATCGGATTAAAAACAATTCGGATGCTCAGGATTGCGCCACGTCATCAGTCAACAGTCAACAGTCAACATTTGTACAGTAACGCCGCCTGAATAGTAAATAATCCCATGTAAGCGCATGTATCGTATACACCGATTTCTACTCCAATGAGATGCGCCACGTCATCGATCTACGAAGACATAAGAAATTTAGTCCAATAAGATCATGACACATCATCGGTCAACGCCACGTCATCGGTCAATGCCACATAAGCAGTCAATCCACATAATTCGTCCAATCAGATACTACCACGTCGTAGGTAGTTGCCACATCATCGGTCCGTATACATGAACGAGTCGTGAATAAAGATCGTGAAAGCGACAAATGCACGTATGAACGTAGACTTATGTGTGAACAAAGAATTTTTCCTTTAATGCTCTTCTTAAGGTTTTCGACCGTCCTGAGTCCAAATATGACGTCCGTTTTGCTGTCTGATCACGCGTTTATTGTGAAACGATTATGATACCCCTAAAATACATAAAATACACAATTATAATAAAACACATATAATTAAATAACAAAATACTTAAATAAATAAAAGTAGCAATGTTAGTGAGATTTAAAGTGTAAAATGATGATTTTCTCCTTTATAAATATACACTTTCTAACACTCAACAGTACTCTTTGAATTTAACTATAGCAAATATAAATAATTTATTAAGGCAACCATAAATCTTGGTCGAATCATAGCAGCTAGGAAACTACACTTGGTTTATAGAGGAGGTGATCGAGGGTTATCAAAACTAGTTTCAGAAGCCACTTATATAAGAGGAAGCCAAGTATTAGGCATCATCCCAACAATCCTAAAAACTTTTAGTTGTTTATCTGACTCACTAACTAGAGAAGAGTTAGTCGTTTCAGGTATGCAAGAGAGAATAACTAAAATGCTAAATCATGCTGATGCCTTTATTTTTTTACCAGGAGATCCTACAACTCTAGAGGCACTAATGACATTAGCATCTTCGTCCCATCTGAACATTCATCAGAAACTTGTTGATTTGCTAAATGTCAATAACTTTTATGATAGCTTTCTCGCATTTCTTAACCATGCAATAAAAAACTATTTTATTCCTTCCACAGTGAAACAAATCTTTATTTGTGCTCACACTGCTAATGAGCTACTTGATCTGTTACAAATTTATAGATCAGAACCATATCCTAAGACCTTAATTTTAGGGTGGCCCGCTAATGATGTTAGCAGTAGCCGTAGTAAGAAGTGTAAATTAGATTTAACTATTCATTTGTAAATATTTTCTTCTGTGCTGCAGTACTCGGGTGATATCTTCTAATCTCTACTTCTTTTCTTTAAAATATTGAGGACAATATTTCGTTCGAGGGAGGGGAGGGAATAGTTGATAATTGTGGAATGTCTTAATCTTTGTTAAGTTTTTACTAATTTTTGTTGTAAGAACTAACTGTGGTTAATTTTTTATATTGAAGATGGTTGAATATAGAGTGTAGTGATTCTAGAAACGCATCTTCTTAGTTTGAAAGTTAAAAAAAAATTACTTTTCAGTCTTTTCTTTTAGTTTTATTTTAAGTGTGATTTTTCTAACTTCTTCTTTCTAATTTCTCTTTTATAAATATACACTTTCAAAATTTTAAGTTGAAGATGACTGAATATGGAATGTCATAATTCTAGAAACGCATCTTTTTAGTTTTCTTTTTCTTAACAAAAAATTTTTTTAAATATATATTTTGTGATTTTTTAACATGATGACTTTCAAAGTTTACTATTTGCATTATCTTTGGTGTTGAGTTTTGTTACACCATGTTTGCTACTCTACATGTTGATGTCGGAGACAAAAATATAAGTTACTTAAAGGAATATACATGTCATAATAAATTCCAAGTGAGTTCTTGAACCAATTATTTTTCTTGGAGAGTAATCCTTTTTGCCCATTATTTATACAGCTTAACAGTTTATTATTTGATACACGAACTATAAATTTCTTTTGAGTTAACCTTCTAAAAAAGAAAAGAGAAAAAAAAATTTTTTGTGTTGCTACATCTGAAAGTTTATCTAACTAATAGATATAGAACATTAGTTAATGCCCTAAAAGATGATGGAAAGGCCATCTTTGATCCGTTTGAGCCTTTCTAGCCATTCTTTTTATGAAATATCCTTAGTTAACCCTTTTGAATCTTTCAAAAAAGTTATTATCCTCTTTTTTGTTAACTTATTATGTTGACCCAACTTCGATCTGAAATATTACTCAATGTCACACAAATTCCATCACCCATTCATGTTTGAGAAAAATGTAAATAATTATTTTATTCAATAAAATTGTGCCTTAGTAAAAAAAAAGAAAAAATTCAAAATTTGTATATTAGTTTAAAAAAAGAGAGAAATGTACTCTGTAATCTTAAAAAAAAAACTCCCTTTTTTTTCTTAAACATGTATTTTGTTTTTCTTTCCCTATTTTTCCGTCTTTATTCGTCATGTCCCTAGCCTACGTTATGTCCTAATAAAGTCCTTCTTGATTTTAGGGAACTATAGTCTGAAGCAGAAACTA
Organism: Aegle marmelos; assembly: GCA_030449875.1. NCBI lineage: Eukaryota > Viridiplantae > Streptophyta > Magnoliopsida > Sapindales > Rutaceae > Aegle > Aegle marmelos. The sequence goes on from JASUUL010000057.1 coordinate 310,905, forward strand.
ATTACATGAACTATAAAGATGTAATGATGCATAAAAAAATTATAATAATAAATATTGATCGGACTCACATTTTTTCTTGAGATCATATTATTTCTAAGTTGTTGGCATATTTATTTCATCTTGGTGAGAGTGTGTAATATTACTTCAATATTTTCTCTCAATTCACCATTCATTGGAATGACTATTGTTATTAGGTTTAATTTCTTTGTGAGAGTGTTACTACCAGTGAGATTTTGGGATATTGACATGTCATTCTTAAAAACAACTTGGTTGCAATAGTTGTGATAAAGTCTACTAGATTGATTCATGTGGATGGTTGATTTGAAAATAATATTTCTTAAAGACTAGATAATGCTTATACTTTTATTTGATTTACATCATAAAGTTTAATTAAATAAACATGATAGTTCTAAAAAAAATTTAGGTTTGAATTTGATTTCGTTTAATTTGCTAGAGACTAGCAATAAGCTGGTTGTAGAGTGTGTTGAGTACTAAAAAATGTATATTTATAAAGGAGAAAATCATCATTTTTCACTTCAAGTTCTACTAACTTCTTTACTTTTATGTATTCAAGTTTCTTGTGAATTTAATTATGCGCATTTTATTATAATTAAGTATTTTATGTATTTTAGGTCATCATGGCCATTTCACACTAAATGAGATATTGGATAACAAAACGGACGACAAATTTAAACTTAAAATGGTCAAAAACCTTAGGAGGAGTATAAAAGTAAAAATGTCACTATTCGCATATATGGTATTGTTCATAGTACTGTTCATGACACTATTCATATGTACTATATGATGACGTGGCATTGACTAATGATGTGGTACCAACCAATGATGTGGCAGTATTTGCTTATAGGAACAATGTGGCATTGACTGATGATATGGCTTTACTGATGAGATGTCACATTCTTATTGGATAAAAATATTTATGCATGTTGACCGATGACGTGCCAATATGTTAGTGGATCAGAAAAATGTGCATACGGTATATGCATATACACGGGATAATAGCCTTCATGATGTGTTCAAACCAAACAGAACTTGTCACGTGGCGCAATCCTCTACATCCAAATTATTTTAATCTGATGGCCATAATTTACTCATTGTATTTATAAAAGGAGGGGCTAATTTTCTTTTGAGCTTAGGTTGAAGGTGAAGTCTCAACATGTTTCATGGGCTTAATTGGTAAATTTATTTTATTTTCCCCTCTAATTTCTATGGATGTTTTTTCCTTAACAGACAGTAATAACACAGTTATTATTATTTAGCACGATAAGCCCTTAGTACTATATTAATTAGAGTGTGGTTCATAAGGAGTAGATTTCTCCCTTATGATTTAATTGGTAAATAAAGAATATTGAGCCCTAGAGCATGTTGATGCATCTCTCGATACCTATGTGCTTCATTATAATAGTTGAATTTTTAATTATTCCCGCCATTTTAATTCAAAATTTAGGATAAATTATTATAATTTAACTACTTACTTAGAAAATTAATTCAGCATGCAAATTAAATCCACCTCCTCGTGGGATCGACACTCGTCATCATTAATCTATTCTACAATAGATTCGTGCATTTGCCAGTTCAATAAAATTTACACAATGCTATCAACCGATTTAGATATCTGAAGACATGTCATATGAGGAGCTGCCAATTGAGATTGTTGATTGAAAAGAGCAAGTATTAAAGAGTAGAATTATTTCCTTAGTGAAGGTACGATGGATAAATCATTCAATTGAGGAAGCCACATGGGAGCAAGAGATAGAAATGTTGGAAAAGTACCTTCAAATCTTCTATGCATAAGATAATCTTGTAATTTCGAGGACAAAAATTTTTTTGGGGGGAGGAAATTGTAAGGTTCAATTTCTTCATCTAAATATTATATTATTTATTTTGAGCTAATAAACCCCTTTAAGTATTAATAATATTTAATACTTAACTCTAGAAATTAGTAAGGTATTTATAAAGGATTAATTGTAGAGATAATAAGGATTCTAGAAATTGGTAAGGTTTTTATGAAGGATTAATTGTGGAGATAAATAAGAACTCTAGATATTAGTGAGATATTTATGATGGATAATCTTGATCATTGATCAAAGGTTATGGTGCCAAAATCTCAGCCATCCACTAGCCTTAAGAAATCCTATAAATACCCCCTAGACCTTTTATTTTCAAATGTTTATTGAGGAGAGGATCAAAGAAATTGGTAAGTTTACTCTTCCTGTTCTCTACAAAATTTCTAATCACTTTATCTAGGGTTTATGTTTGGCATGATTTTATATTATTTTATATAGACCTTGATGCATGATATAGGATGTGTTTAGGTTTTCTTTAGAGGTTTAATTGATTAGGAGTTTGGTTAATCAACCCTTGGCATAATAAGCATGTAGGATGATTCTAGACAGCATGATATCTCGACTTTTAATCTTATACTTGTGAAACGAAATTTTCTTAGAAATTTATATTCTGGCAAATAAATATATACAACTTCTTTAGTAAATTTTATTTCATCAAATTTGACTTAGTTTTCAATTTAATAGGTATTTTCGAAGTAGAAACAACTGCACTGGAAAACTGTGATTCCAGCAATGTGATCGGGTTTACAAAATTATTAGTACCACCACTGAACTCCGAAAATTATGAAATTTTATACAAAAGTTAATATACGTGTCTAGTATCTTTTATTTTAATTTCATAATTTTCTGATTAGGATTTTATTTTATAAAATTCTCAGAACCTGTTCTGTTCGGTTACAGTTACGAGAAGACAGTTTCGAACTTACTGAGTAATAAATAGTTTTGAAAATGTTTTTGGCACCGGATCCTCTTTATAATTTTACATGAAATATCGATGGATGTCCAGAATATCTTTGTAGAATATTATGTCAATTTGAGTTTTAGATTAAAAGTTAAAATTGTGAGATTAGTCCTTTAAGGGAGTGAATTAGAAAAGCAGATTCTTAGAGTGAGTTATTATAGTCATTTTTTTTATATTTATTTAAGGTATTGGAGGTGTTTGAGGCTCTTAGAGGCTTAAGGGTTGTCAACTCAAATTCTTTTGTTAAGGTAAGTGTGTAATATTACTTATACTAGATACGTATAAGTATTTTGATGATATTATTATAAGTATAAATATTTTTATACTATTCAAAAAATTAAAGGATTTTCGTAATAAAATTAATCTCTGGAAATGTTTTCAAATCTGAATTCTTTTAACAAAATATTTTATAAATGCTTTTCAATATGTGAATTATTTTAATGACATGACTACCTTTTATAATTTTATTTGTAAAATAGTTCCCAAGCCTAAATTATTTTTATGCACTTTTTTGAATCTGATACGATTGTTTGGTATTCATGTGTGATTTCAGTTATTGATGATCATGAGATTCTTCATGTTTTGCCTCATTGTCTATAGTTATTCTAATCCTGATTCTGATCGTAATATACGATATATCTTTCTGGACCAGTACTAAGTTTCTATTATGAATATGCACTCGATATTCTAATTTCTGTCTAGAATGAGTCACCAGGACTATAGGTGATACTATGTAACATGAGCTGATTTTTTGTTTTCTATTTATGTGATATAAGATTTGTCTTCGTAAGTAACTCTGCTTTTGATATTCTGAATTACAATGAATTTATGTCCTCGTATTGAAATATGATATTTTATAATTTTATAAAACTTATGAATTTATGAAATATATGTTTTACTCAACGATGGCTTACAATATTTTTGAGTATCAATAGGCCTAATATGTTAGAAATGGTTTTACTTACAGAGTTGACAACTCACCCTCGTCAATATTTTTTTTTTTTTTTTGCAGAGTAAGTTCCTTTTGAAAGGTGTACTTAGTTTTAGAGTTAGAGAGTTCGTTTTCGGTTGCTATTTAAATAAGAAGAGGAATAAACTCATGTTTTTTTAGTTTATTTCTATTATGAACTTGTAATTTAGGTTTTGAGACTTTGTTATTTTTATGTTTCTAGAGAGATTATTTAATGTTGGATGTATAAACTTGTGGAACATTCTTAGAAAATTTTGAGGTATTACAGTTTAGAGTTTTATCAGTAGAGATTATGTTTCATGAGTAACCTCCTTCTTTTACGTGCTCTGCACATGTTAGATTTTGGGTGTTACACTATTGGATTGATTCATATAGATAGTTGATTTGGGAATGATATTTCTTAAAACTTGGAGATAATGGTTATACTTTTATTTGATTATTTTTATAAGTTTGTTTAACTAAACACAATTGATTAAAAAAAACAGAGTTTTGGGTTTGAATTTATTTTCACTTAATTTGCTAGGGAGTAGCAATAAGCTGGTTGAAGGGTGTGTTGAGTGCTAGAAAATGTATATTTATAAAAGTGAAAGTTATCATTTTACATTTCAAGTTTCACTGACTTCTTTACTTTTATGTATTCAACTTTCTTGTGATTTTAATTATGTGTATTTTATTATAATTAAGTATTTTATATATTTTAGTGGTAATATGATCATTTCACAATAAACGAGACATCAAATGACAAAACAAATAGCAAAATCTGAATTTAGAATGATATAAAACCTTAAGAGAAGTATAAAAGTATAAATATCATTGTTCACATGTACGGTACTGTTCATAGTATGTTCATAAATATTATGCGATCACATGGCATTGACTTATAACGTGACACAGATTAATGACATGGCAACATTTAATTGGATGGATGATGTTGGTTTAACAGCTCATATGGCATTGACTGATGATGTGGCATTGACCAGTGAGATCTCATAATCCAATCAGAACTTGTCACGTAGCACAATCCTATGTGTCTAAATTGTTTTAATTTGATGGCTATGGTTTACTCGTTGTATTTATAAAAAAAAGGGCTCCCCCCTAATTTGAGACCTCTGAATTTATTTTTGAGCTCTATTTTCTCTAATTCCTTCTTCATCTTTTATTTTCTATATATTTTAATAAAATTATCATTTTATCCCTAGTTCAAATATGAGTAGTTAATTTTCTTTCAAACTTGATTGAAAGTGAAGTCTCAACATGCTCCATGGGCTTATTTTGATAAATTTGTTTTCTCTTCCCTTTTAATTTTTATTAATGTTTTAACCTTTCATTGACAGATAGTAATAACACAGTTATTGCTGTTTGATATGATTAGCCCTTAGCACCATATTAATTAGAGCATGGTTCATAAGGGGTGGATATCTCTCTCATGATTTAATTGGTACTAATAAGGGATATTAAGCCCTGACGCATGCTGATATGTATCCAGATACCCAAAAATGCCTCATTACAATAATTATTAGTTTAATTTATTTCTATCATTCCAACTTTAATTTTAAATTAGATTAAATTACTTTCACCATAATTCCAACTGCCCACTTAGAAAATTAATTCAATACATAATTAAAATCTACTTTCTCGTGGGATCGACACTCATAACTATTAATCTATTCTACAGTAGATTCATGCATTTGGGAGTTCAATAAAAATAGCCATCAACTAAGAACAAAATAAAAAAAACAAGAGTACAAAATAATTCAAGAGCAAGATTTAGGGACGCAACAGAGGAGAAAATTGCAGAGATAAATCATGAAATAATTCTTCTTGTTCTTTTCTTATTTTCTTATTTAATATTTAATTATGGGATGTATTTGATGGCTGAAACTCTTTTTTTTATTTTTCTTTCAGAAACCATAAACTAATTCTATTTACAGTTGAGTTATAAACAATCTTGATGGTTCTTTGATTGAATATATGTGTTGTTGCATGTTTGTTATAGCACTTTATTTTTCTAACATTTTTTTAATTCATTATTTATGCTAACCACCCATTTAATGATACTAGCTAGGAAATAGCCACAAAAGAGGCTACCTTAATGGAACATATCAGAGTAATACCAGGTTCTAGGTTGAGTTTCCTGAGTTAAGTTTAATTTAAATCATAAAAGGTCCATGCTTAATATAAAATTAGTGATGAACTAGATATAGGGATCACTTTATAGAGCAATTAGAACCTAAGTGTGTAAAATCATATCTTATGTTAGCACAACAACTGGTCACTCTTAGGTTGCATAAAATATAAGACATCTAATATGCAATAGCTAAAGATACATAAGGATTTTGCCTAGAACTATAATAGATGTTGTATTAATTAAGCCTGAAATTAGAACAAATAGTTAAAACCATTAAGAGAGTTTAATCACTGAACTACTACATTCCCATTAGTTTTATTTTTGTGTTTAATGTGAGAATTTCATTTGTTGTAGTGTTAATTATTACATTTTAGTTTAATTAGTTTATTAGTTCCATTAATTATTTTTTCTTAATTTAGAAAACAAACTAAACTGTTAAGGATTTCTGTACCAAATTTGATAACATCAATTTCAATGGAACGATTATGAATATTTATCATTATATTACTTGTTGTGTACAATTATACATTGACATCAATAGCATTTGAATTCATTAAAACAAGTTTTTTGCACTATTGCTGATGATTGATTGTTTATTGTGATTTATGAAATTAATCTTAAATAGTGCTAATTTTAATTTGTTTATTTTACTAGCAAGAAACCCTTGCATATATAGATATAAACCTATTGAATTTTAGATTAATCTAGAATTTAAAAAAACGGCAAGAAGATTAAGAAAAGAGTTGAGGGACTCAAAAGTCATTGTAGCAATAAATGATTTGCAAGACATAGATAATTTGAACCCTAAAGAGAATTACAACTAGTAAATACACAATGTGGTCAGAATGGGCAAATTATTTATGAGCCATTAGGGAATAATAACATTATTCATATGGTGGATGATAGAGATAGAGCCATTAGAGACTATGTCGTGCCAACTTCTCAAGCTATAAACACTAGAATAGTTAGACTCGATGTACAAGCTAATAATTTTAAGCTCAAACTAGTGATGTTTTAAATGTTTCAAATAGTGGGATAATTTAATGGATTGTCATAAGAAGATCCCTATGTTTACTTTAAATTATATTTTAGAGGCGAGTGAATTCTTTACCACCAAACTCCATCACAACATGTAATGATTTGGCTAACAAATTTTGATAAAATACTTTCTCTAACCGGAAATGCAAAATTGAGGAACGAGATCACATCTTTCTACTTAAAGATAAGAGTTTATATAATATATTAGAAAGATTTAAAAAGTTGCTAAGGAGATGTTCTTATCATGGTATCCCTTACTGTATACAGGTGAAAACTTCTACAATAGTCTCAACTCAAGCACTAGAGTGATGGTTAATGATCCAGTGAATAGGGCTTGATTGTTTAAATCTTACAATAAGGCTTATAAAATTTTAGAGAGAATAGCCAACAATAATTACCAGTGGCCATTGACTAGGCAAGTTATTGCAATAGGAACAGTAGAAGTTCGTAATATAGATGCCTTGACAGCACAATCAGCTCAAGTGAACTCATTAACAATTATGGTAGAAGTTATGACTGCTGTTCCACCAACTGTCAACCAAGTTATTGAAGTATCTTGTTTCTATTATGGAAAGGGGTACTTGTTTGATAATTATCTTAAAAATCCAAACTTAGTTAACTGTATGGATAACTTTAATAAATAGAACTAGAATAATCTATATTACTTACAAATCTAGGTAAAGACAACATCTAAACTTTTCATGGAGCAATTAAAATCAAAATGTTGTAGTATCTAGTGGACAAAATAAACTTGCTCAACTAGTGGGATTTTACCAGCCAAATCAAGGATAAAGCAACACATACAATGATCAACTCAGTTCTTTTGAAGCTTTACTTAAGGATTATATTGTAACAAATGAAATGTTTATCCAGAGCCGAGAACCTTAAAAAAATTAGAAAATCAGATTGGACAGCATTGAGTAATAATAGATTGTAAGATAGTTTACCCAGCAACACAGAAGATCTAAGGAGAGAAGTAAAAAAAAAATTACAAAGTGATTAATTTGAGGTTCAGAAACGATGTTCATATTCTTGTCGGAGTACCAAAAAAAAAAAAGAATGGAACTCATTTCAACCTAATAAAAAAATTAACTTGAAGAGAAGCCACAATAAACTACTTTTTAGCCAATTGATATGAATAGCCAAGCTACGATATAGCAAAATAAAATGAACAAGCAATGGTGGAAAAGAATATTATAGTACCATCATCATCAATTTAGAATATGGAAAAAGAAAAGTAGATTGTATAGTCTGCTATAGCACAGTCGTTTAGACATCTAACATCTTTTCTACAAAGATTTCAGAAGCAAAAACAAGACAAGCAATTAAACAAATTCTTGGAAGGTTTGCAATAACTAGATATTAACATTCCTTTCGTGGAAGCTTTAGAACAAATGCTAAATTATGTGAAGTGTTTTAAGGATATTTTGGTAAAGTAAAGGAGGCTTGAAGAATTTGAAATCACTGCTCTAACACAAGAGTACAAATATATGCTTCAAAGTAAAATCCCTCAAAAATTGAAAGACCGAGGGAGCATTACAATTTCATGTTGTATTATAACTAGGTATAATGGTTGAGAACTTTGTAATTTGGCAACAAGCATTAATCTCATGCCTTTATTAGTGTTTAAACAATTGAGAGTGTGAGATTGTGCTCTGATCTAGTTTGAGGACCTAGATGAAAACTTTAAAGAATTTTAAGGATTAAGTACAGTATGACTTCAGTTGAAGGGGTGTTGCTGATTTGTTCGTGGTAAAGTGGTAAAAGTTTGTTAAAGTTGTTATTTCATTTCTAGATTTAGCAGTATAAAAGGAGTTGATTGCTAGCCTTTAATGTATTCCTTTTTTCTTCTTCGATTCTTTGTGAAATAAGTTGAAAGTTATTTTGTTCAACAGCTTGTAATCTCTTCTCGATCTTTTGTTGCATTTGATTCATTGTGATTAATAAAGAGAAGCATATTTTTCTTCCAAAAGTTGGTTTCTCGATTTTGTTTATTTTATTCTCGGTTTGTTGTTTTCGAGTAATCATGTTCTAGTTGCTACGAGTTTCTTCAAGATTGGTTGAAAATTAATCAAGAATCCATTGAAACTTCAATAAGTGGTATCAGAGCTTGGTGTTTTTCAACCATGTCTTTTTCAAAACCCAAAATAAAGAAATTTACCATTAGTGGTGACTTCTCTTTATAAAAGATAAAGATGAGGGCACTTCTTGTTTATCAAGGTCTCAAGTCTACCTTAGAGGAAGAAAAAGATCAAGATAGAGCAAGTAGCTTTAAGTTTGATCATTAGAAAAAGCAGATACAAAAAAAGGCTCATAGTACCTTAATCTTGAGTCTTAGTGACTCAATTTTAAAGGAAATTTCTAAAGAGAAAATAGCCTTTGGTATCTAGAATAAGGTGGAGGCCCTATATATGAAGAAATACCTAGTATATAAACTGTTCTTGAATAAGATCATTCTTCATCTTAAGAGTGTTAAAATGTGAAGATTACTGATAAAGATAAAGCCTTCTTTCTACTGAGTTCATTGCTAAAGTCTTATGAAGGTTTTGTAGACATTATTTGTATGGCAGAACAGTTTTAACTTTGAAAAATGTCAAGACTTCATTGAGCTCAAAGGAGATACAAAAGAACAGTAGACATGAGGTGAACAATAGTGATGGGTTGGTTGCAAGAATAGAGAAAAAAGAATAAGAAGAACAAAAACCAAAGAAAGAATCAAAAAGTTGGACAGAAGAAAAATAAGAAACGAAAGTGCTTTTATTGTAAAAAGAAAGGTCACTACATAAGAGACTGTTTTGAAAAGAAAAAGAAAGAGAATCAAGAGAAGTCAAGAGATACAGCAGTAGCCTTAGATGATGCTTCAGAAGATAGATATCTTAGTATTGATTTGCTTATGGTTTCAAATGGCAATACAAAAGGTCAGTGGGTGATTGACTAAGGCTGCTCTTTTCATTTGTGACCTGATAGATATTTGTTTTACAAATAAGAGGCTGTAAATAGTGGTAAAGTCTTGATGGGGAATAACAATGTACGTATAATTATTGGGATTAGCTCTGGAAAAATAAAGATGTTTCAGAACCATAAGAGTTCTGAAAATAAAGATGTTTGATGTGTAAAATTTATTTTATATAAAAGCTCTACATAAAGAGACCATTAATCTTTTTAGGCATGCTGGACAGCTCAGTACATTACTTTAAGTCTAAAAATAGTGGCTTAAAGATAATGAAAGGGACTGAACTAGTAATGAAAAGAGTTAAAGAGAATAGTCTATATCTATTGTAAGGATTATTAGTGCCTGTAGCAATAGGATTAAATGTTGTTTCTAAGGAAGATAAGACCAAAATATGACACCTTAGGTTAGATACATGAGTGTGAAAGGGATGCAAGTGCTTAGCAAACAAAAGCTACTAGGAAAAGATAGAATTAAGGAGCTGGACATCTGTAAAAATTGCATATTTGACAAGGCTCATAGGTCAAAATTCCCAAAAGGCCAACATCTATCTAAGAAAATTTTAGATTATATGTATGCTGACTTTTAGGGACGAACTCAAGTCCCACCATTAGTGGTGGGAAATATTTAATGTCTTTTATAGATAATTTTTTAAGTAAGGTATGTATTTACATATTAAATGCTAAAGGTAAGGCAATGGAGAAATTGAAGGTATGGAAGGCTTTGATGGAAAACGAATCTGGTTTTAAGCTTAAATGTCTTAGAACAGAAATGGCCTCGAATATTACAACAAAGAGTTTAAAAGTTTTTGGTCAAAGCTATGGAATAAAGACACATAAGACAGTAAGATTCACTCCTCAGCAAAATGGTTTGGCTGAAAGGATGAATAGGACTTTGGCGGATAAGAGTAGATGCATGTTGGTAAATTTTAAGCCTCTAAGAAGTTTTTGGGCAGAAGCTGTAAATGCAGCACACTATTTAGCTAACATAAGCCCTTCCATAGCCATTGGTTTCAAGACACCAGAAGAAATGTAGTCAAGCAAACCTGCAAAATATGAAAATCTAAGGATTTTTGAGTGCCTTGTATATGTCCACATAAATTAAGGTAAGCTTAATGCAAGAGCCTTAAAAGAATTCTTTATTGGATATCCAAATAGGGTCAAAGATTACAAAATCTGGTGTGGAGAGCAAAGAAAGTGCATCATCAGTAGGGATGTTTTTTATAAAGCTGCCTTATTAAAGGAAGGAAAAGAGATTGATATTGAAGTGTTTGGTGATCAAGACAAGAACAGTCCTGCTGACTGTTCCAAGCTTAAGGTGGAGTTATTTGATGATAGAGATAATGAGAATATAGAGATTGGTGATAAAGATAGAACAAGAAATGACACTGAGGATGCTGATGAATTAAAATTATAGCAAGCTGATCTAGAAAACTATTAGTTAGCAAAAGACTGGATTATAAGGTACGGTTACGCTGACTTAATTACCTATACACTCTTATATGTTAATGATATGACAACTAAAGAACATGAAAGCTACACTAAAGCTGTTAAAGGTAAAGACAACAATAAATGGCTTGAAGCAATGAAGGAGGAAAAGGATTCACTATTGAGAAACAAGACCTGGTCTTCAGTGTCAAATACAGGAAATAGGAAAGTAGTCAGTTACAAGTAGATTTTCAAGAAATGGAAGGAATTCCAGGTGCTGAACCCTCTAGATTCAAAGCAAGACTGGTAGCTAGAGGCTTCACGCAGCAAGATGAGGTGGATTTCAATGAAACTTTTTCTCCTGTTGTGAAACACATTTCTATAAGAGCTCTCCTATTGTGAAACACATTTCTAGCTATGGTGGCTTTACTTGATATGGAATTAGAGTAATCAAATGTTAAAACAGCTTTCCTTTATGGTGCACCTAAAGAACAGATACTGATGAAATAGCTTGAGGGTTTTGAGAGTAAAAGAAAAGAAGATTATGTATGTTTATTATATGAGTTTTTATATAGACTTAAACAATCTCTTAGACAGTGCTATAGGAGATTTGATGAATTCATGACTTCAATTGATTTCCATAGAAGTAAATATGATAGTTGTATGTATTTTAATGGCTCAGATGAAGAGAGAGTTGCATACTTACTACTATATGTAGATGATATGCTTATTGCCAATAAGTATAAATCTGAGATAGATAAGCTGAAGAATTAGCCGAATAAAGAGTTTGAGATGAAGAACCTTGGTAATGCCAAAAAGATTCTTAAAATAGAGATTTTAAAAACAAGACAGCAGGTATTTTGTTTTTAAGTCAAGAAAGGTATATAAAAAAGGTCTTAGAAAGGTTTGACATGCTAGATTGCAAACCTATTCTAACTCCCTTAGGTGCCTACTTCAAATTGTTAGTAGAACAATTATCAAACATTAAGTTAAGGTCAATGAGTTTTCATATGTTTAAGCTGTTGGAAGACTAATATATGCAATGGTATGCATCAAGCCTGATATAGCCCATGCAATGAGTGTGGTTAGCAGGTTTCTCGACTATCCTAACAAGACTCATTGGGGTACTGTGCAGTGGGATAATAAAATATCTCAAAGGATCTATAACATATGGTTTACCTTATGAAAAATCAAGAAACAGGTCAAATTTAGTTGAAGGATATATGGATTCTGACTTTGGTGGTGATTTGGATAAAAGGAAGTCAATTTCAGGGTACATGTTCACGTTAAACATGTGCTTGATTAGTTGGAAAGCTTCATTTCAGCATATGATAGCTTTGTTCCCTACAGAAGCTGAGTTTATTGCAGCTACTGAAGCTGTAAAAGAGGCTATGTAGCTCAAAGGCCTTCTTAATAAACTTTGATTTGATAAAAAAATAATTCAATTTTTCTATGACAATTAAGTGCTATACATTTGATAAAAAATTAGGTGTATCATAAAGGATTTTAGAGCTCTAAATAATCTTCCATATCTACTAGTTAGATAAACTTTCAGACATAGCCACATATAATTTTTTCTTTTTTTTCAAAAGGTTGACTCAAAAGAAATTTATAGATCATTATAAAATAATAAATTGCTAAGCTGTATAAAAAATGGGCAAAAATAGTTATTCTCCAAGAAAAATAGCAAGCCGAATAACTTACTTGGAATTTATTATGACATGTATATTCCTTCAAGTAACTCATATTTTTGTCTTCGATATCAACATGTAGAGTAGTAAACATAGTGTAACAACACTCAAGATCAAGGATAATACAAATACTAACATTTGAAAGTTATCATGTCGAAAAGATTACAAATTTTTTTTAAAAAAATAAGAAAATGCATTTCTAGAATTACTATATTCTATATTTAGCCATCTTCGATCTAAAGTTTTAAAAGTGTATATTTATAAAGGAGAAGTTAGAAAGAGAAAGTTAGAAAAATCATACTTAAAATGAAGCTTAATATTAAAAAAATGATTGAAAAGTAAATATTTTTTTTATCCTTTCAAATTAAGAAGATGCATTTCTAGAGTTACTACATTCCATATTCAATCATCTTTGATGTAAAAAGTTAACCATAGTTAGTTTCTACCACAAAAATTAGGAAAAACTTCACCATGATTGAGACATTCCACAATTATCAACTATTTCCTCCCCTCAACCAAAACGAAATATTGTCTTTAATGTTTTAAATGAAAGAAGTAGAAATTAAAAAATATCACCCAGGTGCTGCAACATAAAAGCAAATATTTACAAGCAGAGAGTTTAACTTAATTTACACTTCTTATTGTGGCTACTGCTACAATCATTAATTGGCCACTCCAAAACTAAGGTCCTGAGATGTGGCTCTAGTCTATAAACTTGTAACAGATCAAGTAGCTTATTAACAGTATGAGCACAAATAATTTTTTTTCACTGTAAAAAGAATGAAATAGTTTTTTATTACATGGTTAAGAAATGCAATAAAGCTATAATAAAAGTTATTGACATTTAACAAATTAATGAGTTTCTGATGAATCTTCATATAAGACCAAGATGTTAATGTCATTAGTGCCTCTAGAATTATAATATCTCCTGATAAGAAAATAAAGGCATTAGCATGATTTAGCATTTTAGTTATTCTCTCTTGCATACCTGAGACAACTAACTCTTCTTCAATTGGTGAGTCAGACAAAGAGCCAAAAGATTTCAGGGTTCTCGAGATGATGCCTAACACATAGCTCTCTCTGGTATAAACAGCTTCTGAAATTAGTTTTGATAACCCTCAGTCACTTCCTCTATAAAGCAAGTGTAGTTTCCTAGCTGCTATACTTCGACTAAGATCTAAGGCTGCCTCAATAAATTCTTTATATTTGATATAGTTAAATCTAGAGAGTACACAAATATTCTTGATTTAGTTGTTGAGAGTAACTGCGATTGGATACTTCTTAAAAATAATTTGTAAATGCCTTGAAGATATCATATTCAATGATCTTGGTGACAATAGTTCACAGTTATAAATGAGGTAACATGTCTATGTCAAATAATCCGTGAAGCATATGGCTTGAGAATAAAAAAAAATAGTAAAAAGAGAAAGCAAATAATGATAGCATGAAATTTTTAAAGACAAAAATGTAAATGATCAAACAACAGTGAAATAAAATAACATTGAAATAAAAAGATATTTAGAAGTAGTTGCGACTGTGGCTTACATTTTCCTCTAGTTTTACATTAAAAAATGGCTTGAATGCCCTTTATGGTAGACTTCCTATCCAGTTTTCTTATAAACTGGCAAACAAGGTCATTTATAGTCAGATTTTTGAGACTATATTTTGTACATTCATTCTGGAATAATGGTTATAACTAGAGTATTGCATTTTGTACGAATCCACTGAGATACTTTTCAAGAGACAAAGAATATCATCCAATGACTCTTTATTCAATCCATCCCTAATAAATTGAATCTTATCTTCCCTGTTATCAGACACCATTCCTAAAGAACATGCCTTTTTATCTCGTCACATTCTAGCACACTTATGAAAAATATTAGAGAGCTTTCGAGCTTTTTGTTTTCTTGAATAATTTCCTTTACCACAATTAGGCATGTATGTAATAAATTTGAAAGGCAACTCATCTACCAACTGTATTTTGGCTTTGATTATCCATCAAATGTCAAAAAATATGTGACTCTTTATAAGCAATCGCATGCATTTGGATTATGCTTTATAGATGGTGAAGAGAGCATTCTAAGGAAGTGAAAGAAATCACTAGTGAAGCATTTCTAAGATCGTGTCTCTATCCATACGTTCAAATTATAATATTAGTTATTATGAAAAACTAAAGTAATGGACGTTGATTGTCACGGAGTATCCTTATCTGCCACTTAATTGGGATAACAAACTAAAATACATAAAGAGCTTTACAAAAGACCTTTGAATGATTTGTTATAAATGGAAGCACCACCATCACTGATTATCGCTCGAAGGAATCCAAAGTGTGAAACAATATTACTTTTCAAAAATCCTATCACTATCTTGTGATTATTGGTTCTACATGAAATTATTTCTACCTATTTTGATACATAGTCAATAGCAACTAGTATATATTGATGGCTCAAAGAAGGGGAAAAGGTTCTTATGAAATCGATACCTTACACATAAAAAATTTCAATCATTAAAATTGGGTTTAGTGGCATCATATTCCTTCGAGTAATGCTCTCTATTCGTTGACACCTATCACAAAAGAACAAAATGTGTAAGCATCTCGAAATATAGTTGGCCAATAGAAATCACATCGTAAAATTTTAGTTACTGTTTTCTTAATGCTAAAATGGAAAATTCATAATAGTATAATAAATGACATGAAAAATTCGATCAACTCTTTGTCTTAATACTGCCTCTATTGTATAATTAGATGCATTATACATAAGCTCAAATAGTAAGTTTCAGTTTGAGGGCTGAATGATGGGTAATGATGTCAAAAGTTACTTTAATTTTTCAAATGCCACAAGACATAAATCATGAAAGACAAAAGATACATCCTTACTGTTGAGTGTTAGAAAGTGTATATTTATAAAGGAGAAAATCATCATTTTACACTTTAAATCTCACTAACATTGCTACTTTTATTTAATTATGTGTTTTATTATAATTGTGTATTTTATGTATTTTAGGGGTATCATAATCGTTTCACAATAAACGAGTGATCAGACAGCAAAACGGACGTCATATTTGGACTCAGGACGGTCGAAAACCTTAAGAAGAGCATTAAAGGAAAAAGTTATTGTTCACACATACGGTACTGTTCATACGTACGGTACTGTTCACGACACTGTTCATATATACGGACCGATGATATGGCAACTACCTACGACGTGGCAGTATCTGATTGGACGAATTATGTGGATTGACTGCTTATGTGGCATTGACCGATGACGTGGCGTTGACCGATGATGTGTCATGATCTTATTGGACTAAATTTCTTATGTACTGTAGATCGATGACGTGGCAGCATCTCATTAGAGTAGAAATCGGGTGTACAGTACATGCGCTTACATGGGATTATTTACTATTCAGGCGGCGTTACTGTACAAATGTTGATTGTTGTTGTTTGTTGTTGATCGATGACGTGGCGCAATCCTCGAGCATCCGAATTGTTTTTAATCCGATGGTCACGATTCACTCAATGTATCTATAAAAGGGCTCTCCCCTAATTTGGCACCCCTGAATTCATTTCTAAGCTTAGATTTCTGAAATTCCTTCTCCTTCTTGTAGTTTCTTTGTATTTTAATAAAATTCCCTTTTTATCCCTAGTTAAAATATGAGTAGCTAATTTCTTTTTGAGCTTGGGTTGAAGGTGAAGTCTCAACATGTTCCATGGGCTTAATTTGGTAAATTTACTTTCTCTTCCCCTCTAATATTTGTGTTTGTTTTGAATTTTCTTCGACAAATAATAATATTATTGTCTAGTTACGTACTGGTTATCAAGCACCCTAGTACAAGGTTATTATTATTTTACGATAAGTTCTGGCACCATACTTATTGGAGAGTGGTTCATGAGGTGTGGAATCCCCCCTTATGATTTAATTGATATTAATATGGAATATTTAGCCCATAGAGCATGTTGATGCGGATCCGGATACCCAAGTGCTTTATTATAACAAGTTTTATTCTCAATTATTCCCGTCATTTTAATTCACAATTTAGAATAAAGTTACCATAATTTAATTGTTCCCATTAAAAAGAAAATTAATTCAGCACATAATTAAAATCAACCTCCTCGTGGGATCGACACTCGTCACCATTAATCTATTCTACAATAGATTCGTGCGCTTGCGAGTTCATTAAAATTTGCACAACACTTACCAAGTAAATTGCATAAGAATTTAGAAATTTTATTAAAATCTTTAATGAAACGTCTATAGAAACCAATGTGCTTAAAGAAAGATCTTACTTCTCGGACTATTTTAGATGGAGGGAGATTGAAAATAAACTCCACCTTGGCTTTATCAACCTCAATACCTTTGCTTGAAATGATGTGACCGAGAACAATATCTTGTTGTACCATAAAATAACACTTCTCTTAATTTAAAACTGAATTCTTCTCTATACATCTCTACAAAACTAGTGTTAGATGATATAAACATTGATCGAATGAGTTGCCAAAGACAAAAAAATTATCCATAAAGACTTTAAGGAATCGTTCAATTACATTAGAAAAAATACTCAATATGTATCGTTGAAATGTAGCTGGTGCATTACATAATATAAATGCCATCCTTCTATATGCAAAACTACCATAAGGGCAAGTGAAAATAGTTTTTTCTTGATGTTTTATGCTATAGTAATCTGATTATATCCTGAATAGCCATCTAAAAAGTAATAAAATTCATGACCTGCTAATTTATCAAGCATTCGATCGATAAATAGTAAAGGAAAGTGGTCTTTATGTGTGACAGAATTTAACTTTCTATAATAAATGTATACACACTACCCTGTAGTCACTCTAGCAGGCATTAATTCATTATTGGCATTAGTAATTACTATGACTCCTGACTTCTTGGAGACAACTTGTACAGGACTGACCCATGAACTATCAGAAATGAGGTAAATGATACTTGCACCGAATGGTTTAAAGACTTTAGTTCTAAAAACTTCTTTCATATTAGAGTTCAACTGACGTTGCATTTCCCGAATAGGTTTAGCATTTTCATCAAGGCAAATGTAATGCATGTAGTGTACTGGGTTTATACCTTTGATGTC
This sequence comes from Aegle marmelos, assembly GCA_030449875.1. NCBI lineage: Eukaryota > Viridiplantae > Streptophyta > Magnoliopsida > Sapindales > Rutaceae > Aegle > Aegle marmelos. The sequence goes on from JASUUL010000057.1 coordinate 329,029, forward strand.
AGCTATGGTCCATTCTAATGCTTTTTTATACTTTTTTAAAATTTTCAACAACTTACCTTTCTGTTTGTCATCTAAGATGATGAAATAATTACTAGCAGAGTACTTTTTTCTCTTAAGAATGTATATTCCAAAGTGTTGGGTAATGGCTTGAGCTTTGATTTTGGTAATGATTCTAATGATAAGCTAAGTTTATTCTCTGATGGTGCTAGCTGTTTAACTCTTGACTTCTATTTATTTACGTCCATGGATGGTGCTGAGTCAAGTAAGGTATTAACCTCATCGACTGATCTGTCAATATCAAAATCTAAACCAAAATGATTTAAACATGTTTGTAAAAGGTCATTACTAAGGCTTGAAAAAATATCATCAACTAATATTTCAATTAAATTCACATCAATAATTCCATCGTCTGCATTGTGAAGTTGTTTGGCAATGTTGAAAATATTTAGTTCCATGGTCATATTGCCAAATAACAATTGCATATTTCTAATTCTGAAATGAATGTGAGCATCGACAATTGCCAAGAAAGGTTGGCCTAGGATAATAGGGATGTGCTTCCTTAAATCCTACATTGGTTGAGTGTCAATTACAATGAAATCAATAGAAAAATAAAATTTATCTACCTAGATAAGCTCGTCCTCCACAATACCACGAGGTATTTTTATGGATCGATTTGCAAAGTGTAACACTACTAGAGTTGGGTGTAATTCTCCTAGTCCAAGTTTTACAAACATTAAATAAGGCAACAAATTGGCAATAGCTCCTAAGTCCAACAAAACATTCTCAATTATGTGGTTCCCTATACTACATGAGATAGTAGGGGAGCCTAAGTCTTTGCATTTTAGAGGAATCTTATATTGGAGTATAGAAATAACATTTTTTGTTAAAAATATTTTTTAATATGAATATTTCTCTTTTTAATACAAAGATCTTTAAGAAACTTGACATAAGATAGCACTTGTTTTATAACATCATTGAAGGGGATGTTAACACTTATCTATTTGAAGATTTCAAAAATATCACCCTTAAATTTTTCCTTCTTTGCTTTAGCTAACTTAGGGGAATAGAGCTTTAGGAATACACTATCATGGGTTGGTTTCTTCTTTCTCCTCTGATGATGAGTCTTTAGCATTTATAGGTACAATTTGAGTTATTTTATCATCGATATCTCTATTTTGTTGTTGACTTCTTTTCTTTTTGCAGAGCCATAATGACTTTGACCTCTCCATATTGCTGAGGTAAACTGGCACTTCCTTCATGCACTCCTTTAGGGTTTGACACTGGTTGACTTAGGAATTTGCCTTTTTCAATAGTCATTGCTAGGGTTTAAACTGAAGATGCAAGCTGGCCTACCATCTTTTCAAGGTTTAAAATTGACTGGGTTTGTGAGTTAAAGCCTGTTTTTATCTCATTTCGTAGTCCTTCAATGGTATGGTTTTGTTGCACAATTGTAGAGTAGGTAGAATTTTCAAAATTCTGGAATGCATATTCTTATAGTCTGGGTTGAGAATAATTTGAGTTCTGATTGTAAGGTCTAAATAGTGACTGAGAGGCTCGAATAACTTGAGGAATTAGTTGCATTGGTTGAGTTACAGTTATTGGTCTATTCTGTTAGAATCCTTGAGACTACGAAAATAAAGGTGGTCTCTCTATCCAAGGTTATATGCGATGACTTTCCCATTACACCCATCACATTGGCTTGATATAGGTATAAGTATGTTCATGTGGCTTTATTGATTTAACAGTAGTTAAAGATATGATTTGTCGGGTAAGTCCTTCAACTATTTCTTTGACTTCCTTGATTCCCGAGCTTGACTCGCTAACTTAGACCTTATTCACTCCCTTAATTCTTTTATTGTTCCTGAATGATCGACTCTGTTATTGAAAATTATCCACTTGTTGCTAAAGAAATTTTAAAATTTTAATGCACTTTTGGACATTAATTCTCCTCCATTTATTGCCATTAGCCATTCTTGTACATTTGGCAGTAATCCCTCTAAAAAGTAGTAGCATTGGTATCCATGATATGGACATTTCAAGAGTAGCCCGTTAAATCATCCTCATGCTTCGAAAAATTGCTCGTTTTCTCTCTGGATGAACTCTAAAATTTCTCTGTGAATAGAATTGGTATTATGAATTGAAAAGTATTTATTTAAAAATTTTGCAATTATTTGTTCTCATGATATAATGCTATTAGTAGGCAATGTATTAAACTATTAATGAACTCTATCTTTTAAAGAAAGTAAGAATAGTCTGAGTTTAACCTCATCATCTGAAAAATTCTCATATGTAAAAGTTTGACAAAAAGTATGAAAATCATTCAAATGATTATACGGGTCCTTATTTCTAGGCCATAAAATGTTGAGAGACAATTTAGCACACTAGGTTTTATTTAAAAATTCCTAGAACCTACATTTGAATATCATATGCATGATATATTCAAGTTAGCTAAGGGACTGAAATAGTCCTTAAATCACCTCTTTCTGTGGTCGTTTTTGTTGTTGTAAATCCATTTCAATTTTATCTTTAAATGCAATATGTTTATGGGTGCGAAGTGTTTCTTCTAATTCTAAGTCTATAGGTTCAAGGTTAGGTAATTGCGACCTTCAACCGTGCATTAAAAAAATGCAACAAAAAAATAAGAACAAAAATTAATAAAAATAAAAAAGATAGAGAATTTACGATACTAACCTTATCATACTGTTACCACTTTACAATGAAAATAAATTCAAGTGCTAAAAAAGAAGAAATATATTAATTAAAAGTAAAATAATAAGATAAATGAAAAATTACAATGAAAAATTAAATTACAGAAATATCAAGCAGAGAAAAGTAAAAGAATTTAAATTATAGGAATCGCAGATTCGCTTTTTTAATTTTTTAAATTTTATTTTAATTTTTTAATAATCATTTTAAAAGAAATCAAAAAAATTACTTAAAAAATTAATTTTACGAATTAATTTCATGAATTAATTAAAATAAATTAATAAGATAAATGAAAAAAATTACTAAAGAAACAAAACTTAAAAATTAAATTACAGAAATTTAAAAAAATTTCAATTACAAAAATTAAACTACAAAATTATTATTTTTTTAATAAGGAAAAAAATAGAAGAAAACTAAAAAACTAAAAAAAATTAATTCAATAAATTAAAATAACTTACCTCCCCGACAACGGCGCCGAAAACTTATTGTGCAAATTTTACTGAACTTGTAAGTGCATGAATCTATTATAGAATAGATTAATGGTGATGAGTGTCGATCTCATGAGGAGGCGGAGTTTTATTATATGTCGAATTAATTTTCTAAGTGAGTGGTTAAAATTATGGTGAAATTATCCTAAATTTTGAATTAGAATAACGGGAATAATTAAAAATGGCAACTATTATAATAAAGCACTTGGGTATCTAGATCTGGACCAACATGCATTAAGGCTCATTATTCCTTATTAGTACCAATTAAATCATGAAGGAAAAATCAATTTCTCATGAACTATACTCTAATTAATGTAGTGTTAAGGGCTTATTGTGTCAAATAGTAATAACTATGTTATTATGATCTATCAATGAAAAGTCAAAACATCCATAAAAAGTAAAAAGAAAGAAAAAGTAAATTTACTAATTAAACCTATGAAACATATTGAGACTTCACCTTCAACCCAAACTTGAAAGAAAATTAGCTACTCATATTTGAATTAAGAGTAAAATGAAAATTTTGTTAAAATACATAGAAAATACAAGATAAAGAAGGAATTATAGAAAATGGAGTTAAAAAATGAACTCAGAGCTGTCAAATTATGGGGGAAAGTTTCCTTTTATAGATACAATAGTAAGTCATAGCCATCGAATTAAAATAATTTGAATGAACAGGATTGCGGTACGTGGCAAGTTCTGATTGGGTTGAACACATCATCAAGGCTATCATTTTGTGGATATGCATGTACTATATGCATGTTTTTTCTGATCCACTAACATACTACCACGTCATTGGTTAACAGTGCATAAATATTTTAATCCAATAAAACTATGTCACCTTATCAATCAAGCTTACTCATCAGTCAATGTCACATAATCAGTCAATATCATATCATTCCTCTAATCAAATGCTGCCACGTAATTGGTCGGTGCCACGTCATCTGTCAATGCCATGTCATTGTACAATATATATGAATAGTGTCATGAATTATATCATAAACAATACCGTACATGTAAATAATGACATTTATACTTTTCTACTCCTTCAAAGGTTGTCGACCATTCTGAGTTCAGATTTATTATCTATTTCGTCATTTGATATCTCATTTATTTTGAAATAACCATGATGCCCCTAAAATATATAATTATAATAAAACACACATAATTAAAATCACAAGAAACTTGATAGATAAAAAAAAGTTAGCAGAACTTTAAGTGTAAAATAATGATTTTCTCCTTTATAAATATATATTTTATAGTACTTAACAATAACTAGGCAACTGAAGGGGGAGGAAATGGAATTTTTTAAAAATTGTGAAATTCTTGAACAAAACGTAATACATAACTTAAAGAAATTCAAAATAATAATAAATAAACCAGTCAAAATATAAAGAGATAAGGGAAGAGAAAGCAAACAAAATACTTTTACATGGTTTGGCTAACCCGACGTACATCTACGCCTCTAAGCACATTTGGATTGAGGATTCCACTATCTAAACCTACAAGGCTTTAAAAACTTTTACAATTGACTTCGCAGGTGTCAATCAACCTTTATAGTAAGAGATTATCCTTAATCTCTTAACACAAGTGTATCCTAATACTTAATTTCTCAAAGATAAAGATTGCAAATCAATTTTCTCTTATATAACATGTTTGATTATAAATGAAAGATCAATGTGTGAAAGAAAGAAACAAAAATAATTTTAAAGCTCAATAACGATTATATGGTCAGTGGAAGCTTAATAATAATTTTTTGATCTCATTTTATTTGAATTTAAATGAACCAATTTATAATTGAAGCTGAAACTAACAGTTACTAACTTTTTTATGATAACCAGCTTACCTTTTCTTAGTAACTGGTTTGCTGCTTTGTATTACTGTTATAATTAAATATTTAAATTTTTACACAACCTGCATGCCGCTTTAAAGCATTTGGTCTACCATTTTTATTTAGAGAGTTTATGCTTCATAATTAGTTTACTGTTTTTATGAATCCGGCTTGCCGCTTTGCTACAATGACAGCTATAATGAACTATTTCCAAAAATTATTATTTTGCCCTAAAAATTTTTACATTTATAATAAGGCTCAAATCTTAAAAAAATTGTACAAATAGCTTATTTCGGGATTTCAAAGTTTCTAAAACTTTTTCAATAGAACCATGAACTTGAAAAACAACTAATTTCATGGAATCGTTTTTTCTTTAGATATAGAACTTTATAAAATTAAAATAATGGTTTATAAAAAATAATCTAAACTTTTAAAACTTAGTCATCCTTAGTCTTGTTTGTAATCATCAAAATCAATGTTATGGATATATATATATTAACAGTCTTTATAGAATCTTTTCTTTTAAAAGAATGTCATTTAGTTTATGTAATGCTCTAGTAACCTTTCATAGGGGTATGATGTCCGTCTTTTCATATATGGTTGAGTAAACACTAGGGTGTTCATGGATGACTTCTCAATTTTTGGGGAAATATATAATGATTGCTTGCACAACTTAAAAAATATGCTTAAGAGATGCGAATAGACCAAGTTGGTATTAAATTGGGAAAAGTGTCACTTTATGGTATAAGGAATGGTTCTAATCCATAGAGTCTCAAGAAAGGGAATATAAGTGGATAAGTCTAAAATAGAGAGGATTGATAAACTCTTACCGCCAACTTTAGACAAAGGTATTAGGAGTTTTCTAGAACATGCTAGGTTTTACCAAAGCTTCATTAAAGACTTTTCAAAAATATGTAAAACCTTATGCATGCTATAGAACATGATAGACCTTTCAACTTTAATGAAGGTTACTTAAAAGCTTTTGTGAATTGAAAAAAGCTCTTGCTCCAACACCTATTGTTATAGCACCAGATTAGAGTTTACCTTTTAAGTTGATGTATAATTCCAGTGACCATTCTGTTGGAATAGTGCTAAGTTAGAGGAAAAATAAATTTTTCACTCCATTTACTACGTTAGTAAAACCCTTACTAATGCTCAGATTAACTATACCACCATTGAAAAGAAGTTGTTAGCAGTTGCATTTGCGCTCGACAAATTCAGAGCCTATTTAGTTCGCGCTAAAGTAACAGTTTATACGGACCACGCAGCAATCAAATATTTAATTGTGAAGAAAGTTGCCAAACCAAAGTTGATAAGATCGATTCTCTTTGTACAAGAGTTTGACTTGCAGATTAAAGATAGAAAAGTGATCGAAAACTAGTAGCAGATCATCGATCAAGGCTTAAAGTAAATGCAAGCATCTTGACTAAACAAGACATCGCAGAAATATTCCTTAATGAGCAACTGCTAAAGCTACAGCATGCATAAAAGCTGTAGCAGTCTGGACTCACATGGTATGCAGATTTTCTTAATTACTTAGTGAGTAAACTGTTACTACCTAATTTGAGTTATCAACAGAAAAAGAGATTTTTTCATAATTTCAAAAGATATTAATGGGATGATCCTTATTTGTACAAGATGATCAGAAAATGTAGAAATTCTATATATACTGCATTTGCGTCATGCTGTAGCATACGAAGGACATTTTGGAGGCCACATAATAGCTGCCAAAGTCTTACAATCAGGTTATTACTAGCATTCTAGTTTTAAAGATGCTTATGAGTATATTAAATGTTATGATAGGTGCCGAAGAACAAGGAACATATCTCAAAAGCATGAAATGCCGTTAATGAACATTTTGGAAGTTGAGCTTTTTGATGTATAGGGGATAAATTTTATAGGTCCATTTCTACCATATTTTGGAAACTTATATATTTTAATTGTTGTAGACTATATGTCTAAATGGGTAGAAGCTATAGCACTGCCAATAAATATACCAAAGTTGTTGTAAACTTCCTTCAAAAGAAAATTTTCTCGAGGTTTGGGACTTCAAAAGCTATTATTAGTTATGAAGGCACTCATTTTTGCAACAGGATATTTGCTACAACATTGGGTAAATATGGAATTAAGCATAAGATTGCTGCGTTATATCACCTGGAGTTTAATAGTCAGGTAGAAGTGTCTAACTGAGAGATTAATAGGATTTTAGAAAAAATGGTGAACCTTACAAGAAAAGACTATTCACTTAGATTACATGATTCCTTATAGGGCCAACCGTACAACCTACAAGACACCACTTAGCATGTCTCCATGCAGAATTATCTAGGACAAAGCTTGCCATTTGAAATTAGAGCTAGAGTATAAAGCATATTGAGCTTTAAAACAACTAAACATGGACATGCATGCTGCAGCAGAGCTTAAAAAATTGCAACTTTGTGTGCTTGACGAGTTAAGGTTGTTTTGCTATGAAAATGCAAGCATGTACAAAGAGAAACCAAAACAATAGCATGACAAGCGCATTCAACAAATAAATTTAATTCCAGGCCTACAAGTTTTGCTCTAAAATTCAAGATTAAAGCTTTTTCTTAGAAAGTTAAAATCTAGATGGTCTGGACCTGTTCGACTTACCAACATTTATCCTTATGGTGCGGTAGATCTCAAGGATGAAAAACTGGTTAGAATTTATTGTAAATAGGCAACGAATCAAACATTACATTGATGATATTTTGCATGACGTAAGAGAGGATGTAGGCCTTAAAGATCGAATTTGAGCATATTAAGGAAGGTCAAGCTGAAGGACTTAAAATCAAGCACTAGTTGAGAGGTAACCCAATAATTTTAATTTTTCCTTAAATTTAATTTTTATGTTTCTCTTTATGGATACTGTCATTATGATTAATTAATTTCATTTCATGTTTTATTACAATCTAATTAGTAAAAAAAATTAGGCTAAGAAACTGACACATGTTGCTGCAACATTGCACTTCACATGACAGTGGACAATGCTTCTCATCAAACGGGGAACTTTACTGCAGGTTGCTACAGCACAAGAATATTTACTGCAACAACAATTCTTACCCTCATAGTGACAAGGAAACTTTTCTTTTACCGGCAAGAATAAACTTTTGACAGTTGGCTTAGTAAATCAAGATAAAAATAAATAGAGATTACAAAGTCCTTAGATTCCCGAACCGATATCTTTTCCTTATTTAAATTGGATATGTTTTTAATTCAAAATGTTAATTCCAATTTTATCTTCTTAAATTAATTTTCTTTTATCCCTATTTTTACCATCTCCTATATATTAGGTTTTTATTGTGTTTCTTATAATCTCATTCACAACTTCTACTTTTCTTATCAATAGCTCCCAAAAGTCACAACTCTTCTCATGGTTTATCCCTTTATTACCCAACAACTTAGTTGTGATTGCTCTTGACATGATGAGGTACAAGAAGGCTGCAGCTATACTAAAGAATCCATCCTACGTCCAAAGCTGTAAGGTGGAGGATAAATTTAAAGAATGTATAGAGCAGAGGATGATTTTAGAGGAAAAAGGGTTCACTTTCCTAAGCAGCACATGGGTGTAATGAGACACATCCATACTGTTGTAGCACAACGCGGTTAGGTTAAATTTTGCTCTCACCTTCAAGACCTAATTGTGTCGATTGTCAAAGAGTTCCCCTATGTGCTACAGCAAGGCTAATAAAATATTTTCGTTAGGCAAGTCCAAGAACTTTTAAATTATAGAGTGATTAATGCATTTTATTATTTACCTCCCATGATTAAATTTGAATACTTAAAATTTGTTTAGAATATGATTGAGAAAAAATAAACGGAAATTTTTAGGACTTTTTCTATTTTGGGAAATAATTGAATGAATGAGGAGGGAAAAATGGTGAATAGAATTTATTTGAAACTACACGCTAAAGTGTGAGTTAATTTTTTGAAATCTAGATTAATGCCTACTACACACACCACCACTATTTCCCATGACCGACTTATATTGCTTTAATGCCATAGTCAAAGGCCTCACCATAGATGTTGGAAAGGTTACTGAGAAAGAAATTTAAGAATATGTGGTGAAGAAACAAAAGACAGCTGCTTTATTTTTTTCCTGTAATAATTACCAGTATTTGTGAGGCATCTAGAGTGAGGTTTGAGGCAAAAGACGAAGGAGTGAAAATTGAGAGGACCATCACAACAAGAACAGTTGACAAAATTACTGTAGAATCTATTGTTGCAGCACCCTAAAGCACCCTGATGTAACAATTCCAGATCGACCTATTTCAGCACAAGTATAACAGACTTTTGGGCTCGAGGAGATGATTTAAACACTTAATGAGGTGATTTTAGACTTATAGCATTTATAAAGCCAAAAGCATCAGTTTGCTCTGTACATGAAAAGTAAAGATCCAGCCTTTCCAGATTCGCTATTGCAGCAGCTTAATTTTAGAGATACAGTAGAAGTAGCTGCAGTAGAAGGAAGATAAAATGCTATCGCAGGAAGAGACTAGGAATCAGATTTAAGAGACGATGACTAACTAGTTTCCAAAGAAGAAAAGCGTGCTGAATCAGAAACAGATAGCTCACTAAAAGAAGAAAAAGAAAAAGAAGGATGAGGTACCTAAATGGTGCCTTATAAACCAAAACAGAAGCACATAGCCAGAGATGATGAAGACAAGACAGAAGTTGAGCAAGATGCTGAGCCTCCAATCCCAGTGCTCTCCACCAAGGGTAAAGAAAAAATTCTGACTGTAGGCGACTTAGAGGACGATCAAGAGGATCTTGATGTCGACATTAAAACAATTGTCACAAGGGCTACTCAAATAGTATAAAAAAGAAGAGTCTACTGGACATAATTGCTGAAATCACTAGTGAGGGCTCTACTACAGCAAAACCTACTGCAGCTGAACAACTAAATCTCCAACCGTAACTCCCAAGAGATCTAGCAATGTAAAGAGGCACGTATCTAGACGTGTTATAACACCAGAAAAGCTAAAGCACAAGCGATCTAAACAAACTCAGCCCAAAGTTGTTGAACCTGTTAAAACACCACTAATCAGTCCAACTCCAAGTAAAAAACCAAAAGAAAAAACTGGCAGCTGTTAACATCTATATGTTTCTACTATTGATTTTGATAATAACAAACTTTAAATGTTCTTTTGATTAAATTATTGGAGTAAACCTATTTATAATATGTATCTAGACATGTTCATGATTTTTGGATAAAAGTTAACTTTAAATCGGAAAAATATTTTCTATAAAGAACTGTAAAAATGCTAATTTTGTAAACTAACAGTGAAATGCTTATCTAAAAAATGACTAACCGATAACTAATAGAAAGTTATTGATTTCTAAATAGATAAGCACAATTAGTTTTGCAGACTTTTAGAAATATAGCTAATTGTAATTTTAAACGGTTAACCAATAAGTTCCAGAAAATTATTGATTTCTATCGTTGAACCATTTAACAAGTACAGATAAGTTCAATTTGTTTTGCAGTTTGTTGAAAATAACCGACTAACTGATAACTTTAAATGGTTTACCAATAAGTTCCTGAGAGTTATTGATTTCTAACCTTAAGCTGTTTAAGAAGAATAGAAAAGTTCAATTTGTTTCGCGGGTTTTCAAAATTAAACGACTAACCAATAATATTGAATTGTTAACTAATAATTTCCAAAATAGAATCATATTCTAATGGTGAATAGTTTAGCAAAAAATGTCAATCACAAATTGCTTTACAAGATTTTAGAAATGAATGGCGAACTGATAACTCTAAATAGTGAATCATTTATTTAAAATTTTAACTCAACAATTATTTAGACTAGTGATAATGGTAAATCAATAGAAGTTAACAATGATTCGATTATTCTCAGAAAAGTCAACAATAACTAATTTTCAATTCCAACTATAGATTGGCTCATTTAAATTCAAATAAAAGTAGGTCCAACCATTATTATTGAGCTTGCTATTAGGAATAGAATCTTCATTTAAGTCATAAATTCATTTTTATTTTATTTATTTACACTTTGAACTTATATTTGTAATCATATCTATTATGTGAAAGAAAATACTCTTGCAGTCCTCATTTTTAAGTAATTGTAAGTGTTAAGATTTACTTGGTCTAAAATATTGGGATAATATGTTGTTATAAAGGTCTATTGAAACCTTAAAAGTCAATTGTAAGTTCTTGAAGTCTTAGAGGCTTGGATAGTGGAATCTTCAAGTTCGGTGAGCTTGGAGGTGTAGACATAGGTGAGATTGGCCGAACCATCTACTTTGCATTTGAATATCTCTTTCTTTATCTCTTTACATTTTAATTGGTTTATTTATTATTGTTTTGAAATCTTTCAAAATTTGCATCACGTTTAAATTAAGCAGTGCATAATTTTTTAGAAACATAATTCACCCTCCCTTTTGGTTTACCTAATTATTATTTCATCAACTACCTTATCATAAGGTTCACCCAAGGACTGCTTATTAAGTGCTTCTAAAAGAAATGAACCCTTTCAACTCGTGCTATAACAAAACATCCAACAACAAGGGAGTACCATTTGCCATGCCAATTTAATTTCTTTCAATCTCTAGAACTTTTCTTTGATTTTTAATTATTTATTTTGAATTTCTTTTGTGCTAATATATACATGTGTGGTTTGTCTTATTTTATGTGCTTATGAGGACACAAAATCTCTCAAGTTTGGAGGGTTTGTTAGTGTATGTGTTTATAGTATGCGTCCTATGTTTTGTGTTGTGTGTACCTCTGTTATTTAGCATTTGTGCATGAAATAAAAAATCCAATGAAGATAAAGTGAGTGTTATTCAATTTTTATGATTACAGTAGGGATAGTTTTTGGATAAAGGCTGGAATTTCATCCAAACCTTTAGGTTTTGGTTGAGTTTTGTGAGAATGCTCGATAGAAGTGAGAAAATAAAAAAGAGTGGCCAAAGTTCAAGTTTGGGGAAAATTTTTTCGTGAATCATACTTGTATAAATTCAGCTTTAATGGCTTAAGTTGTTGAGTAAATAGGGCTAAATATGTATCCCATATGTAGATCTAAGTCTAAAGGCAACAAGAGCTAAGAGTATTGCAGAAAAAACATGAGCTATAAGTGTTGCTATAGCATAAAAATAAATAGAGAATGTCTTTCCTCTAGGATATTGAGTAGCAAGGTCTATTCATAAACCCTATACTTAGTCTTGAGTTGAAGATGTCTTTAGACAAGATCATATTGTGAGCACTGCTACAGTAACTCTAATTTATGCATTGGTTAAGCAATTGGGTATCATTACCATAAGTGATAGATATTCAAATGAAAAATCAATGACACATTGAAGAGAATCTAATCAATATTGACTACCAAGAAATAAAAAGAGAGAGAGAAGAGAAAGAATGTTTTGTTATAGCACAAATTGAGCTTTGTTTGCGACTTTTGCTACCCCATGTATGAATGAACTTGTGTTCTACCTCTGAAGTATATGTAATAATTGTGTAATATTGCAACATCTCTAGAATTTGATCAAAGTAGCACACACACCTTAGAGAGAATAAGGTAACTAAACTACTATAGCAATTTTACATGATTAAGAATGTGATTTGAGGGTTCAAAAATCCTTGCAAACTTTATGGTAGAGTTATTCTACTAATATGTGATTATGTAATTGAAGTGCTAATGTTCTTGTCATTACTTGAGGACAAGTAATAGTTTAAATTTGGGAGTGTAATATCTTTATAAAATGAGAGTTATCATTACACTTTTAAACTTAAATCATGATTACTTAGAAAGTAAATGACATGTTTTTATTGCATTTTAGTTAGATTTTGCATTAAAATCCATTTTAGTTTAATTTTAATAAATTTTGTTTACGATCAAATGTATAATTATAAGTGATTGGAAGCCCAAATTTTAAGGAAGGAATGCTGTTGCAATAGGCTTGCCAAAAAAAGGAAAGAACTTGATCAGAAAAGAATTAAAACAAGTATGGAATAATGCAAATGCTGTAACTACTATTGTAACAATCTAAGACCATTAATAGAGAAAATTTTGCATGAGATACTTAGTAGATTACGTGTTAACATATATATTCTATACTATTGATTTTGATGATAACAAACTTTAAATTTCTCCTCTTTCTTCAGTAAATATTCTAGTTTTAATGCTTTAGCATGTTAGAATTCAAAGATTCATTTGAATTATATAATGTCCCTCTCAAAACCTATATATACTAGCCTCCATGTTCAATTGAAGAACACACCAAAATCCAACTGATTTTCTTCTCATCTCTCTAAAGTAATATTTTAGCTTTAGGCTTTGATATGATAGAATTTAAACATTTGCTTGAAGTTCTCAAGAATAGTAAAGTTGTATTGTTAATGCTATTCGAATCTATTGTATATAGGGAGACAAATACCTATATAATTCAAGTACTATTGCGAAGGTGGAAGATTTCTTTTAAGGATACTTTAATTTTACAAGCATTGGGCTAGTTAAATTATTTTTTTTATAGCTTCACATATGATTGATTTATTTATTATATCATTGCTATTTCAATTTATTTATTTATTATGATTATAAATTTTTGATAAGTGTAGAAGAAGCTTATTAGTAAGCTTTAATGCGCTAGAGGAGTTTTAGCACTACAGCTAAATCCAATGTCAAAAGAGGTAAGTTTTAAATGAAATTATTATGAATACTCCAATCTTTCTTAGAAACTTAATTAGTGTATTTTTGCATAAAAACTGAGGTGGTCTTATATCACTTGAAAGAAATAATAATAATATTATAACTACACCATCATTATTGAAATATAGAATCAATATAATACAATTTTAAGATACTACATAGCCTCTCTATTGTCTATCCATTAATCAAATTCAATATTAAAGTATTACTTCCTTCACAATAGATACTACATGTGGCCTCTCTACTATATATCTATTAATCAAATTTCCTTGTAGAATATCCATGGGAATGAATGGAAGCTGCCTCTATAAAACAAAAAAAGTGAAAAGTAGGGATGATAATAAAATTTGGATTTGACTTGCATCGATAAGGATTCAGAAAATTTGAATTTGAAAAAATTTAGATTCATATTTTAAAAAAAAGATCCAAATTTAAAAAATAAAGTTCATTCAGATTCAGATCTGGATACGGATGCACATACATAAATTCGGTTGTATTTTGGTTTAAATTAAAAAAATATATTGTTAGCCTAATAGGTTATAAATATTATGATTTTGATGATAATAAACATATGCATTAAAGTGTTTTATTTTGTATTTCACAAGTTCACTAGTTTTGAAGGATAATGCATCAAGTGAAATCAAATTCAAGACACTCAACGGGCAACGGTGGCTCAACGGATAATTTATTGCGACAATTTCTTGTAAAGCCGGTATGATTTAATTTATGCTTGGATTAGCATTTGTGAAGCTCAATTTTATGTTAATAAAATAATTATTTTTCAAGTTAAATACTTTTATGTTTATGAGATAAAATATTTTGTGGATTAAAGTAATTTGGATAAAAATAAAAATGTTTTAAATTTCGAAGTTGGACTTATTTGCTAAATTCTAAAACGTTTGGGCTTTATTGTAACTTATAATAGATTGTGAGCTTAAGTGAAAAGTTTTGAAAACTTTAAAGATTATGGTGATTTAGCTAAAACTCAAAAAGGACTTATTCGAAAAGATTTTCTTTAGTTTGGGCCACACTATAATTTCAGAATGTTTTTGGAATTAAATAATAATTAAAATTTCTGAGATTGGGTCTTTTTGAAAAAATTTTATAATGTTTTGGTCCATAGCATAATTTGAATAAGTTTGAGGTAAAACTGTAATTTCGTGAACAGTGTTATTGTAGCAAAATTTAAAATTAACGGTAACTTCACTGTTACGAGCGGGGAGCCGGTTAAATTAAGCGGCTAACCGCTTGAGCACTGGAATTTGACAATAATGGCTAGTTTTCGAGCTTTAACTATAAAAACTCAACTCCAACTTCATTTAAAGGTTTCTGG
Organism: Aegle marmelos; assembly: GCA_030449875.1. NCBI lineage: Eukaryota > Viridiplantae > Streptophyta > Magnoliopsida > Sapindales > Rutaceae > Aegle > Aegle marmelos. Next base: position 344,065 of record JASUUL010000057.1, read on the forward strand.
CAAGAAAAAACAAGTTTGTAAAACATATATTGAGCTTCCATATTGCAAATCACAATAGATTAAATCATTCTTGAGCCATTATTTGTGAATCTACTCTTGTAGAGAGTGTTTTTGCTGTAATTTCTATTTTGTATTGTATTAAGAGTGTTCAAGTGAGGGAAACACTTAGGGTAAAGAGATTAGGGTGATAATCTCTTGATTGTAAAGGTCCATTGACACCTTGAAAGTCAATTGTAAACATTTGAAGCCTTGGGAGGATTGGATAGTGAAATCCTCGAGCTCGGTTGGCTTGGAGGTGTGGACATAGGCGGGGATTGCCGAACCACGTAAAAATTACTGTGTTTGCATTCTCTTCTCTTACTCATTTATTTTACAAGCATTGCCTAATTTATTGTATTTGATTTAATTCCTGTAATACTTAATTTTTGTTTGCATTAAGGCATTAGAATGAATTATTTGTAAAATAAATTTTAATAACCCAATTCACCCCCCCTCTTGGGTTGCTTATTTGTATTTCATATATTAAATCTAAGTAAAAAGAAAATCTAATCCCTAACGCTACTCACTTCATTCAATTTTCACACACACACACACACACCTCACCAGCAACCGTAAGCTCGTAACAGTCAAATCCCTAACTCCCAAATCCGGAAGGCTTTCAACGCTGTCGACTACTCGCCGGCTTCCTCGAGCCTCGCCTAAGCCTCGTGTCGAAGCTCACCTGAGCACGTTGCTCGCTTCCCCATCAGCAAAGCCTTGTCATCGTTGGAGCGTTGCCACGCCCCTGTTGCTGCACGAGTCACCGTCGTCCAGGCATCTCCCAATTAGATCATTCTTGCTGGTGATTTGCACTGTTGTTTCTATTAATTTTCTCTTCTTTCTATTTTTTTGGTTAATGATTTAGTGTTGTGGTTATTTGTTTGATTGTATTGTGGTTTTTAATTGTTTGAGTTTAAACAAATGTAAATTGTTAAACTTGAAAATTTTGTTGGCTTAATTTATTTTCTGTTTTGATTTAATTTAATTTATTTTTGATTAATTTTCTTTGCAGATTCTTTAATTATTTTTTATTAATTTTGTGGATCCAAATTGGAATATCCACCCGCATTCGTTGCGAATGCTACCTACATCCGAATCTATAAAAAAATTTATGGATCTGAATTTAGATCTAGAAATGTAAATATAAATGTTGATCCAGATCCAGATATACCTACATTTGGATCTGGATATACTTATATTTAGATCCAAATCCAGATATACCTATGTCCAAATTCGGATCCAAATTTTATCAACCGTAGTGAAAAGTAAAAAAAAAAAAACTAATTTTATATTGTTGTTATTGATGTCGTAACTTGTAAGCATCCTCCTGTAATATCTCATATTACACTTACACGGTAGACTGGTTAATGAGTTGCTCAATGGACGTAGGTCATAATCGTGTGTATAAAATAAAATTGTTTATCACACATTTAACTCCTTGATAAAATATATTTATGCATATATTTTATTTTTACTCCAGCATTTATCATACAAATCAGAATACAGAAATCAACAAACCCACAAAGATTGCTCTCGGATAGGATTAGAAAATCTTGTCAAAAAATAAGTAGTATTAGAAAAATCTGTAAATTCTAAATAAGCCACTTAGAGCGTGTCAAATATGAAATGCACACATAAGTTAGCGGATACAAAAAGGAGATATCAGAAAGTGGAAAAATCTTCTGACTTTCTTATGCCCATTCAAAAGGCAAAGCTCGAGTTAAACGGTAGTCGGAAAATTCTCGTGGACTACATACACAAACCAGAAAAAGGCAATTACAATAGACTTATTCCGGATTCAAAAGAAACAACAATTTGATTTAATTTTAAGCTTGTATTGATGGCTTGCTTCGTGTTTCTGGTAGCACAAAACCAGCTCTTCTTTCCTCAAATGAGTACTCATCAATTCGTTCCGCTGTTTCCACAACTTGATAAACATTGGAAGGGACAGGAGCATCTGCAGGTGCAGGAGTCGTTGTGGTTGTCTGCTGTGGCACTGTAATTGTTGGCGGTGTTGGGGGCACAGGAATTGGCATTGACTTGGGAGTCATGTCATCGTCATCAATAAAAAAAATTTGTCTTCGAGGGAGTAGTGAATGACAAATCAAAAGGTTGATCTGGTTTTTGTACTGTCTTGCCATTTGGAGTCACATCATTTGATGATGTGGTGGAATTGATGGCCGAAAATGATCTCCGCTTCATTGGTGACTCTTGTTCACGAGCATCGAAGGACTGTTTCTCTTTAAGTGCACCCGGAATGTCCAAACCTCTCCTGCCTGTGAAAATGTAGAAAAGGGTAGTAAAATAATGTTATTCAAAGAACAAGAAATGAAAAACCTATTATTAACACTGAGCATTGAATGATATGACACTTCTTTCAAAGAAAATCATCAAAAATAAAACATTTTCTAATGCGATACAGTGAAACTTCATAAAATTTTCTAATGCGATACAGTGAAACTTCATGCAATCTTTAAAAGATTTTAAAAGGGGGTTCAAAGAAATTACCAGCTGATTCAGTTGCACTACCATCATTCAGACAGAGAGTTGAAGGGTCATGTTGGGGTATTTGGTCAATTTTCTTAATAGGACGTGAATGAGGAATAGCTTTTGTTGAGGCAAGTGAATCAAGTCTAGGAGTCTGAAGCATGGTTCCTCCAACAGGAAGCCTTCTATTATTTGCATCCCCAGTTGAAACCCTAGGGACTTTCTTCACACTCTGGGCCGTCAAAGGGCTTGGTTTTGATCCATAAAGTGCTTCCTGCTCTGCTATAAGTTGTTCCTGACGTTTCTTCTGGTCCTAAAGGAGACAAGCACATAGATCATAATTCACACAATATCATAAATTGCAGAATATCAATAAGAAAAGCACCAGATGAAAGTGGAGCAATGTAAGTTCTCTACAGTGTGCAGAGGATGAGTAAAATGGTATGTTCATACTCTCTGCCTACGGCGTTCTTTCTCCTTTTCTTGCCTTAAAATAGTGTAATCATCAAGCTTAGAACATAGACGAACCTGATAAGTGACAAGTAAAAGGACCGAGTTCAGATAAAAATAAGAATCAGAAATCACTGTGAGTTTTAGACACGAGAAAGGTGCTTACACCATCATATAAGAACTCAACACCTCTCTCAGTTTCCCATGCAATGGTTTTTGAAGCCAATGTCTCCACCATCCCTGGGCCAATATGGTACATTATCCATTCACAAAAGAAAAAAAAAAAAAGGTACAATTTACAGCAGCCAAAATATAAAAAATATAAAGACAGATTGGAAAAGAGCCTTATATAGAGGGGAGAAAAAGAAAAAGAAAAACTAAAATTTTGTAAGTGAAGTTGATGAGAAATTGTTTCAATCCCCAGTCGCAACTAAGAGAGTTGTTCAATGATTCTACTTAAAACAGTAAATTAAAGAGTTGATCTATAAACGGAACTCTGGTAAACAAAAGCATGCGGTGTGACATGTAATGATATAACCTAATTGGTCAATCATATTAAAAACTCTAATCAAAGCTTCTATCCAATAGTGCCTGTCAACACAGATGAAGCTGAGGGTACCTGGAAGTTTATTAGCCAGTGAGCGAGCTTTCTCTGCACGCTTGAGTATAAGATGGGAACCTCTTCCAGCATTGTACCGGTTTTCATACTGTATAACCATTTCAGGTCATAATTAAGTAAAGTGATGGAGATAGCACACAATAAAATATGAAAGAATTAGAGATGGCGTAACGGCCAACCCTATTATAATCTTCAAGCCAAGATTCCTCTTCACGTGCTGCCACCCACTTGTCAATCTTCCCAAGTATGTCTTTCCTGCTAAAAGCTTCTTCTTTAGCCTTAGCTATTTGAAGTTCAATCTGTTCAAGTACATTAGCTGGATCCCTGGCTCCTGCATCATTAGAAATTCTAAAACGTTCAGTAAAAATTTAAGACAAAAGTAATCCCTGATGCGATGATGTATCAGTTAGCTCATACTAGATTCAATGGCTTCAAGAGTGTATTCCATTGAACTATCATTTTTTGGAACCATATGAGTTTTTCTGCAAATCTCCTCTAGTTCTGACTGCTTTTTCTGAACAAGCTCTTTCATTTTGCTTGACTTCAACTCTTCCAACCGAGTCACTTCTGCCTCCACCTGCAAAATATTATTACCTCGCTATCTCACGCCCAGAGCAAAATCCCACACTGACTTATAAAAATATGCAGCCCAAGAGGTCTGGAAGACACTCAAGGTAACTCATGCTAATTAATAACTGACATGATCAATGAAGTCCACAGAGAGAGTGTTGCGTTCGGTTATTTCACATTCTGAAGCAGCAATATTGCAGGTCACATTCTGAAAAATTTGTTGCTCTTCAATAGGAGTATCCATCAAATTCCATAGCTCTAACATGGTTGTTGCAAGATCTTGGAGCTGCCGTGGCACAAAGGGTGGTAACAATGGTCATAGAGAAAGATGAAAGCTTTGAATGATTCAATAGAATAAAATTAAAATAATCATGTTTCAAAAGAATAAAATTAAAATCAGGTAATGGATAAATAACTAAAACATTTGTTTACCTTTTGCATTCTCTGTATCTTAACCTCTCGTAGTTTTTGTATTGCAATAGTCAGCCGTTCAATTGTGTCACCACTTATACTCCTTGATCCTTCAGAATTGGCAAACCTTGGATGAACCTTACTAACTGTAAGCTTGAAATCCTTCCGAGTACTAAGCAAAGAGAATTCAAAGTGTTTAGGTGGTCCTGAACCTGCTTCGTCCTATCACTCTGCATACAGCACAAACAATATCAAAAATTAAAAAATGTAGATAATATTTGAAGGCCGATGACAACTGAACATAAATAAAAGAGAAGTAACTAATCCAGACCTTCTCTTTCAGAAGGTCATGGAGTTCTCTGTGAAATTCTTCAAGCTTTCTCCAGGACAAATCTGTTTCATCCACAACTGTTTTAGAAGAAATATATACCATTGATCCATAGATTTCATCTTTGATCATTTGTATTTGCTCTAACACTCGTACAAACTGCTCTTTTCTGTCAGATTTTCTTTTCCTCATTTCCTCCAGTTGAGGAAGAATGCTCCTGAGCTCTTCCTTCAAATTTCCTGCAATTTGACCGGACTGAAAATACGGGCTAAGCAAATTGTCTGAAGAAGATAATGCCTTAAACTTCATGAAAAATTATTGTAGAAAATAAAATAGTGAGAAATATTTAAAAATTTTATTCGCATGTCCAGGCAATGACTACTTAGAATCAAATCAAGGTCTCCTTCCTAACTTCTTCTTTCAATCGAGCTTTGCAAGTTAATCTGCCTAGTTTCGACAAGATTTGTATGACTATAGACCATGGTGCACCGCTTGTGTGTGTGTTTCTATATATATACACGAAATGTTCCAATGCAGGTGTATGCATCCAGCTAACAACTTCTTCGCTCCTAATATTTGTTTTGAAATGCTTCACAACCTCCTATAAATGTCCACTTCTTTCCATATTTCATTCAATGCATTTCCAAATATTATACAAATCCAGATGATATTTCTAACTTGCCTATTATGCAGCGGTGGCTCGGACATTGCAGAACATATGGCAGCAAGCTCAGCTTCATAGTCGGCAATCGTCTGCCTCAGATGTGCTCGACATCGATTGGCCTGATCCACCTTCCTTCCGTACACTTGAAGACACTCTTGTTGAAGGTCAAGCAGCAGTTTATCCTTATCCACATCCGTCTCCCCAACTTCATCCCATATGATCTAGCAAAAATCAGAGATAGTTTACTCAGCTAGATACAAATAACAAAACTACAAGTACATGAGGTCAAATAAATTTTTTATCTCAAGGGTTTACGAATAAATAACCTGAAGTTGTTCTATAAGTGACCCGCTAGTCGTCTCCACTTGCAGAAACGGATAGTTATGATTAGACATAATGAACTACGTGGACCTGTCATAACAAAAATGAAGAATTGTAGAATTTTACCCCAAATGTTCTGAAAAAAATATAAAATTTCTCAAGAAATTCATATAAATTTAGGTTCGTTTTCTTCGTTGTGTCTCAATCGTAAAATGCTAGATTTAATTGGGTACAAAGATAAAATATAACCCACGCATTAAGATAACGAAATGTATTTAAGTAACACATTCGACTCAGTTCATCAAAATCAAATTGCAAGAGAGAAATTTAAAAGAAAATTATTTTTTTAATTTGAAATCCTGAAAGAAATACGCCAATTCAAAATATTATAATCCGACTTTAAATGAACCTGAACAAGAAGAAATGCCTCCTTGCTTGGCCTTTACAGGAAAAGAAGTGAGATTTTATGGATTTTCTTCAGAGAATTTGTTTTTTCAATTTTCGGAAAATGAATTTTGGAATTTATTTTTAGGGTTTGAATATTATGGAGAAGAAGAAGAAGTTAGTGGGAAAATTGGACCGTTGAAGAGCGCTTGTTAAGGATTTTGTTGAATAGAGAGAGCCAACATTTTAATTCGGTTACGACACAACACCATTTCCTTTTTCGAATTTCAAATGCCACCTTGGCAAAGGGTTGGAATTCCATGGATTTGTTTCCATTGTTCTAACGTGAATCACAACCATTAATTTGATTTATCTGAAGCGTGGACGGTTTAGATATGCGTTCATGACCGCTGTATGTTTGTGGTCGAGTCCTGAGGTCACTATGGTCTATTCATTGATTTCATGATGATTGATGTTAGTACCGGAAGATTCTCTGCTAATCCCATAATGGGATCAAGGTGGTCGTGTCAATTATTTTTCATTTTACTAACATGCATGTATTATATTACGAATTTTATCATGTAATATATGTAAGAAAAAATTATTACGAATTTTATCATGTAATATATGTAAGAAAAAATTATTACTCAAATTTTGGTCATACAATAATCATTTAGCGTGCTGTAAGAAACGCGCATATATTTCAAGTTACTTAGAACTACCGTAATTGAAGGGATAAATCCTCGGAAAGTATTAATAGATAAATTTAAATGGACAAGATTCCTCAGTCTCCCAATGCACGACGGAATGAGACCTGTTATGCATGTATATGATTAATTATGAAAAAAAAGAGGATCGATGTCTAGTAGTATTACAAGTAGGAAAATATTAAAGGTAAACTCTAAACTTACTTTCTACTTACAATGACACTCTTTAATTTATCCCTAAAAGTGTAGAAATATTAATTTACTGTTGAATCTTTAATCTAGTGCTATTAGACTTTTAATTTAACTTTGAACTTATATGTGAATAATTATGTGTCGTAAATTATTATATAAGATTAGACTCAATTAAAAGTGATCTATTAAAATTTTTGATAATTTTACTTTTGATACATCTAATAAAGAGTGAGCCTTTAACGTATAGAGATATAAAATTAATTTTGATTTTTTATGATAAGTTGAAATAGAAATATATAAACATAATAAAAAAAAAGTTATTTATATGAGTGATTATAATCCCTAGTCATACATATCTTTTATTCTTTTCTAATATCCAATCATCAAAGTGAGTACATAGAGAAGCTTAAATTATTCTCTAAGAAAACGTGTTCATTTGTAAGATTAACCGCACAACTTTAGGATGCAATTTAGCATTACAGATTCAGGTATATTTTTACATATTTGATTATTGGTTCTTGATGAACAACATGAATGTTCTTATAATTTAGATGATGATTTTCAGCAAAGGCTTATTATTCTAACAAATAGTATCAAAGCCTCTTGATATTGAATAATTTAAAATCAAATATCTTTTTTTATTAATGATTAAAGTTTTGGTGTTCTCGAATTTATCAATATGGTATTATTGAATTTGAGAACAAATTAATGGTTGTCTCATAGAACTAAATAAATTTGGTTTTCTAAAAATTCAGAAATTCAAAATTAAGAAAAATTAAAATTCAAGGAACTTAGAAACATATAAATTGGGTTTCATAAAGTTATGCTCAGCGGCAAACGAAGCGGTAGCAAGCATACTGGTAAAAAACCATGAAAGTTGTGCTATGGCCATCACATTAAGAGGCCGCACAAGTTGTGGAAATCAAACTACGACCACTAGGGCATTAAGTGGTTATGGTTGCTAGGTGTCCTCAAATAAGCTAGAGGAAAAGTAGCAGCCACCAATAAGAATTAAAAAAGAAAAAAAATAAGGTTGAGGGCAGGGTGCAACCTAGAAGAAATTGCGACCATTAGGCTGTAGTTGCGATCATTAGTCTGCGATAGTTGGGAGAAGCAACAGCCATGAAGAAAAGAGAAAAAAGAAAATTAGGATCAGTGTTGACTTAAGATCTAGATTAGGTTATCTCGACCTAGACCACTTTGCCTCAATTAAAGATTTAAAGTTGGTTTAAGATCTAGGTTAGGTCGACCTAGGCTAACCCTGAATAGTTATTGACTTTTGTTTTGACCCAATTTTTTTTAGATAATTTTGGTACAACTTAAGTGTTGATATTGGTATATTTATATATATTTTGATAAGACTTACTTGAAGTAACATATCACCAAAATGAACTTTCTTATGAAAATTGATTTATTTTGAAATATAAACAATTGGGTGTATATAATTTCTGTGAATATCGATCAACCCAAAAAAGCTCTATATCTGACAGAATTGCATATGCACCTATAATAATGAATGTATAATGATTATTTAGTTTTACATGTGAATAATAAATTAATTCAAAAAAAGATTTATTATTTGAATATTCTGATTATTACTGTTTGATTACTACACCAAGGTATCACTTATAAATTAATATCTTCCCTAAAGATGAAATATTATAGAGGGTTCAATATGTTGAGGTGGAGTTTATCTTTATTTAAGTTTATTTTTATTTTAAGACTTTTGTGAGCTTTTTCTGTATGTTTGTTGTTCTCTATTTGTTACAACTACTACTAATATTACTATCAATATCAATTCCATTCCTATACTATATGACTCTAATCTTAAGTTATAGTAAGAGATCTTCTTAATAATTCTCATAATCATGGATCTTGACCTTATATTAAAAGTTAATTCTCCCCTAATCTTACATATGAAAGTATATGTAATGACAAGAATAATTTCAAAAAGAGGGAGAAATCAAGTGCATATGTGTGATGATTGCGAAGAAGGCTATTCTGTTAGCATTTAGGGGTTCAATATCTAAAAGATAAGTATTGCTAATGAATACCTTGCAGATATTGAAAAAAGATTTTTTGAGAATAAAAAGGTAGAAATAGGTATGTTATTGTCAAGTCTAATTGTAATGACTTAAATGGACAAAGGCAATATTAAGGAGTAAATCATAGAGATACCTTATCTTACTCGTAAGCTAACTACACTTAAGCTTGAACTCTCTAAAGAATTGCTAGTATATCTAGTTTTGATATCCTTATTAACGTAATTTAATTAGTTTAAGGTGAGCTATAATTTTCAAAAAGAAGATTCTGTTTGAATAAGCCCATATTACACTGTGCTTAAAGAGAGTATAGGTTGAAGAAAAATATGGCAGAATGCGCTCACCTAATCTCTACTCCCAATGGTAAGGATAAAAGGCAAGGAAAGAAAAAAGAATAAGAAAGTTGCAGATAAAGCATCTTAGTAAAAAAGAAAAGAAAAAAGAAACCTAATAATTTAGAAGATACTAATTGTTTATTATGTGGAGAAAAATGGTATAAGAAGAGGCATTAACTTAACTATTATGCATAGCATGCCATAAAGAGTATGCTTTTTGATTTGGTTAAGTTCTCATATTAAAATATAATATATCCATCATAGTTCTAAACTTCTAAATTTTATTAAGAGTCTACAATTCTGACCTACATTAGTATCCAACTGTATAAATACAGGTGCAGATTTATGAATAAGGGATGTTGTGCGAGTATCTACAGGACCTAAATTATCAATAGGCTCTCTAAGCACATTGAAAATTCATCCTAGAGTCACTCCCCTGACTAGAACACTTAAAGGAGCTCCCGTGTTAATTACTTCCATACCCCTCGTTAGACCATCTATAGCACTCATGGCTATAACTCTAACTTGATTATTCCCTAATAATTACTGTACCTTTCAAGTCACATTAATTGATTGATCGATAGTATCTCGACCCTTAACTACCAGAGCATTGTAAATATTAGGGATCTCGCCGGGGGGAAGGCGACATCTAGTACTATACCAATGATTTGAGTGATATGTCCTAGGTTTCTGTTTGCAAGCGCGGAAATCCCAGGACCGAAAGTAGTAGGATTTATTCTCATAATAATAAAGTGAAATATGTCAATTTTTTTTTCGAACTTGATCGCAATAGTCTTCAAGTTGTTTGCCTACTCACTCTATTATACTTCTCTAACACTTTATTTATCTTCCATGTATTCCATTCTACTTCAGAAACTAGGGGTCATCCACAAATCAAATTTTGTGGATCAGACATCAATTCAATCTAATTCATAGATACATCTGCAGATCAGATACAAATTTGAAATAATCCATATCCAATGAACCATTTTGTAGATTAGTTTGTTGATTGAAAATTTTTAATTTCGTTCAATTCACGAACTAACTAAATAAAAAAATTTAATATAAAAATAATTTTACTATCAATCATATTTAAAGTTATATAATATTTAAATAAATTAATTGTTTAAACAAAGTAAGAAAATACATTTAAACATTCAAAATATAACACACAAAAAAAACTTATTCGTTTAGATAATTATATGTAAATTAACTATTTAGGGAGCTATATTTGTTTATAATTTCATTTTAAATTATTATAAGATAAGATATAGTATAGTGTTAATGCAACTACATTTTAACTTATTTATTGACTAATAAATACTAATACTATATTTACAAGTTTTATTTTTAATTAAATAAATACTTTTTTATTCTTTTGTGGATTTATGGATTTTTGTGGATTTACAGAAGTGTATCCATATTCAATTCACCAATTGGCAAATTATTAAATTTTCAATTTAATCCAATTCGCCAATATAATATATACACTTTATATTGATTTTATAATTTTGGACTCGTTACATGTCATGACGAGAAAAATTTGATATATTAGTAAACACACCATGTGTGTAAAAATTTATATCTTATCACGGTGAAAAATTAAGATAAAATTGAGCATGATTCACAGTCAGTTAGTTAGAAAATTGTTATTACGGAACCGGTATTGATTTAATCGGTATAATATAATAATTAAAATAAATAGTTAAATTAAATAAAATAATAATTAAATTTTTTATTATTAGAGTGAGAGAAGTCGAGAGACAGAGAGAGAGAAAGAGAGAGAAAGAGAAAGATAGAGAGGAGTTTACCTGGACCCGACCCGACCCGATCTGACCCGACCCATGATCTCGACCTGACCGGATCTCTCATTTTCGGCTACTGTTTCCGACGATCTTGGTACTGATTTGAAGCCCTCGAGACGCTGGTCATATCCTTACCATTCTCACCATCGAAAAACGACCAGAACGCGGCCGGTGAAGCTCGAAAGTTTCAACCAAAAATCCATTCTTGCTGCCGTCAATTCCGCAGGAGTTTGGCCACGTCACCGGCTGGGTTCCACTGCTCGCACCTCCAGCTTCCATTTCTGATTGGTTTTGTCGCCTGAAATGGCCGGATTGCCGGTGAATGGCAACTCGCAACCCGCGGTTTTAGGGAGCTCGATCCACCTCCGTCACCGCGCGTGGGAGGTCACCACTAGTACTGTTGGACTCACCGGGGCCGAAATTATAAGATCTAAGCTTCTCGTCACCGTTGACTGATGTCCGGTCACTGTTGATCGGTGAGGGGAAATTCAATAAAGCTTAAGAATTTTGGGATTAATTTTGTAATTTCTAAAAGTTATGGGTAATTAGATAATTATGGATAAGGACTGTTAGATAATTTGAGATTTTAAGAGTAAATCGGTAATTTAAGTGATCAGGGGTAATTTGATAATTTTACACCTCAGAGATAGTTTCATAATTTCTAATATATGGGTATCTTATTGATTGATAAAATTGAGAATAGGTGATAATTTATGATCTTGAGGTTAAATTGGTAAATTACGATTTTTAGGATATTCGATAATTTTGAATTCAAGGACATTTCGGTAATATTAAAGGATTTGAGGATATTTCGGTAATTAAGAATTTTAAGGATAAATAAATAAAATATATTATTGAGAGCAATTAAGTAAATTTTGATATTGAGAGCATTTTGGTAATTTTAGAAAATAAGGATAATTCGGTAATTTTAGACATAAGGATAATTTAGTAATTTTAAATATTCGGGAGTTATATTATGTGAGTTTGAGTTTTGTTAAGTATAATTAATTGTACTTTATGTGATTAGTAATAATTATACTATTTATTTTATTAAGGGGACTCGCGAATGAAAACCAACCCACGAACGTCGACAATACCAGATTTGATCACCGTCACTGTGAGTGGAATATACAAAACCTATTTTCTCTGTAGATTATTATGATTTTTAATTATGATAAAGTATGATTGCAAATAAATTTTTAAATGCTTGATTTAATGATTTTATGAAAAAATAGATTTTTATCTGCATAATGTTGTTTATTATCGGAATTGTGTATGATAAATGATTTTATTTCTAATTTTGAATATATGCATATTAATAATATTTTTTAAAGAAAAGAAAATGGATTTTAAATGTTGTTGAAAATAAAAGAGAATGTGATTTCAGATATTATCGAATGTTTAAGTATATGTGTATTTTCGATTGATTACAAGTCATTAGACAGTACCCTTCCCCGTACACTGTGATGAGATGATATGAGATACAAGTCTTTGGGGCCAGTCTGAATACACACAGAGGCTTTAGGCCATGTGCTTGGGCGTATTTGTCCTCTAGGGACTATGCATGCATAATTATGATGATGAGATAAGCCGAGATGTGATGACATATGAGATATTATTTCCCCGTTTATCTATGTAGCTCCGGGGTATGATGGTTTCTTGATTGTGCATTCGTTGAGGTCAGGATTATCCGTGTAGCTCTGGGGCATGATGGTTTCTTGATTATTCGGCCATTGAGGTCCGGATATGATGAGATTATTTCCCCAGGTACTCATTTGGTGAAAGTTTTCAGTATTCGGTATTGATATTTTATGTTATGAAATTTCTTCAGTTTTACGTAGTATTTTATGACGATTTCAGATTGAGTATTTATATGATGTTATAACATATTCTCTCTTGGTTATTTCACATGACATTATATATATTTTCAAAATGAGTGATTTGATTATAAATATTAAGTGATTTATTGATATTTCCTATTTATAGTTTGATGAAATTGTGTATTTAAAAGTGATGCATTATTTTAAAAATAAAGTTATTTTCGAAAACTACTATCCACTCATTGACTTTTACTGAGTTTTATACTCACCCCCATTTTCATTTTATTATATTTTTCCCCCCACAGGAGATTTGGAGGTACAACAGTTGACTCAGCAACGATAGCTATTTGTAAACTGGCCACGTATTTGTTCTAGGAGTTGTAGAGTTTTGTATGTGAATATTTCAGATTGTATAATATTATAATTAAGAATAACTTACTGTGTTTGGTATTAAAATATTTCAGATGATATTCGGTATTTATTAGGATTTTGATTGACGGAGTTGGTTGTATTTGGAAATTTATTTTGGGAGTGCTATTTTCAAAATTTCGATCGAAATATTATTATTATTATAGAATCATTATTAGTTAAATTTCGAGGATTAGTCAAGATTTGTCCCAAGGTTCGGAACGGGTCGTGACAACCAATTCATAGATTGGCTTTTTACAGATCAAGTTTTTATGATAAGACAGATTGAGTCAATTGGATATGACTTTGAACACCCTTATTAAAAACCATGTTAAAACCAAATTTAACTAAACCAAAATTGATCATACACGAAGGAGTGCAATATTTAACTAAAATAATTTTGTATCCTTTAATAATCATAGTTAACACCTAGAGTGGAAAATTTTATATAAAAACCTTTTAATGAACATAAAAGGGTAATTAAAGAGCATTAATAGTATTAGATAGGATTACAATAAGCTTTCTTAAAAGCTTTGCTCTAATGAGTTTAATTTGATTTTATTCTTTTAAGAAAATGACTTATGGTGATGTTAAAATTTGATTGAATTTGATACCAAATCTCTTTTTCAACAATAAATTTGTTTAATTAAGAAGCAACTCGTCAATTTCTTAGGATATCTTGCAACCATGAGCAAATAATTTATGAGAACATAAATTACAAAGGACAATAATAGGTTTCATCAGAAGATATAATAAATAATTTTTGGTTTTACATTGAATTGTGACAAAAATATTGTTTGAGCAAGAAATTTTTTTATGAGAACTATTGCCTATAATGTAGGAACATCTATATTGTGTCACCAAGGATCATAACAAATCATATAGAACTGTAAATGAATTCATAATGCTTAATTACCCTTTAGAGGTGTGTGATTGGCTATTCAAAACAACATGTTCTCCTAGAGAATTCTTTAAATTTTTCATTTCTTTATCTCTGATGATGAGATGTCAAAAAGAATAGAAAACTACATGTGACTTGGAGACTATAATCTCTTATATAAATAGCTTTTTCCTATTATCATTAGGTTTTCTTAATTTTGCTTATTATAGAATTATAATATTACTAGATCTCTGCACATTAATGGCCTACATGTTATTAGATACAGTAAAATTCATACTACCTAAAACCTTAATAAATCATTTTTAAATAGGTTTAATATGATATGATAGTTCACAACATATAAGTAAAATATTTGATTAAGAATCCAACAATCTCCCACTTAGGCTATATGTATAACTTTATAATTGTGTTTTACAAAAATAACTGTATGAGCTTAGTGTTATTGTCCTTATAAAAATATATTTACAATCAATCTAGTACACTAATCATACTAATATAGGGTTAAATGACTTTCATTATGACTATACCAATACTAATGAATGGAATGGATCACGTTATGCATATGTAGTATGAAAATTTCGTACAATGTGATCTTAATATGTATATTTTCAATTAGTCCACTTTAAACGTTAATGACATAAAATCATATAAAAATAAAAGTATGAATAAACTAAAACTTTATTTTTACACAAAAATAATCTAAATTATCGATGAACTAAAATAATAAAAAAATATCTAAATTACAAGAGCATCTAAAATGACAAACACCTACTAAAAGTGAATATCTTTTAATGATATGACATCTATATAAGTAGTGTGCTTATGAAATATTTTGGAATGATAATCTTTTTATGCAGATCTACAATAATCTACGTCGATGTGCTCTATAGATAACTATCCACTCTAAATTCTTTTTTAAACAATTAGAAACTTGATGTCTATATAATTCGACTTTGTTGAACTCTTATCATTATTAGATTATAGCATTACTACTTTTTTGTCATAAAATAACTTCAGTACTATCAATACCACCTATTATATGTAGCTTATGACAAAATTTTGCTGCCATATTATGTAATTAAATGGCTCATAACATACTATGAACTCTACTATCATTGTGGAAGAGACTATAAAAAATTATTAGCATTTCTTCAGGAGATAGCTCTCTTAGGTAATAGATAGATATAATCAGAAGTGAATTTCATATTATTTTGGCATCCAACAAAATTATAGTTAGTATAGCTACCGATCTCAAGCTAACATAACCTTTGATATATGAGTATATAGTCTTTGTTCTTTGTAAGTACTGTAAGACATGTTTGGTTGTTTTTTAATGGTCTACTTCTAGATTATTTAAATATTTCTCTAACATTCAGTAACATACGCAATATTTGATTGCATTCAAATCAAGCACGCATCAGACTTTTTATTATTGATACATAAGGAAACTTTTGTATTTTCTAATCTTTAAAATCATTTTTGGGTATTGATTGAGACTAAACATGTCTCCTTTAGCAATAGAAATATCACCTGGTTTATAATCTTGCATAGCATATCTCTTAAGAACTATTTCAATGTACTAGTTTTGTGATAATCCAATAATATCCTTAGAGAGATCTTAGTGTATTTGTATGCCTAACATAAAAAAAATACTACTAAGATCTTTTATCTTAAAGTTCTTAACTATAAATCTCTTGATATTGTGTAATAGGCCTATATTACTGCTGGCAAGTAAAATATCATCAACATATAAAATTAAAAAGATATATTTACTTATATAGAACTTATGGTATATGAAATCATTGACTAGATTAATCTCAAAACCAAATGAGATGATCACCTAGTGAAATTTAAAATGCTATTGTTGAGATACTTGTTTGCACTCATAAGTGGATTTATTAAGTTTGCAAACTATATTATTTGTGTCTCTTAATTTAAAGTTCTTTAGCTATATCGTATAGATCATCTTATCAATGTCACCATTAAGAAATATCATCTTAACATCCATTTGACACAACTTAAGATTGAAATATACCATTAATGCCATCATGAACCTGAAAGACTCTTTCGAAAAAATCAAAGAGAAAATTTCTTTATAGTCAACGTCTTCTTTTTTATTAAAGGTTTTTATGATAAGATACACTTTATATCTCTCCATATTGCCCTTAAAATCCTCTTGGTTTCCAATATAAATTTGCAACTAATAAGTTTCATACTTTCTAACAGTAGAATAAAATCTTATATGTCATTGTCCTTCATGAACTTCATCTCTTTACTTATAGCATCAATTCACTTATGAAAATTTAAATTTTGCATAGCTTAGTAGAAGTTAATTAGATCATCTTCCATCACTCTAATATCATTTGAAACTACACTTCTCATTTTTTTAAGGAACCTCTTTAATAGCATAAGTTCTTTAAGCAGTAAAGTTTGCTCTCCTAAAACAACTTCTTATATGAAGGGTTATATAACATTATCTTAATTTGTTGTGTCTTAAATAAAGTCAGGAATAAAATTCTAATCAATGCCTATAACACCTATAGAAATATCAATATATTATTTTTCAAAGATAAAATCCCTAGCTATAACTTCCTTCACAAACTTGATATTCTTAAAAAATTAAGCATTTCTCTTCTAAAAAATTGACTTAGTTATAGAATCATAAAACTTGTACCCCCTGGATTTTTTAGATAATTCAATAAAATAGCAACTCACCGTTTTTTATTCTAGTTTCTTCTCATTAGACTTTGTCTTAGCTACACATCCCCAAATATATTGGTATTTAAATTACGCTTCTTACATGTCTAAAGCTCTTAAGGGGTTTTAATCCTTATTTTAATTAGAACCCTATTAAGGGTATGTTGTAGTCTCAAGTGCTTTCCCTTAAGTGATATTAGTAAGGTAAAATGATAAATCATACTCCTTAACGTATCTTTAATCGTCCTATTTCATCTTTTATCGACACCATTCATAGTGAGTGAACCTGTCATAATATAATATGGGACAATACCACATTCCTTTGGGAATTTAGCGAACGATTTTGGATGTTGTTCACCTGAATCATTATATCTAGTATAGTATTCACCACTATAATCAAATCTAGTGCTTTTAATTCTTTTGTCGAGTTAGTTTTAAACTTCAGCTTTACAATTTTTGAATATATATAAGAATTGTATCTTTTTATATCTAAGAATTGTATCTTTTTATAGAGGAGATATATATAGTCATATTTAGAAAAATCATATATAAATGTTATAAACTATTGTTGACCATTTTAAGTGACCCTAAAGAATGATCCATAAATATCTATATAAATGAGTTCTAGGATGTCTAAAGTCTCATTGGCTTTAAATCTCTTTTTATTGACTTTTTTTCTTTGATACAATTAACGCAAATATCAAAATCTATAAAATCTAAAAGATTAAGACATAAGTCTCTATTCTTCATCAAGAGATATGATCCAATCTCTTATGCCATAATGGAGTTGAATTTTCATTGGTTAATTTTTTCTTTAAACCTTATGCACTTAATGGTAGTGATTCATTAAATAAAGTAATTGTATCAAGTATATAAATATTATAATCTCCTGATAATGAACTAGAACCAACCAATTTTAAATAATGAAGAAATAAATTTTCCATTTCTAAATGATTATACCAAATTATATCATTAATATTTCCATTTATAAAATGATTAGTACCTTTAGTAGTAGAATAATCTAATTACTTTTGGTACCTAGCACAAACACCGGCATTAAAACAAATAATAGGTTTGATTGCAATTAAGTAAAAGTAAGCTATCAATCACACTTCTATATAAAATTGGATCAACACCAAAACCTCTATCATCTTTTGTTAATCTTTAATAAGTGTTCATAGGTTTTCTCATGTGTTTGGTTGATTCTAGTACAAAATTTTTTACCAAATTTTCACATACTTGATATGAGAAATAAAAATGTCATTTTCAAGTTGCTGCCCTTGTGAGCTTGAAAAATAGAATAACTCACCAACCATGTTCATTTCAAATTCATTTTTCATTTCACTAACAAATAATTGAGCATGCATTAGAGTTAAAAACAATATCATTTATTTATATTTGAATAATAGGTGTCCTGCGATTAAGGTTTTTAATAAATAAAGTCTTGTCTATCTCGCTTCTTATAGCCTTTTTAATAAAAATTTGGTTAATCTTTTATATCATGCCATAGTTTTTTCTAATTCATAAAATGCCTTTTTCAATTTGAAAACATAATTGGAATGATATAGTTCTTCAAAACCTTTGGATAATTCATCATAAGCTTTTTCATTTAGAATTCTATTCAAGAATACATTTTGAACATTTATTTGAAATACTTTAAAGCCAACTAAACAAGCTATAGCAAGTAGTCCAACAATACGAGTAAAAATTTCAGCAAAATCAACACCTTCAATTTGTGTCCTTATTTATTACTATACTAACAAATTCATTCATTTTATTCTTAAAAATCCAATCGGCACCAATAACATTAGTATGATTTGCTCTATGAACTAGCATGTAAACATCATTATGCTTAAATTGTTCAAGTTCTTCTTGCATAGCTTTAACCTAAAATTTATCAATAAAGTTTCCTTAGCATTTTTAGGTTCAATTAAGGAGGTGAAATAATTAAATCAAGCAAACTTTGCATACTCCTTTTAATTACTATGGGATGTTCTAGACTCTGAATAATAATGTTCGATAGTAGTGTTTTACGAATTTTAAAGATATTTCTTTCTTGATTTAAGCATAAACATCAATTTTGATTTGATGTTTCATATTTTCTTCCTTGTTAGTTTCATTACATGACTGAGAAGAATTATTATTTGTCAAATCAATCACCTTACTTTGACCTTTGGATTTCGATTGACTACATACTTTTTCAACAAGGATTTGGCCATTTGTTGTATTTCATCTAAGTTTGACTTTTCTTCATTCCCAATTTATTCGGTGATCTTTTTTTTGATGGAAAATTCTACAAAATTATTAAAGTCATCAATAATAACATTGGTAGAAGATTTGAAAGGATGTTAAATAGGATATAGCAACTGAGTTTTATTGTAAATTAGTTAACAGTAAAAGGGTTATAACCCACTAAAGATAAGCCAATGAATAAGAATGGTAAATTACCTACCAACCTACCTAAACTCATGCTTAAAACCCATTGATTATGGGTAATTATATGTGTTGCAAATGCGTTTGATATTTCAAATTGAAATTCATTGTTGCTGTTAATATTAAGGACAACAATCTGTCAGATACTTGCAAAGGTATTCAACAACCTTCATTGTTGCTGTTACTTTGATTATTTATATTTTAACTTTAATTATAAAAATTACATTAAAAATAAAATATTAACTAGACAACCTAAGAGGGGGACGAATTGGGTTTTTAAAAATTAAGCAAATAAAAACTTAAAGTGATATAAGCAAAGCAATCAAATTCGAAATAAATAAATAAATGTACAATGAAGAATAAATAGATAGAGTAAGAGATATTAAATACAATGACTTTTACGTGGTTCGGCTATCCCCGCCTACGTCAATGCCTCTAAGCACACCGGGTATGAGGATTCCACTAAGCAAGCCTTCAAGGTTTTAAAATCTTACAATTGATTTCCAAGATGTCAATAAACCTTTACAAAAAGAGATTTTTCCCAATCTTTTAATCTAAGTATATCCCAACACTTAAAATCACTCAAAACAAAGATTACAAATTGATTTTTCTCTCACACAATTTTTAATATTATAAATCAATGCCTAATGTGTGAATAGATGAAGTAAGAATTTGTTTAAAGCTCAATGTAGATCGTATATTCATGTATATGCTTAGTAGTTATGTTGTCGTCTCTGTTTGATTTGATTTGGATGAGTTTATTTATAGTTGGGGCTGAAAACTAGCCGTTATTCATCCTTGTTGACAGAAAATGGATTATCATTAGCCATTAACGGATAACCATTTGCGTTGGTCAATGTTACCGTTGGGCTTGATTTTAAATTAATGGTTGATCGTCAGTAATTGCTCTTTTATTGTTAATATCCAGAGACTTGCACAACAAAAATGTTCTATCCGTTTTAGCTAAACAGTTAAAGATTAACAAAGAATGTTAATCTGGATATTATTAATTAGTCGTTATATATTAACGGTTCATCATTAAATTCCAGCAACCTTATAAAATAAAATGCTTAACCGGTTTCCTTTAAACGGTAAAGGATTAACAAGATATAAAGATCTGGATATTATCAGTTAGCTGTTATATGTTAACGGTTTGCCGTTAAATTCCAACAACTTATAAAACAAAATACTTAACCTATTTCCTTTAAATAGTAAAGGATTAACAAAATATGAAGATCTGGATATTATCAGTTAGCCGTTATATGTTAACGGCTTGTCGTTAAATTCCAGCAACTTATAAAATAAAATGCTTAACCGGTTTCTTTAAATGGTAAAGGATTAACACATGATGCAAATATGAATATTATTGGTTAACCGTTAAAATTTAACGGCTCATCATTTATCTTTAGCAAGTTTAGAAGTCTATCGGTTAAGGCTTAACAAAATAACCCTTTTTCTGAGCATGAAGATTAAGCTTTTACCCTAAACGGTTAGCCGTTTAAAAATAACGGTTAGCCATTAAATTTTAACGGTTAGCCATTTACTTCCAGTGTTTGATTTTTACTAAGTTATAAAACAATCGATTGAAAGTTTTAGAAAATAGTCTCTCTCTGCATTTTATTGGTTAACTATTAAAAATAAACGGTTCACTGATTATTCCTAGAAAACCATATTTTTTACAGAAATATTATAGTTTCTCTGAGGCTTGTAAACACCCATAGAGGTTTTGACTTTTAAGAAAATATTTGAATTTATAAAACTTCAACAAACTTATCAAAAGAGATTAATGGTTTGTTATCATCAAAATCAATAAACAGAATATGTACATGTTAACAAAAAATTTAATCATAAAATATGTAAGTTAAAGTTCTTAATTCATGATTTAATCTCTCTCTCTCTCTCTCTCTCTCTCTCTATATATATATATATATATATTTAATAACCTTTTAATAACTCTAAATTTTTCAATTTTTAAGTTTACTATTATTGATATTTTAGTTAATTGATTGATTTTCTTTGATTTATTTTTATGACTTGAACCTCATGATATGCTTAAAGTTGGATTTTCATTTGCGTAATTAAAAGATAAGAATAGCCATACAAAATTTACT
The DNA here is from genome assembly GCA_030449875.1 of Aegle marmelos. Lineage (NCBI taxonomy): Eukaryota > Viridiplantae > Streptophyta > Magnoliopsida > Sapindales > Rutaceae > Aegle > Aegle marmelos. The sequence continues at coordinate 365,789 of JASUUL010000057.1, forward strand.
TGTTATTATTGTTGATAATATTGTATAGTGATTAATAGATGGAGTAAGGCATTGATATTAACAATGATGATTTGCCTACAACAAAAATATTTTGCATTAGATTAATATACTTTTATTTTATTTTAATGTTGAAATTTTAATTTCTTATTTGCATTGGGAAAATCTAGTATTCAGTATTATATATATATATATATATTTTTGGGCTATTGTTATAATTGCATAGTCTGAATTATATAATATAATTCTTTTATGTACTACTAAAAGTATTGTTTTAATATTCCATTGGGTTGTGGATGGGTTCAATAATTTAAATTTTTTACGGGTGCAATCTTAGTAATGACAAACTTGCAGTGGGTGGTGCCCATTGCCATCTTAACCAACGAACATCAAATGTACATAGATATTAAGCGGTGACTAGGCTAACAGATAATTGAGATACACTAAGAAGATTACTCCCCAAAAACCTAATCCTATTGAACATCATCCAGTTTATAAAGTAATAACTGAAAAATGAATCCATTTCAAAGTTTAACTAGCAAAAGATTTGTAAGTAATAGATATTTTGACTACCAAGAATTAATGATTACTTTGTGGTAGAGATTTTGGTCGTCAAGTAGTTTATGATAGAATTTTTATTTTGACTTTAGCTTGTGCATGTTGATTGAAAATTTTAAAATAAATTAATAAGAAACGAATGCTAGCATTTAGATTAAAAGTAAAAAGATAAACAATTAAGGCAAAACCATTTTAAAGAAGAAACAACACTGTTTATAATAAAGTTGAATAAAAAATTAAAATCTATTTCGTATATGACCACAGTTACTTTTTTGTTTTTAAGTTCCACATCCTTTTGTAGTAGTATATATGAAGCAATATGGTGAATCAGACTCAGCAATGGAGAAACAACATCATTTTGGACTCGATGTTTCAATTTAAAAGTCATGAGATAAGCATATGCATCACTTATTAAGATCAATATGACATCAGATTGCAGCCGTTTTGATAACATCTTTAATGATGCATGTGACGAACATGTGAGAGGCCTTTAGTCAAGTTCAGTAAAGCCATTATCCATGTATCTCCAAGTTGTGCAATCCAGTTTTCTAGATTATCAACTGATGCTATTATATAGCTGGTTAACGAGACAATTAAAGTGACATCTTTGTTAGCAGTATATAAAGAGAGATTGGAGAGAGAAAAGTTCCCAGTGTGTTCTCTGTAGTCTCTCGTAATTGCTTTATAAAGAATCTTCATTGATCATAAAAAAAAAAGGGGACAAGAAAGCTTCTTCCATGGGTGTAAGTTGTGCCTCATTGGTACAAACTGAACCTCATAAATCTGATTCCGTTGTTGGCTATATTTGTTCGGATTTTAGGTTATATTTTATCAACTAATTCCTGAAATCTTATCAATTGTTCTCGGTAACTAAATTGCTCATTTTATTTTCCATCAACTAGTAGAGCATCTTGTTTAGATTTGTTGAAGGTGTATTTTAATTAGATCTAAGTATAGCTACTCCTAAGGTTGATCTGGAAGTTCAATGGCAAGAATGATTTCAGTACGTAGAAAACAAAGATGGAGGCCTTGCTATCACATAAGGATTGGGAGATACAATTGAACCAATGTCTTATAAGGAATGAAAAGAAGCCTTATCTTCATCAAAGACACTAGAGCAAGCAACTGAAATTAATAAAATGGTCAGCAGCACCATAATTCTAAGCCTCTTGGTGATTATGGTTTCAGAGAGTTAGCTAAGGAGAAGGTTATTGCAGCTTTATAGGCAAAGCTTAGGAGATTTTACATGACTAAGTCTTTGGCAAACGGACCCTAGATTAAGAAAAAGATGTTTACTCTAAGGATAGCTGAGTGTTCATCTTTTAAAAAACACATAAATGAGTTCAACAAGTATGTGATACCTTAAAAGCAATTGATAAGGCACTGGATTATGTGGGTAAAGTGTTTCTTTTGATCAGATTTTCACTTAAGTCATACGAATATTTTGTTGATGCCTTTGATGTATGGAAGGCAAACCCTGACATTTGATGAAGTTAAGGCAGCACTTAACACTAAGGAGTTGCAAGGAACGCAAAATGTAATGGATAGTGGATCAAATGAAAGTTTAACACCAAAAAGATGATCTCATAGAAAGTATGAAAAGAGAAAGGAACAAGGGAAGTAGAGGAACAAGTTTAAGATTTGGAGATGCTTTCACTTTCATACGGACGACCACTTCAAGAGAGATTGTCAAGAAATGAACTATAAATCAGCTGGTGTATGTGTTTCAATTAGCAGTAGTGAAAAAGGTAAATGGATATTGTATTCTGGTTATACGTTTCATATGAGCATCTTTAAGAATCTCTTTATTGAATATCATAAGTTTGATGACGGTAGAGTGATAAAAGGGAATAATGCCATATGTAAAGTCATCGAAATAGGCAATATGAGTCTTAGGTTACATTATGGGACCGTAAAGGAAAGTAAACAAGTCAGGCATGTGCCTAAATTAGAAAGAAACCTTAGTCTTTTTGGGGATGTTTGATCAAATGGGGTATAACATTAGGCTTGAATCAGGTGACTTAAGGGTATCCGATGGCTCTGTAGTTTCGATGAAGGGTACACCGAAGAATGGTGTGCTTCTAGATGGTGAAGTCATAATTGGTAAATTCGGTGCATCATTAGATAGCAACATTGATAAAACCGAGTTATGGGACACGAGGACATATGAGTAAAAAAGGTCCTCAGGAACTTGAAAAATAGAATGCATTAGGTGACGACAAGATTGGTAGTCTAGGATTTTGTGAAGACTATGTGTTGCGGAAATCAACAAGGGCTAGCTTTAAGAAATCTGTCTAGAAATCAGATAAGATTTCGGACCATATACACTCAAACCCATAGGGAGTTTTATAGGAACAATCTTTGGGTGGCAATAGTTAATTTTATCCTTGATTAATGACTTTTTAAGAAAGGTCTGGACTTAAGGAATAAGGATTCGATATTCGAAAAGTTTAAAGGGTAAAAGAGCTTGGTTGAAAATCAAACTAGGATAAAGATGAAGAAACTAAAGACAGGTAATGGTCTAGAGTTTTATAATCAGTTATTTCGGAGGTACTATGTAAATAAAGGAATAGTTAAACATAGAACAGTGAGGTTAATAACTCAACAAAATGAGCAGGCAAAAAGGATGAATCGCACTAATGGAGAAGGTTGGATGAATCGCACTAATGGAATATCAGAGTCCATTTGAAATGTCAAGGGTTTGATTTTTTTTTTTCACTTGAATGTAATTTAAATACTAAGCTATTGTAGCCACCTTTGTGAAAGATTTTGGAAAATTGACACCTCTCTAAAGTCGTAATAAACCCCTCTTTTGAAAAAAAAAAAATCCATTACCTAATTATAATAATTCATTATTTGTAAGCACACCTACATTCTTCCAGTACTGCCTATAAATGAATTCTAGTAAATAACTTCTCTCTCTAGGTAACAAATTAATTTTTTTAAATTAATACTTCTTTTTTTTTAAAAAAAAAAAGGACATTGCAAGAAAACTACAATTTTTGAAAGCGCATTCTCTAATCAATTAGAGTAACTCCTCCAAGGCATATTCAATATTATCAGAATTTTAGAGGGGATTTCAAATATTCATGCTAACTTCTTGTTAAATGTCTATGTTATAGCTTCTAGAGACATGATTAATCTCATTGTTTTTGTTAAGGAAAAGCTTGGTTAGAAAACTTGGGGTACAATTGAAGGAAGAAGCTGTATATTTCCATCTGTAACGTAACCAATTGAATCCAATGGAAAGAATAAACTAGCAATTAAATTAACAAAAGTAGTTTCAAATGCTATTCCATTTGAATCAAAAGTTTCTATATTTTTGCTTGATGAATCCATCATTGTTTATTTCTGCATGAATTATTATCGCATGCAATATCAAGTAATTCAATCTTTTTGTTATTGCTTTGGTGGCGACACGAATAAGAATTTCAATCAAAGTCATGTATTTGAAATGATGGCTACTTGTATATTGGGCTGGAGGATTCACTTCAACAAATTGCAGTTTTCTTGTGATATTTTCTATTAACGCAGTATCAATTTTCAAAAAAGAAAAAAGGGAATTGCTAATAAAGAAAGAAGTTGGAAAAAGATTGAATTAAGGATAGTTTTGGAAGAATTTAGGTGTCAGATAAGCAACAATTCTTCTAATCAATTAACTTCCTTTTCAAAAGGTGTGTTTTTTTATCAAGATTTTAAATCGATGTCAATAGTTCCACCCTTTTTGAAACGTGCACTAATATCTAAAGCAACAAAGTTGTGTTCTTGTTAAAATTTGAACAAAGTTTCCAAGGTCACTAAATGAGTTTTACCATTAAAAAAATATTTTAATTTATTTGACATGAGTTTAATTTTTTTCATTTGACTCTTTCAAAAGAGAATTAGGACGCACTAAAAAGAAAAAATAATTGTTTAGAAGAAAGGCTCCCCTTAGGGTCTTTACTGAGTTTGTCTTACGTGCCACCGAGTGATATTTGACTAAAGAAAAAATGAGTTTAATGAGTAGTTTGTGAGTTTAAATAACCTCACGTCTTCAAGTTAAGAAAGAACTAATATATATATTATTAGACTAGAGCTATTTGTGCCTTGAAATTCTTTATTCGGATATGGGTTTATTTACAATACCTATTAGTCAAATTTTAAAGGAAAAAATAAAATCCCCATTTAATTAATTTTTATTAAATATAAATAAATTAACATTATTTTAAATAAATAAATACATCTTAATTAAGAAAATTAACTACGTATTATTGAAAACTTGCTTTTCCAAACAAATTACCAATTATTTTTTCTCCATTTTCTTTTCACGTACTACCTTTTTTTTTTTTTTTTTGAGAAGCTTTTCATGTACTACTTAAGAACAAAATAATGAATACTTTTTCAGATATATAGAAACACCCATCAAAAGCATCCTTTTGTTTGGTGAAATAAATTTAAAAAATACCACAGAATATGCAGTGGCAGGCCGCCCTAATCCGTCCCCGGCCAATTCCTGAAAGATTGAAAGATACACGCTCTTTTTGATCTATTGACACAGAAAGCGATAGGCAACTGCTTACCGACCTTGCTTAAACGCGCATTAATGAGACGCAAAAAGCACCAGCCGTGTCACCAATCAAATTCTGACTAATGTCTGCATGCGATAGAGCCTTATTCACTCATATGACCGAGCCAGTTCTAAATTTGTAGCTATTTAAAACGAAAATTAAAGGAAGAGCTGCCATATGACTGAACCAGTTCTAAATTTGTAGGCATTTAAAACGAAAATTAAATGAAGAGCTGTACAACCTTCACAGAACAACCACCATTTTAAATGGGAAATTATTTCTGAACTATTTCTATTTTGTTATATAATAATTTAATTATTACATAATTTTAGCATGTTCTCTGAAATACTTTTGGTTTTAAACTTTTATCAATTAACCACTTTAACAATAACAAATCATTATTTTACCACTAAATAATTTAAAAGACTGTTTTTTTATAAAATTTTAAAATATAAAAATATTATAATTACAAAAATGTCCATGAAATAGTTAATAAAAGAAATAAATCTCAAAATTCAATGTTAATTTTTTAGAATTATAATTTTATTTAAAAATTATCATGTTAATTTTTTGTAATTATAATCTCATTTAATTTTTATAATTAAATTAAGTATAAGGAAGTTTACAAAAATTAACATGAAAATAAAAGTGGTTTATTAAAATTAAGAAACTCTCCTACACTTAATTTAATTGTAAAAATTAGATGATAATATAATTAAATAAAATTAACATGATACTTTTTAAATTAAATTATAACATCATGGATTTTGAGATTTATTTGTTTTATTAAATATTTTATGGGTATTTGTAATTAATTTTATTTTTAAAATTTTAAAGAAAAATAATTTTTTAATTCATTTAAAGGTAAAATAGTCATTCAATGGGGTCATAGTGATTAATTGATAAAGTTTTTTTAAAAAAAGTGGTACAATAAATGTTTTAAAATTTTGTGGTAATTAGATGTATATGTGACAAAATAGAGGCGATGCAGAGATAAGTTTCTTTCTCAGTATCATCACTTATCTGTGCTTCAAAAAATTTCCTTTTGATATATGATGACACATTTGGTTTGAAAAAATTGAAGGAGAATAAATAAGAAAGAGGAAATAAATAAGAGAAGAATATTATAATTCCATGTCAAATTAAACAAAATTGATTGACATTGATCCCTTTTTTGCCTCATTTTCTCTTCCTTTCTCTCCTTTACTTTTCTCTTCTCTCCTCTCATTTTTTCCAACTGACATTCCCTAAGTGTAAAACAACGTCTCTAGAATTGGTATTAAAGACAATAAACTTTAAACAGAAAAATGTACAACTGATTTTTTTAATTGTGTGAAAAAACTTTTACTAAATATGGGAACAACATACTAAATTGGTTAATAATAAACCTCCATCTTTCCTATTTATATCGGTATAGATTATTCATGTTCTCTCTCCGTATATTACGTGAATCTTAATTAAGAAATATATCCGAAATATTCTGGATCCTGATCCCAAAAAATTATTTTATATACTACATATTATTTTATTTTTACCAAAAATTACTCTTTTATGAATTGGCACCTAGTGCTTTAATATCTTGATATTAACCCAATATTTACTCACTATTTTGATATTTTAGTCCTGATGTTTACCTCTATGATTTTTTTACTACATTTTAACTGCAACTTCGGTGTTCCTAGACCCAAGTATCTAAATACCACTATCATGAAGCTAATCTAAGAGATTCCCGTTCGTTTATAATTCCAAATATCTGTAGATTCCATTTTGTAAAGTAACTACTTTTGCCCCGGGAAGGGGGGGGGGGGGGGCGGTGGTGTGTCCTCACCAAACCTGTCCTTTAATATTAAATTGCATGCAACATATTCAATATACTATAAAAGATCTAAGACCAGGTCCTCATTTTCTCAACCATAAACGTCACTTCTTTCTTGTTTATACATTACTAAGCATTCATCTTCTTTCCTGAGAAAGTGATGGCCACTTCCCATCTCGTCATTTTAACTTTCTTCATCACACTATCTTTCTCAAGCATCGATGTGACCCTAGGTGGTCGCCGCCTTTTGCAGACTCCTCCCGGTTTGCCCTCCATTCCCGGCCTGGAATTGCCCCCTTTGCTTGATACTCCCATATTGCCCATCACTCCATATCCAGAGCACAGATTACCTCCTATTCCCCCAATCCCCTTGTCATTTCCCACAACCCCAATCTTCTCTCCACCCGCATCTTCCACCAGCCCTTGAAACATTGTATATGTTGATAATGAATACCATATGTTTGCGTGCACTTAAATAAAGCTCCAGGTCAATATAGGCTTGGTGTTCGCGTGTTGCTGAGTTTAAACTTTCGGAGTTAGTAGGAAGCTCTATGCTAGCTCCTCGTGTTGGGACCCGACAGGTCTTACCATTGTCATTTATTATTTGTAATGTGCAACTTCCTTCAGATTGCATATTGTGTTAATGATAATATTATTGAGTTTTTGTTTATTGATTGGGGTTATAGTTTTGATAGAACAAAATGCAATCTCCGCAGCAAAAATGTTTAACAAGCTTGTGCACTGAACAGTGTGTGTAAGGCAAAACACATAATAATTTGAAAAGGAATATCGATAACATGGCTTTAGTTTTCAGTGGGAAAACTAAGATTTTGATTTTACGGTGGCAATAACAGAGAAAACATAAATTTAAATATCCTATTTACATAACAAATTTAAATTCTCTAAGTACTCATTTTGCCTTCATCAACTTTGTTGTGCACCAAATGCCGAATCACGGAATGCCGAATCAAAGGCACTAAATAATCATAAAAAAATAAATATAGAATTTTACGTGGTTCGACATTCTGCTTACGTTTACGAGAGCAAGAGAAAATAAATACATTATTAAAAATTATTATAATATAATATTTGAGTAAAAATCTTACTTCTTAAAACTCAAATACATCTAGTACTCTTGCACACATTTAAAAAGAAAAATCTCTCAATTACACATACTCTCCACGTGCTCACTCTCCACAGTTTTTTGCTTGAATTATTTCTCTCAAATTTGGGGATGATCTCGAATGGATGAAGTAGCTTCACTTTATAGCAGTCTCTCAAGCAAATTGTTAATGATGCCTATCAATTTGTCAAAGGTGGTCATTCACAAATTAACCAACATTTGACTAATTTGTCAAAATTGTTTTACGCCATTTTAAAAAACAAAAAACATGAATGGCTCCACTCCAAATTGTCAATCATGCATGTGGCTCACTTCTATTTTTCAACCAACTTGAATAAATAAATCACTGAATTTGACTTTTTAACAGCCTTTTCAAAATTTATTAATTGGTAGTTGACAGAAAAACTAACACAACTAAATCATACGCAATTTATAATCTACAGATGTTGAGGGCAGAGGCAGAAATAAGTTTATGCCTAGGTTTGCTTGGCAGCCCCTACCTTTTTGAAAATTTTGAAAAGTAAGGTCAAAAGTTAAAAGCTTTCAAGATGACCCTAAGCCAACTCCGACTTTCTTAAAAATTCTACCTTTTCGATATATTTTTTGGCTACCCTCAAATTAAAGTTCTGATTCCACCACTAGTCGGAAGATTCTTAGAAAGCAACTAAAGGTAAGATGAGTCGATAATCCATTAACCATCTCATAAACTCATAAATTGAGAGAGCCAATGGTAAGAGCAACAAAGAAGAAATGATGAACTACATAAACCAAAAATAATAGGTAAAAAAAAAATATGGTCATGTTAAATCACTGTGTTGTAAGATGTACGTCTATCCAATCATTGGAAAGTCGGTATCCCAAATGCAAGTGTCAAAATGTGATCGGACTTGCTTCCCGATAAAAAGCACATGATTATTTGTGCTCAAATAACACATCTTGAAGTAGATGGTTGAAAGCGGATTCTGAGCTTTTGAAACGTTTTTGTCATATTGCCATGTAGGGTAGACATAGAAATTTACAGTACTCTGAGTTAAATTTAAAAAATAATGTACTCTGAGTTAAATTTAAAAAATAATAAAGTTATACTAGATAAATATGAAATTTCATATATATAAACAACAAAATATAGTTAATAAGGAGGGAACATTAGGAGTCTTGTCTGTAAAATTTATACTATAAATAAAAATGATTTTAAAAAAAGTAGAATAAAATAAAAATACAATCCCAATAAAAATTTACTATTGAAGTTGTACTTTTCGTGACATCAAATTATAAAAATCATCAATTATAAAATTTAAGTCAATAATATTAGTAATTTCTCTTTCAACATAAATAACTATACAACCTAAAAAACCTTAAAAAATTAATTTTTCATCTAATTACAAAGTAATATCTTGATAAATTTCATGCCTGAAAATGCATGCTTTGTTGTGCCTGTGGAAATAGGAAGAGTAGAGGTTAGACAAATTAATCTTTCCATCAAAAAAAAGTGTTGTGACTTTTTGTTTCAACGAATTGTGGACATAGCTTAGAAAGAAAAGCAATATTTTGAAACCGTGGATGAGAAAGCACATCAATTTTATAAAATTCTAATAATCTTCTCAAAGCAAATACCTCATTTGGGGTGAAATCACAAGAGTAAAATTTCCCAGCAAGCGAACAAATATTGTCTATATTAAATGAATTGAACCCATCAATCGGATCTAATGCCAGACTTAGAGTAAAGGAATCCATAGTTTGCTAAGAGAGTCTATTATTTAGCTTCATCAATTGAAAATATATTACAACATTATATATATCAGCATGATAATGATGTTCAAATGTAACACAATCTTTTTGTTGACAAGAATGTCTTATAATTTCCATATAACAATCATTCATACCAAGTTAAGCCCATATCGATAATTTGTCTATGCTTATGTTTAGCAATACCATTTAGTTCAGGATGACGAGGAGAAGTGAGACAATAATTAATTCCATGAGTGTGTAATAATCCTTAAATTGATGATTGACATAATCACCAGCACCATTAGGATGAAGTGAGTTAATAGTAGTGGAAAACATATCTTTAACCAATGATTTAGATGTTTTAAAAATTATAAAAACATTAGCTTTCAATCGCATAGGATACAACGACAAATATTTCAAAACATTATCAATAAAGATAATAGAGTATTTATAACCAAAAATAGAACAAATAGGAGATCTCAAACATCTAAATATATCAATCACAAAGGAGAATAAGAGACTGAAAATAACCTGGATAAGGCAATTTCTACCCTTTCCTAAAGGACACGACAAATAAAAAAACAATGATTGGGATCCCAAAATAGGCAACTTATTAAGAGATATAATTTTATTTAAAATGACAAACGAAGGATGTACAAGCCATGAATACCAAACTCGAGCGTCACTTTGACCACCGATACAAGCAAAAGCGATGACTAGGCTGAAAATTTCGACCATGAAAAATAGAAAGACCATTATTGCTTAGTACGCGGAAGAATAACTTCTTCGTTCTAGGTTGTGCATAATAAAATAATCCAGAAAGAAGCCAAAATTACGATGATTGTCATTAGCAGATTTATGCATATATAATATATTAAGGGAAGCTTGTGGACAATGATGAACATCAAATAAAGAGAAAGTGGAAGAATTAGCAGACAAGTAAGAATGAGCAATGCATTTAATTGGCAAACCTGAACCACCTACAATACTACCGGTGATGTCCTAACGATTGAAATCACGGGGTTTCACTAAATTCCCATTATTCAAAGTTATATGAGCATTAGCACCAATATCAGTTAAACGTGTTAGGGAAGTAAAAGATGCAGTGGTGGAAACTGTTGCGGAATTTGTTAAATAAAGGTACAACCCTCGTAGGCACGATTCATGCGATTATCGCAATCTGTAGCAACATGTTCCATTTTCTAACAGATTTGGCAATGAATCCGATTATCAGAAGAAAACAAACCCTGTTATATCAGCAGTTCGAAACACCTTTGTGGCTATGGCTGCCACAGTGTTGTGAGATCACCAGCAACACAAACAAAACAAGAAGCCAAGAACAAACAAGATCCAAGCAAAACGAAAAAAGAAGAAAAGTAAAAGCAGAAAATTAACTAGTAAAGAGACTCGGGGGATAACGTGGTTCGGTTCCAAAGTAAACCTGCATCCACGGCTGCGAACACCAGCAAGGGCAGAAGCTTTTATTGATGATGAATGACAGAATACAGAATACAGAATACAGATTAAACCTCTAAGTAAAAACGTTTTCTATCTGTAATTCTCAGCTATATTGAACTCTCTCATTATGCTTCAATAACAAGCATATATATATTCCTCTTACACGTGGGAGCCTTAATAACAGAAATAAGCTGCTAACTTCAGCAGCTTAACCACTCAGACCCCACTAACGCCAACTCATCTGCTACCTCAGCATCTACATAACAGAATATAACTAACTCCGGCTTCACAAACCCGTTGGAGGTTTGTTGATACTTTTCTTGCTTGGATTAAAGTTTGACAAAAAGGAAAATTCCTACATCCTGGAGTTGGCAATAAGCCCCTCTTTGGAGAACCGAAACCACCATGATTAGAACCATCAGATCACCTGGTAAAGCTGTTATCACCATTAAAACCCTGAGAAAAATTATTGACACCACCACAACCACCTCTACCACTTCGACCACCTCAATGGCTTTCATGACAACAGTTGATTAAGATGGGTATGGATATTGTTTATAAAAGTAAAACACCGCTCACCACTTAAAAGTGAAGCTTCAAGACCAGTGTACGCAATAGAAGTTCACAAGCTTGAACAGAAACAATTATATTTTCATTCAAAGGACCATAGTTACTCATAGTGATTAAGACTATGTCCGTATCAGAAACAAGAGTACAAGAGATAGAGAGATTATCTACAATAGCATGGATTTTATACAAAAAATTAGAAATACATAGATCACCGTATTTGGTAATAACTAGCTTAATAGCCAACTCAACGATCCGTTGTTGATTTTGGGAAGCAAACTGTTGTTCTAAACAAGCCAGATGTCACAATAGGAGGTGTAACTTGCAACAGCACTAAACAATGATTAAGAAGGAGAACCATTAATCCAAGAAAAAATAAGTTAATCATTTTAACTCCATTCCTTATATGCAGGATTAACCTTATCGGTCATTTTTACATCTTTGCCTTTTACAATAGAAGTAGGATAAATGCTTGAGCTGTTAACATATATATATATATTTTTCAAATTATTACTACGAAGAAGAGGCATAAAAATCTGGCAAGCCACAAAGGATAATTAGTTCAGTCAAGACAAATGTCAACTGAATTAATAATATTAGATTGTAGAGACGAAGAAGTAGCAGGGGAAATTGAAGAACTCATCACGATTTAAAAAAAAAAAAAGTCACTAAGAGTTAAAATCAAAATGTCGTTAGGCTTTTCAGAACTCTTACACCATAGAATAGGAAAGCTTTAAAGGGCAGTTTTGTAAGCCTTAATCTGATAAGGATCGTATCATATACAGGTCACTTATATACAAGCTACAGAATGCATATGATAAACAATAGCTACAAGATACTTAAACGGTTAATTAGAGGGCCAACTATAATGATAATAACGTGAAAGTGTCATATCATATTTTAGTTCTATTTGTTGGATCATAAACTCCTTTTTTTATCCAAGTCCAGAAAAACATAAAGTCCAACTCATCTCATAGAACTTTCTAAGTTAGGTGAGCTTAGGTGGTAGATAAGCTTGATACCATTGGTGCGGTAGGTGCAGTAGGTAAAGTGAAATGAGTTAGGTTGATAATCAGTGTGATAGTTAAAAATAGATGAGTGGTTGTAATTCAATTTGTATAGTTTATGTGTATGATTATAATTAAATTTTGGGTACTATAAATATGCATTAAGCCTAAAAGGAAAAGAGCACAAGAAGCAAAAGAAATATTCTAAGAGTGATTTATAAGAGTGTAAATTGTTTTTGTAATATTCTTGAGTTTTTTTTTAATAAAAAATTGTGTTTTATGCTTTAAATTCTCTAAAAGGTGGTACCGAAGCTAGCAATCGATGCTCCACATAGTAGTATAGCATATCAAATTCACTACAACGAAAAAGGGCTTTAGCGACAAAAAAAGTCATTGCTAAGAGCTATTGTAACGAAAAAAATTTTCCTTACCACATTATTGCATTAAAAGTGTCGCATTAGGTCTTTGGGGATGAATTTTCAAATTTCATTGCTAAATTCTCACTTTTAGTGGCGAATACCGACCGTCACTTATTGAGTTTTAAGAAACTACTTTGTCACTAAAAGCATTTATAGTGACAAATAGTATGTCGTCATAAAAAATGCCTTTTAATGACAAATAGGATTTCATCACTATAAGAGCATCTCCAAAAGAGTGTTCAAATAAAATTCTATTTCTTATTTGAAGAACCATGTCAGTATTAAACACTTCAAAAGACATGTTAATTTAGATTCTTCAAATAAGATTTGTTTCTCACTCTTCAATATTGTCGAGTGAGTTTCTCCCTCTTCTATTAATATTTTATTATTATTTATTGAAAATATGCAACTCTTATAATTATTATTTATGTTTTCATAATGAATTAAATTTGATAGAGAGAAGGATTTGATTAAAATAATGTTAACTTGTTTTAATTTGATGAGTCTTTTGGAGAGAATTATATTTTTCCATTCACTTACTTGCCACATCAATAAGCAAATTAAAATTTAAAGAGTAAAATTTAAATAGTCTTTTGGAGATGCTTTAAGACGCTTTTAGCAACCAGTAAATAGGATTTTGTCACCTTAAGGCACTTTTAGTGATGAATTGGACTTAGTTGCCAAAAGTTGCTTTTAGCGACATGTAGGATTTCGCTGCCAAAAGGAGCTTGTAGCGGCGATATATTATTCGTTGCTAAAATGTATTTTTAGTTAGAAATAAAATTTCGTCATGAATGGTATCATTTTCCTAATATTTAATTATTATTATGAATATTTAAATATTATCATTTTTATCACTAAATTAGAATGATAATTATCACCATTATGATTAAAAAATATAATTAATTTTAAAAAATTATTATTATTATTGATGAAAAATAAAAAAAGTACAAAATTTGATATCCATTCTTTTGAAAGAAAAATTTTACAAATGAATATAAAATTCTTGATTTTCTTTATCTTAGTATACTTGATCTCTGATACTTCCTACAAATAAACACAAAAAATAAGTATTTAACTTCTAAACATAACAGTAATATAAGTTGTAATAAATTAGATAAGTAAAAACAAAAAAGTACACCATATTAAAAGCAAAAGAGAAAGGAAGTAGAAACTATCATGCTAAAGATAAAATAGAAAAGTAGTAGCGATTGAATGAGAGAAAGAGAATTATATAGTAGGGTTGTAGAGAATTAAAGAATAAAAATTAGAGAAAAAGAGAATGAAAGAATGAAAGAAATAAAGTAAATGATACATAAATAAAAAAATTGGAGTTATTGGTGACGAAATTCAAAATTCACTTTTAAAACTTAATTTAGGCGAAAATTAGTCAGATCTTTAAATGAATATTTTTAGTGACGAACTTATAATCTCGTCAACCAAAGAGACATTTAGCAATGAAATTTTAATTTTGCCGCTAAAGGTGTAAAATTTTGGTGGAAAACTAACTGCTTTAAATATGTAAATAAACATTTTTGCAACGAAATTTGTATATTGTATCTAAAGGTCTAAAATTTTGGCAAAGAATAAGCACATCAAATATTTAAACAAATATGTTTGGCTACGAACTTATAATTTTATCACTAAAAATAAATATTTAGAAAATTTAAAGTCTCATTGCAAAATTTCTAACAATTTCTCATTAATATAAATTTTTAAACGAGTATTTTTAGGGACAAACTTACAATTGATTAGGCACCTGCGGGTCTGGATTCCCGTTAGAAATATTGTCATCCCTGATTGTCAGAGAGACGTTAGGCATTAGGATTTAATTTAGAGGGATCGCGATCGAATGGGTATTTTAGATTTTTAGTTATTTGTTTAATTTAAAACCCGGTTCAGTTTATTTTGTTTGGAACTTATCGATTTTTAATCTAATTAAATTGAATTGATAGTTTATAATTACATAATTTCATATAATAAATTATGTTTTATATGAATCTTATGTGAAATATATTTTTATTTAAAGTTTTATTGATAATTTGTTTGAAAAACAATATTAAATACATTATACTTGCTCATAAATTTAACAATATATTTTATCGATCTTATGGATCAATTTGTAAGTGCACAAATCTATTGTAGACTATATTTTATAATATCGATCCTATGAGAAGATAGATTTAATTATACATAGGTTTGGTTTTCTAAGTGTAAATATGAGTTGATTGGAAGTGAATTTTATTTATTTTTAATAAATATTTAAAATAAAAGGCAGGAATGAACTAAAGGTGACAACAATATAAATAAAACGCTTAAATCTATGGATTCACATTTAACATTCACCATGGGCTTAATATTTTCTTTTTAATTCCAATTAATTTATGAGAGGTATTTTCGCTCCTCATAATCTTCACTCTAATAAATATGGTATCAAGCACTTAGTATGCCAAAGATAATGATCTTCTAATAAGTGTAGTGTCAAGAACATGCTATGCTAGATGATAATAATCTTTTTTATCGACAACATGGAAAGACTATCTACTAAATAGTTTAGATACACTTTTTATCTATACTGAGTTGAAATGACCCACAAGATATTAAAGAGGAATTGTTTCTTTAATAAATATGGTGTTAGGTGCCCACTATGCTAGACAGTAACGATCCTTCGCTAGAGAGCTAATACACTGAACAAAATCTAGATAGAATACATTGTTTGTCAACAATAAAACAAAACAGCCACATAAATCAAAGAGGAAAAGAAGATGAATTTGTCTAATTAAGCCAATCGATCATATTGAGACTTCACCTTCAACCCAAGTTTAAAATTAAATTAGTTACTTATAATTGAACTAGGGGTAAAATAATAATTTTATTAAAATATATTAAAAAATACAAGATTAAGAGAAAATTTAATAAAATAAATCTCAAAAATAGATTCATGAGTGTCAAATTAGAGTAGGAAGGGAACCCTTTACTTAAAGATAAATAGGTAAATTATAGCCAAGAAATGAAAACAACGATGCTCAGGATTGCGTCACGTTGTAAGTTTTGATTAGTTGGAACACATCATCAGTCAATATTACATCAACATTTTAGTTTAATAAGATATTGCCATGTAATCAGTCAATACCACATTAGTATTTTGTCGAATAACATGTTACCACATCATCAATTAATGCCACTTCATTAGTCAATGCCACATAATCAATTAATACCAAATTATTAGTCTAATATAATACTGCCATGTCATTAGTCTATGTCACGTCATCGTGGCATATATATAAATAGTGTCATATATACGAATAGTATCTTATATGTAAACAGTGTCATATACGTTTTTTAGTCTTCTCCTAATGTTTTCAATCATCTTAAAAAATGCCATCTTTTGTGATGTTCGACTTCTCGTTAGTCGTAAACTGATCAAAATATCTCTAACATACATAAAATACTCAAATTATAATAAAACGCATATAATAAAAGTTTAAAAGATTTAAACACCTAAAAACACATCTATTATAGAGTTTAGAGCATGAAATAATAATTTTTATCCTTTACAAATATGTATTCTTCAATACTCAACACTAAAGACTAATATTATTGTAATGTAATTAAGAGCTCGATGAGAAGAATGTGATGCTAGCAAAATCAACTCAATCAAAGGCCAAACATACCCGCAGTTGTGTAGTACATTTACTATCCTAAAAATAGGTCAACTCACCTAGTTGAACTGAGTTGAATTAATTTGAACCAAACTATTGATTGCTCTGAATAGAATTGAGCAAAATCTAAGTCAAGTCAATTAGACTGAATCGATGTTCATTGACTGAAATTGATTGAAAGTTGACCATCAACCAAAAGTTTATCCAAGTTCCTCATAACGTCTTTCAATATTCTTAATTCATTCGTGAATTATGGAAACTGATGGAATGGTTTTATTCCAAGTTCCACAATTAAAGGGAAGTAAGTTTGACAACTAAAGTATCAAAATGAAGGCTTTATTAGATGTAAATCATAGAAAAATGCTTTACTATCCCAAAAAATGAAGTAACTTTAAATGCAACACAAAAGGAGAATTTGAAAGACTTAAAGAAAAAATAGAGCAAAGCAAAATATCTAATCTTTCAATCGTTAGATGAAGATACTTTTGAAAAGATTACTGGGGTAATCTTATTAAAGGAAGTATGGAAGAAGCTAGAGACCTCTTATCAAGGAGTTAAACAAGTTAAGAAATTCACATGCAAACATTATAAGGGGAATCTTAGTCTTTACACATTAAGGTATTTGAGTCAATTTCTAACTATTTCTTTGGAGTTATGACTATTTCCAATGAATTAAAAGAAATGGTGAGGAGTTAAATAAGATAAAGAACTTTGTAAAAATAATTTTAATGAGTAGACTTAAAGTTTGACTATATTGTTATGACAATTGAAGAAACAAAAGATTTAAAAGCTACGACAATCGAGCAACTTCAATGAAGGTTGCAAGCCTATTAAAAAAACAAAGGAAAAGCTTGAGATTGAAGAACAACTCCTTAAGATGGAAGTTAATCCAAAGAAAAATTAATAAAGCTCTAATAACAACAAAGGAAAATATGTTCGAGGTTAAGGGAGAGGACAAGGTAGAGGTTTTGGTCATGAATAAGGCCATAATTTTTACAACAACTTCAATTATGGAAAAAGAGAAAGCTCAACCATAGGACAAGTTAGAGAAATTTATGGTTGAGGTACAATAAATCTCAAGTACAGTGCAATAACTGTCAAAAGTTTAGTCATTATGCTTCAGAATGTAGAGCTTTAAGTACTAAAATTGATAAGAAAATAAATTATATTAAAAAGAAGATTGGTGAAGATAGAATACTTTTACTAGTATAAAATGACACCGATAGAGGCCAAGAAAATATCATATCTTAACACAGGTACTAGCAATCATGTGAGTAGAGACAGAAGTCTGTTCTTATAACTAAATAAATCTGTGAATGGTAATGTCAATTTTTGTGATGATTCAAAAATACCAGTGAAAGGTAGAGGTAACCTTCTTTCTTGTGCAAAAGATAGTAGCCATAAATTGATTTTGAATGTTTTCTATGTGCTTAGTATGAAAAGTAACATCTTAAGTTTAGGTCAATCTTTGAAAAATGACTATGACATTCATTTATAAAATTATAATTTTTTTCTAAGAGATAATAGAGGAAACCTAATTACAAAGGTGAAAATATTGAAGAATAAAATGTTTCCTTTAAATATTTAACATGAGGTTGAAAAGTGTCTTAAAACTTGTCACAAAAATTTATCCTAAGTTTGGCATTTTTTATATGTGTTAAGCAAATTTTATTGAACTTGCAAGTGCAGGAATCTATTGTAGAATAGATTAATAGTAATGAGTATTGATTCCACGAAAAGGTGGATTTTAATTATGTGTCGAATTAATTTTCTAAGTGGGTGATTGAAATTATGGCAAAATTATCCTAAGTTTTAAATTGGAATGGTAGGAATAATTAAAAATAACAACTATTATAATAAAACACTTGGGTATCTGGATTCGCATCAACATGCACCAGGACTTAATATTCCTTATTAGTACAAATTAAATTATGAGGGAGAAATCCACTGGTTATTAAACCACGCTCTAATTAATATTGTATTAAGGGCTTATCGTGCCAAATAGTAATAACTATGTTATTACTATCTATTAACAAAAAATCAAAACATCTATAGAAATTAGAAAGAAAGAGAAAATAAGTTTACCAATTAAGCTTATGTAACATATTAAGACTTCACCTTCAACCTAAGCTTGAAAAAAAATTAGCTACTCATATTTGAACTAGGGGTAAAATGAAAATTTTAGTAAAATATATAAAAAATACAAGATGGAGAAGGAAATACAGAAAATAGGGCTAAAAAATAAACTCAATGGTGTTAAATTAAGGGCGAAAGCCCTCTTTTAATAGATACAACAAGTAAATCATGGCCATCGGATTAAAATAATTTGAATGCATAGGATTGCACCATATGGCAAGTTCGAATTGGTTTGAACACATCATTAAGGCTATTATCCTGTGTATATGCATGTACCGTATGCATGTTTTTTTTATCCATTAATATACTGCCATGTCATCGATGAACTATGTATAAATATTTTAATCTAATAAGATTGTGACACTTCATCAATCAAGCCATGTCATCAATCAACACTAAATAATCAATTAATGCCACATCATTCCTCCAATCAAGTGCTGCCACGTTATTGGTCAGTGCCATGTCATTAGTTAATGTCATATCATCATATAGTATATATGAACAGTGTCATTTATATTTTTATACTCCTTCTAAGATTTTCGACCGTTATGAGTTCAGATTTGTTGTCCGTTTTGTCATCCGATGTCTCGATTATTGTAAAATGATCATTATGTCCTTAAAATATATAAAATACTTAATTATAATAAAACACATATAATTAAAATCACAAGAGACTTGAATACATAAAAACAATGAAGTTAATGGAACTTAAAGTGTAATATGATGATTTTCTCCTTTATAAATATACATTTTTTAGCACTCAATATGCCTCCCAATCAGCTTATTATTAGTCCCTAGCAAATTAAGCGAAATTAAATTCAAACCAAAACTTTTTTTTTAATTATCGTGCTTATTTAATCAAACTTATGATAACAATCAAATATAAGTATAAGCATTATCTCTAGCTTTTAAAAAATATTACACCCAAATCAACTATCCATATGAATCAAATTAGTAAACTTTGTCACAACTATTATAATCAAGCTGCTTTCAAGAATGACATGTCAATACTCTAAAATCTCACTAGTAGTGACACTCTCACAAATAAATTAAATCCCATAACAATAGTCACTCTCATGAATGGTAAATTGAGAGAAAATATTAAAGTAATATCATACACTCTCACCAAGATGAAATAAATGTGCCCACAACTTAGAAATAATATGATCTCAAGCCAAAATATGAGTCAGACCAATGTATTTATTTATTTATTTCTTTATATATATATTTATATTTTTTTCTTTTTTTCTTTTTTTAATGCATCACTATATCTTTACAATCCATGTAACTAGTTTCTGCTTTAGAATATAGTTTTCTAAAATCAAAAAGGATTTTTATTAGGACGTAACGTAAGTTAAGGACATGGCGAATAGAGATGGGAAAATAGAAAAAGAAAAACAAAATACATGTTTGAGAAAAAGTAGAGTTTTTTTTTTTAAGATTACATAGTACATCTCTCCTTTTTTTATTTTCTTTTTCTTTTTTTTTTAATAAGGCACAATTTTATTGAACAGAATAATTATTTATATTTTTCTAAAATAAGAGTGGGTGATGGAACTTTTACGACATCGAGTAATATTTCAGATCGGAGTTAGGTCGAGATAATAAGTTAACAAAGAAAAGAATAATAAATTTTATTTTTAAGGCTCAAAATGGTTAATTAAAGATATTTCACAAAAGAGATGACTAAAAGGGCTCAAATGAGTCAAAGATGACCTTTCGATCATCTTTTAGGGCTCTAAATAATCTTCTACATCTACTAGTTAGATAAAATTTCAAACGTAGCAACACACAATCTTTTTAAGAAGGTTGACTCAAAAGAAATTTAAAAATTATGTATAAAATAATAAATTGCTAAGTTGTATAAAGAATGGGCAAAAAGGGTTATTAACCACAGTTAGTTTCTACAATTAAAATTAGTAAAAACTTCACTAAGATTGAGACATTCTATAATTATTAACTATTCCCTTCCTCCAACTAGAACGAAATATTGTGCCTAATGTTTTAAGAACTCACTTGGAATTTATTATGTCATGTATATTCCTTCAAGCAATTCATATTTTTGTCTCCGACATTAACATATAGAGTAGTAAATATAGTGTAACAAGACTTAAGACCACAGATAATAAAAATACTAAAATTTAAAAGTCATCATATCAAAAAGATCGTAAAAATATTTTTTAAAACTTTTTGGTTAAAAAACTAAGAAGATATATTTCTACAATCATGACATTCTATATTCAGCCATCTTTATTGAAATTTTGAAAGTGTATATTTATAAAAGAGAAGTTAGAAAGAGAAAGTTAGAAAAATCACACTTAAAATGAAATTAGAAAAATCACACTTGAACTTTCAAACTAAGAAGATGCGTTTCTAAAGTCACAACACTCCATATTCAGCCATCTTTGACGTAAAAAGTTAACCACAGTTAGTTTATACAATTAAAATTAATAAAAACTTCACTAAGATTGAGACATTCTACAATTATTAACTATTCCCTTCCCCCAACTAGAGCGAAATACTGTTCCTAATGTTTTAAAAGAAAAAAATAGATATTAGAAGATATCAGGAATGCTACAACACTGAAGAAAATATTTACAAGCAAAGAGTTAAATCTAATTTGTACTTCTTAATGTGGCTACTACTATCATTATTAGTTTTACTTCAACACTAAAACCCTAGGATATGGTTCTAGTCTATAAGTCTGTAATAGATCAAGTAGTTCATTGGCAGTGTAAGCACAAATAAATATTTTTTTCACTGTAGAAGGAATGAAATAGTTTTTTATTATATAGTTAAGAAATGTGATAAAGCTATCATAAAAGTTATTGACATTTAACAAACCAATGGGTTTTTTATGAATGTTGATTAGGACTAAGATACTAATGTCATTAGTGTCTCTAGAGTTATAAGATCTCCCGTAAGAAAATAAAGGTATCAACATGATTAAGCATTTCGATTATTCTCTCTTATATATCTAAGACAACTAACTCTTCTCTAGTTGGTGAATCGGACAAATAGCCAAAAGGTTTTAGGGTTGTTGGGATGATTAAAAAACTTGGCCTCTAGTACAAGTGGTTCTGAAATTAATTTTGATAACCCTTGGTCACCTCCTATAGTTTCCTAGCTGCTATACTTCAACCAAGATTTAAGGCTGCCTCAATAAATTTTTTATATTTGCCATAGTTAAATCTAGAGAGTACACAAATGTTTTTTATTTAGCTGTTAGAAGTAGCTACCATTGGATACTTCTCAAAATTAATTTGTGAGTGCCTTAAAAAAATCATATTTAATGATCTTAGTGACAATGGCTCACAGCTATAAATGAGACAGTATGTCTATGTCAAATAACTTATAAAGCACATGGCTCGAGAGTTAAAAAGGAAATAGTAAAAAGAGAAAGCAAATAATGATAGTATGAAATTATTAAAAAAATGTAAGTTATTAAATAACAGTAAAATAAAACAACATTGAAATAAAAGGGTATTTACAAATAGTTGTGACTATGGCTCATATCTTCCTCTAATTTTATGTCCATAAATAGCTTAAATACCCTTTATGGGTTGAAGATATACTTCCTATCTAGTTCTCTTACAAACTGGCAAATAGAGTCGTTTAAAGTCAGATTTTTGAGATTATATTTTGCACATGCTTTCTAGAATAATGGCCATATCTAGAGTATTGCATTTTATATATATCCACTAGTATGTATTTTAAGAGACCAAATGATGTTATCCAATGATTCTTTATTCAAATCATCTTTATTCAAGTCATCCATAATGAATTGAATCTTATCTTCACTGTTATCAGACACCATTCCTAAAGATCATGACTTTTTATCGCATCTCATTATGACACACTTTTGACAAACATTAGAGGCTTTTGAGCTCTTTGTTTTGTTGAATAATTTCCTTTACCATAACCAGACATGTATGCAATAAATTTACAAGGCAACTCACCTATCAACCCCACTTTGGTTTTGATTATCGATCGAATGTCAGTAAGGATGTGATTCTTTATAAGTAATCACATGCGTTCAGACTGAGCTTTATAAATAGTGAGAAGACTATTCTGAGAAAGTGAAGGAAATCGCTTGTGAAGCTTTACTAAAATCGTGTCTCTATCTATGCCTTCAACTCAGAATATTAGTTATTATGGAAGTACTATTATCCGCCACTTAACAGGAGTAACAAAACTAAAATACACAAAGAAAAATTAATGTTAAAATTGTACTCTTATTGAATTTACCTCAAGCTCTAATTGGATTTCGTAAATGCCTTTCTCAATTTCTCCGAGTTGTCCTTTTAAATCTTGACATGGAAAACTAACTCGGTAGTTGTAGCTCCCAAATAGGATGTATTTTATAAAATCGATTCGACCTCGAGATGAGATTGTTTACGTTTAAACTGTCTAACAATGTTCAAGAGGAGTTATTTAGTTGAGGCACTTATAATTACCAATGATAAGAGAAAATTTAATGGTTAAAAAAATACTTATATAAAAATAATCAAAATAATCACAAGAAAAATAGAAAAAAATTAAATCACTGAAAAATTTCAATTCAAATTCGGTGGGCCACGTAAATTTATTTCGGTGTCATCTCCACAAGATACGGTTTTAATCTTATACCATTAACTTTAAAAGTGACACTATTCTATAGATCCTTAATTTCAATTGCTTCCATGTGGAAAAATAATGTAAACAACAAGGGGCCAGGACCATCCAAAGATAACTTACTTAGGAATAGATGCAAGTACGAATTGAATAAAAGTATTTTCTAACCTAGGATGAAAGATTTTCTCATGATTTGCTTATCGTGAAAGACTTTCATTCTCTGCTTGTAAATCTTGGCATTTTCATATACATCATTGTAAATTTCTTCAAGTTCTATTAGCTGTAATTTTTGTTCTGAGCTAGCTTGCTGCATGTCAAAATTAAATTTCTTGATGGCCTAGTACACATGATGTTTGAGTTCACAAGTATATGGCAAGCTTTTGCATACACTAGCCTATCAGGTGACATCCCAATTGAGGTCTTAAAAGCCGTTCTGTATGCCCATAATGCATCATCAAGTTATAATGACTAATCTTCTCTGTCCGGTCTCATCGTCTTTTCTAATATGTGCTTTATTTCTTGATTGGAGATCTCAACTTGACACGAATTTACGGATGATATGGGGTTGCCATTTTGTGAGTGATGGAATACTTTATCAAAAGAGTTTTGAATGATTTATTACAAAGTAGGCATCACCATCACTGATTATCGCTTAAGGGAATCCAAAGCGTAAAACAATGTTGCTTTTTAAAAATCCTGTCACTACTTTGTTATCATTGATTCTACATGGAATTACTTCTACCTATTTTGATATATAGTCAACAGCAGCTAGTATATATTAATGGCCAAAGGAAGGGAGAAAGGATCCCACGAAATCGATACCCCATACATAAAAAATCTCAACCACTAAAATTGGGTCTAGTGGCATCATATTCCTCCGATCAATGTTCCCTATTCATTGACACCTATCACATGAAGAACAAAATGTGTAAGCATTTCGAAATATAGTTGGCCAATAAAAACTACATTATAAAATTTTAGTTCTTGTTTCTTAACACTAAAATGGCATTCACAATCTTGTTCATGGCAGAATGAAAAGATATTTTGAAATTCACTTTTTGGGACACATTATCTGATAATTTGATAAGATAATATTTGAACAAATAAAGATCATCCCAAAAGAAATTCTTTATTTCTGCAAAGAGTTTGTCTTTGTCCTACTTAGTCCAATGCTCTGAAAGTTAACTTGAAACAAGATAGCTAACAATATTAGCATACCATAATAATACTTCTACACTCATCAATTGGTCATGTGAGAATAATTCATTCAATGGTAATGACTCTTTAATTGTGTCAAAATTGAAACGAGAAATATGGTCTGCCATAACATTTTCTGTGCCTTTCTTATATTTAATTTTGAAGTCAAGTTCCTGCGAGAGTAACACGCAACTAATTAGTCTAATGCAATTATTTTACAATCAATGACATGGGAAATTGATTGAAATTTAAGATGACATGATATGTTAACATAATTATTTTACAATCAATGAGATAAGATCGAAATTTCTCTAATATAAATATCGCTAACATTTCTTTTTTCGTAGTTGAATAGTTCAATTGTGCATCATTCAATTTCACTAGTATAGTAAATGACATAGGAAATTCGATCAACTCTTTATCCTAATATTATTCCTACTGTATAATCATATGCATCACATATAAGCTCAAATGATAATTTCTAGTTTAGGGGCTGAATTATGGATGATGATGTCAACAACAGCTTTAGTTTTTTAAATGCCTACAAGACATGAATCATTAAAGATAAAAAATACATCATTACTAAGTAGGCATAAGGGTCTAGAAATGTTACTAAAATCTTTAATGAAACGTCTATAAAAATCAATGTGCCCAAAGAATAATTTTACTTCTCGAATTGTTTTAGGTGGGAGGAGATTGGAAATAAGATCCATCTTGACTTTATGAACCTCAATACATTTGCTTGAAATGAGGTGACCAAGAACAATACCTTGTTGTATCTATAAAATGATACTTATTTCAATTTAAGACTAAATTCTTCTCTATACATCTCTGTAAAACTAGTGTTAGATGATATAAACCTTAATCGAATGAGTCTCTAAAGACAAAAAAATCATCCATAAAGACTTCATGGAATTATTCAATCATGTCAGAAAAAATGCTTAACATACATCGTTGAAATGTAGTCGGTGCATTACATAATCTAAATGGCATCCTCCTATATGCAAAAATGCCAAAAGAGCAAGTGAAAATGATTTTCTCTTGATCTTTTAGTGTTATAGGAATTAGATTATATCCTAAATAGCTATCTAAAAAGCAACAAAATTCATGACCTACTAATCTGTCAAGCATTTGATCAATAAATGGTAAAGGAAAGTGATCTTTACATGTGATAGAATTTAACTTTCTATAATCAATCCATAGCACGCTACCACTCGTAGTCACTCTAGTGGGTATCAATTTATTATTAGCATTAGTAACTACTATGACTCTTACTTCTTAGAGACAACATACAGGGACTGACCTATGAACTATCGAAATAGGGTAAATGATACTTGCATCTAATAGTTTAAGGACGGGTTCTAGCAACTTCCTTGTAGTAGGAACCGACATTGTATTCCCTAGTAAGTTTAGCATTTTCATTAAGGTGAATGTAATGCATGCCGTCTCTGAGGTTTATAACTTTGATGTCGGCTATGATCCATTCTAATGCTCCTTTATGCTCTTTTAAAATTTTCAATAATTTACCTTTCTCTTTGTCATCTAAGAATGATGAAATAATTACTGACAGAGTACTTTCTTCTCTAAGAATGCATATTCCAAAGTGTTGGGTAATTGCTTGGGCTCAAGTTTTTGTGGTGATTCTGATTATAGGCCGAGTTTCTTTTTTTATGGTACTAGTTGTTCAACTCTTGACTTTTATTTATTTGTGTCCATAAATGATGTTGAGTCAAGTAAGGCATTGACCTCATTGATCGATCGTCAATATCAAAATTCAAATTAAAGTGAGTTAAACATATTTGTAAAGGGTCATCACGACGGTTTAAAAAAAATATCATCAACTAATACTTCAATTAAATCCCATAAATAATTTCATCATCTGTATTGTGAGGTTGTTTGGTAATGTTGAAAATATTTAATTCCAGTCATGTGCCAAATGACAATTGCATATTTCTAGTTCTACATTAAATGTAAGCATCGGCTGAGTTGCCAAGAAAGGTTGGCCTACGATAATGGGGATGTACTTCCTATAAACCCTACACTGGTTAAGTGTCAATTACAATGAAATCGTAAGAAAAATTAAATTTATCTATAGGATAAGCATGTCCCTCCATAATACCATGATTTATTTTCATAGATCGATCACAAGCTATAACACCACTATAGTTGGTGTAATTTTCCTAGCCCAAATTTCAAAAACACTGAAAAAGGCAATAGATTGACATTAGTTCTTAAGTCCAACAAAGCATTCTCAATTGTGTGGTTCCTATATAACATGAGATAATGGGAGAGCTTTAGATCTCATTTAGAGAATCCTATGTTCAAGTATAGAACTAACATTTTCTATTAAAAGTTTCACATTCTTTTGAACATGAATATTTCTCTTTTTAATATAAAGATCTTTAAGAAACTTGGCATAAGAGGATACTTATTTTATAGCATTAAGCAAAAAGATGTTAATACTTACTTGTTTGAAGATTTTCAAAAAATCTCACTGTGGATTTTCCTTCTTTACTTTAACTAATCTCTGGGAAAATAGAGATTTAGGAGCATACTATCATGGGTTGGTTTCATCTTTCCTCCCTGACATGATGGTCCTCAGCATTTACAAGTATAATTTAAATCATTTTTTTTCACTAATATCTCCACTTTGCTATTGATTTCTTTTCTTTTCATAGAGTCATAATGGCTCGACCTCTCCATGTTACTGAGGTGAATTGATACTTGCTTCATGTACTTTCTTTAGGGTTTGGCACTAGTTGACTTGGGAATTTATCTTTCTCAACGGTCATTACTAGGGTTTAATCGAAGAGGCAAGTTGGTCCACCATCTTTCCAAGGTTTTAAATTGACCTGGCTTGTGAGTTGAAGTTTGTTCTCTCATCTCATTTTATAGTTCATCAATGGTAAAGTTTTGTTACTCGATCATAAAATAGGTAAAATTCTTAAATTTTGGAATGCATCCTCCCATGGTTTGTAGAGAATAATTTAAGCTTTGGTTGTAAAGTGTCTGAATAAGTACGAGGCTTATTAACTTAAGGAATTCCATTGCATTAGTGAGTCAAGTTGTTGGTCCATTATATCAGAATCCTTTAGACTATGAAAAATTAGGTGGTCTTTTCATCTAAAAGTTATATGGTTGGAGGCGGTTAGAGTAATACGGCTTTTTCATTACACCTAGATATTGGCATTTGATCTAGAAAGTATAATGGTCATGTTTCTATTGATTAGTAGTTGATAAAGATACAACTTGTCGTAAAGTTCTTCAACCATTTCTTTGACTTTTGATTCCCAAGCTTGATCGCTAACCTGACTTCATTCAGCCTTTAATTTTCATCATTCTCGAATTAATTGACTCATTGCTGGGAAATTATTCACTTGTTGTTGGCCTCAATACTTATTTTTGACATTAGTTCTGCACTTGCTGCTATTAGCTATTCTTGCATACTTGATAACACCTCAAAAAAGGATTGGCATCGTGCTATTTTTTATATCCATTCCTTATAGATTTAACATACAAGAATCCTTTCAAAAAGTATTAGTATTTATAAGATTTTTTCATATCCATGATGTGCACATTAATTTCCTAATTGTTTCCTATACTCAAAAAACTTACTTGTTTTCTCTTTCAATAAATTCTCGAAATTTCGTATATAAAATCGGTCTTGGCGAATTGCGAAGATTTGTTTGGGGTGACTTTTATATTATTAGCTATAATATATTAAACTATAACGAGAAACTATCTGTTAAAATGATAATAACATTTTAACATCATCACTAAAAATTTTCATATCTAAAAGTTCGACAATGCTTACTTAAAATCATTCAAATGATTTTACGTTCCTTATCTTTTCGCCATAAAATGCCGGGGAGACGGGTTTACTACATTGCCTTTTGGTTGCACAAACTCCGGCAGCTACACATTTGGGTGTCGCCATACATGATATCCGGAAGTGGAATAAAACGCCCAAATAATCAGCTTAAACGAGTCTCTCCTTTCTGAATTCTTATTATTTCTTTATTTCAATTTTATTCTTAAATACAATGTGTTTGTGTGTGCATGTAAGCTGCTTTTTCAATTCCAAGCCTATGTTCTCAAACAGGTATTACTAAAATAAACATCGAATAAAAAAAAAAAAAAATGAGTAATAAATAATAAAATAAATAAGTAATAGACTATATTATTAATTTTATGACATGGTTACTTCATTGCTTAAAATAAACTCAAGTACTAAAACAAAGAAATACATTAACTAAAATAAAATAATACATAAATGAAAATTACATGAAAATGATATAAAAATTAAATTACAGAAATATCAAAAGAGAAAAAGAAAAAATTTAAATTATAGGAATTGCATATTCACTTTTTTAATTTTTTAATTTTATTTTAATTTTTTAATAACAATTTTAAAAGAAACAAAAAATTACCTAAAAAAAACTAATTCAACAAATTAATTAAAATAAATTAATAAGATAAAATGAAAAATTATAAGAAAAATAACTTGAAAATTAAATTATAGAAATTTAAAGAAATTTAAATTACAAAATTATTTTTTTAGTAAGGAAAAGTACAAGAAAACAAAAAAATAAAAATTAATTCAACAATTTAAAATAACTTACCTCCTCGGAAACGTGCCAAAAACTTATTGTGTAAATTTTATTCAACTCACAAGTGTATGAATCTATTGTAGAATGGATTAATGGTGACGAGGTTGTCGATCTCACGAAGAGTAGATTTTAATTATATGTCAATTAATTTCTAAGTGGGTGGTTGAAATTATGGTGAAATTATCCTAAATTTTAATTGGAATGACGGGAATAATTAAAAATGACTATAACTATTATAATAAAGCACTTAGGTATCGGATCTACATCAACATGAGCCAGACTCAATATTCCTTATTAATACCAATTAAATCATGAAGGAAAAAATCCACCCTCATCAACCACGTAGTAATTAATATGATGTTAAGGGCTTATTGTGTCAAATAGTAATAATCGTGTATTATTACTATCTATCAATAAAAAGTCAAAATATTTACGTAAATTGAAGGGGAAGAGAAAATAAATTTACCAAGTAAGCCAATAGAAAATATTGAGACTTTACCATCAACACAAACTTAAAAGAAAATTATATACACATATTTTAAATAGTGGTAAAATATATAAAAAATATAATATGGAGAAGGAAATACAGAAAATTAAGTTAAAAAATTAACTCAGCGGTGTCAAATTATAGAGGAAGCCATCCTTTTATATATACAACGAGTAAATCATAGCCATCAAATTAAAATAATTTTGTCACATGATTAAACCATGTGGCAAGTTCTCCGATTGGTTTAAATGCATCGTAAAAGTTATTATTCCGTATATGCATGTATCACGCGACGTTTTCCGATCCACTAATATACCGCCACGTCATTAATCAACAATGTATAAACATTTTAATCCAATAAGATTATGACACCTCATCGCTTAAGCCATGTCATTAATCAACGCCACATAATCAGTCAATGCCATATCATTCCTTCAATCAAATGCTCGCCACGTCATTGGTCGATGTCATATCATCGGTCAATGCCACATCATCGCATAAATATATAAATAATGTCATTTATACTTTTATACTTCTCTAAGATTTTCAATCGTTTTGAATTTATATTTACTATCCGTTTGTCATCCGATACCTCGCTTATTGTGAAATGAGTATAATGACCCAAAATACATAAAATACTTAATTATAATAAAAACACATAATTAAAATTACAAGACACTTGAATATATAAAAGTAAGGGAAGTTAATGAAACTTGAAATGTTAAATAATAATTTTCTCCTTTATAAATATATATTTTCTAAAGACTCAACAATATAGGTATTTGAGCTTTTAAAGACTAGAGCTTCTATCAAAAAGAACATAGTAAATGGCCTACCTTTAATTAATCATTAAAATCAACTTTGAGGAGGATGTTTTCTTGATAAGTAATTTAAGAAGAGCTTTCAAAAAATTCAAACACTTAAAATTCATAAGCCACTCGAGCTTATTCATATTGATGTGCAAACCAATCAAGTCCAACTCATTTTGTAGAAGTAATCACTTCTTTCTCTTTATTAATGATTTATAAAAAAAAATTGGTGTATTCTTTCAAGTAGAAATTAAAATTTTTTAAAGGCTTCAATAAGCTTGTTGCTGTGGAGAAAGAAAACGAACACTAAATTTAAGCTTTGAGTGCTAATCAAGGAAGAGAATGCACTTCTAAAGAATTTCAAAAGCTTTGTGAAGTAAATAGAATTTGACATCCTTTGACAATTTCATGATGCCCCCTAACAAAATGGCATGGCGAAAGGAATTAATAGAACCATCCTCAGCACAATAAGAAGTATGCTTGAAAATAAAAGATTAACTAAAGAGTTTTAGGCAAAAGATATTGCATGTTTAGTTAACTTATCTAATAGATCTCTAACAAGAAATGTGTAAAGCAGACACCACAAGAAGTAAGGAGTGGCAAAAAGTCAGGCATTCCTAATCTAAAAGTTTTTTTCAAAGCATAGCTCATATACATACACAAGACAAAAAAAACCAAGCAAGATGTCTTTATTGACTAAGATAATAATTCCAAAGGATACAAATTGTATAATTCAAATAACGGAAAGATTGTGATCAACTAAGATGTATTATTTGATGAAGAAGGAGAATAAGTTTTAGCTATAATGCAAATGATTTCAAATTTTACCCTTTTAAAGTTAAGATGGGTAGGCATTAAATAAGCAAGTAGTAGAACAATCAGAATACATAACTCTATTTGCGTCACCATTAATAAGCAAGTCATTTGAGGAGTCATTACAACTATTTTTAAAGGAAACGAGATGTAGCACGTATGAGAAGTTTACAAGAATCTCCATAAAGTACCCCAGAGACTTGATAATCTCACTTTTTGTTTTTCTTTATTGATTATGAACTAGTCGACTTCTAAGAAACTATATAAGATGAGGCGAAGATCTATAATGAATAAAGAAATCAAAGTTATTCTTGAAGAATGACTTCAAAAATTACTATCTTTCCAAAAGTCTAAACATAATCACGTCAAATAGGTATATAACATTTAAGAGAAATGCCAAAAAGAGAAATTAAAAAGTATAAAGTACACACTAAAGAGTTACAGGAAAAAGAATTTATTATGATAGCTATCAAACTTATTATT